>OZ007573.1:3081908-3486908 GCA_963931925.1 Onchidella celtica
TGAATAATAAACAAATAAAATATATATATATATATAAAACAGTTTATACCACACCGTGCCGAGAGATACCCTTGAAATAAGACATTAATAAGAAATAAGATTCTATACCAATTTCGGTGGAAACGCTTCACCCATTAAGAAAGTTATTTTGAATTCAAACCTTTGTCCATGTTTACAAAATTACAACTTGTGTGAGCACTCAAAGGAAACTTTTACACAATATCACAGGCATCTGAATTGGCTGATGTAAATTTTACATGATCTGGGATATAAAATGGCCTATAAACTTACAAAAATCAGCCACCTTATGACTTAAATAATTTCAAGTGATGAACTTGCCACGTTGGACAGCTTGATTGTCCACAAATATCAGTGCACATTCCGGGGGGAAGAGAGGAGTAAAAATATCGCAAAGTTCCAGAAAGTTCTTCTTCTTCAAAGCCTTGGCTAGTCTTGTGGAGTAGTGGAATTCTGGTGAGAGAAACCAACATAACATAGATCACTTCATCTCGTTGTCTGCGAGAATAGTAATTGACAACTGGAAATGTGCTCATCCAGCTGTATTCAATTATTTATTTATTTATTTATTTATTTATTTACTAGCCGACCTGCGCAAGATTATGTCTTGCATATTTTCCATGTACTAAGCGCAACCGTATATTATCTAGATCTAGGCTATCATAATTATTGATGACGTAGTCGCGAAGGTTTAGCTGCTTACAGGTTCACCCTCTAGCTCAATTATAGTAAGATCAGATCGTTCTTCCGGTTCATTTACAATGGTATCATTCTTACGGTTCACTCAAAATGGTGACTTAAAATAGAATGACCGAAAAAAATATATTTTGATAAATTCACGGACAGGAGTTTTCGCATGTTTTACGTGACGAAAACCTGGGTATGTAGATACTGTCGACGTCAGGGGCGAGGCTTCCTCATAATCAAATAATCAGTGATTACCCTTCGAATATTAATTCTAGAATTACTACGCTTTTCAGATCGAGCCCAACTCCAAGTCCATTTAGTCAGTTCAGCATTCTATTCTACATTGCTATTTTGGGTTTGTTGTTATAGTCTAACACCCCTCACCGAAAAGCATCTTTGTAGGGACTTACACCATATGAACTGGTCCAAAATCAGTGATTAACAAAGACGAAGAAGACTTGACTACACCCAGAAGCGAGCTTGAGCATAGCCTGTTTTCTTCAAAGCGGCGCCGCAGACAGCAAAATAGTGGGGGAAAAAAATAGGTTTATAATCAAGGTTTGACCTGATTTTACGTACTTATGCAGGTTTTTCACTATGCGGTCGTTTTCATCCCAATCGAAAGGTAAAGAGTAGAGTGAAAGAGTTTGTGTGGATCTTTTTTTTTTTTTTTTTGTTTGTTTGAGGTAATCTAAGAATAATTTACTCTACGCACAGCAAGAGCTATCAAAGAATAATAATTATTATAGTCTAGATCTAGATATAACTGTGATCAAAATCAGTCGAACGTATTAAGAACATCAATTCACTTGATAGGTCGCTCGAAACTAAACCGCATCGGCAGATAGCCACTTCTCCGAAATCGCTACACATTGTTGTGTCACAGAGATGCCATTTAAGCACCTTCTACCATTTAATGTTAATGGGTCCTTTCCGAGAAACTTTATGAGATGGTAGAATAACAAAATTTCTGGCTATGAATATGACAATGAAAACGTGCTGTTCAAATTATATTTTAAAAAATGGGTGAAAAATATGCGTTTATAAGTCTGGTAGTATGAATGAATAGTTTTTCAGATTAGTTTGGCTTGTAAATTGCTGCATCCCTGTCCTGTTGACAAGAATAGTCCGCTCTTCAGATTTTTGCAGTGCCTAGCAACCGTTTCATTCTTTTAGTCGCTGCATTTATAATTATGTACATATGATGTAGCGATACGTCCTATTATAAGGATCTTACTACCTTAAATTTTGATTACCCTCTGCAGAGGGCCACGCTTCGCCCCTGGTCGACGTCTGTAAAATTTGAAGCGTGTGGGCTAAGTATTAACAGAGGAGTAGCCTAAGATAGCTTCCAAAGTTCACTTTTATAATAATAGAAGATTCATTAATTTATTAATCTCATTATGAAAAAAAATAGTGGCAGGAGTAATTTTCCCCCGTTACTTGCTAAAGGCTACAACCTGTACAACAGTTTCAAAATGATAAAATTAATGTTCTCTAATCTGAACTAATCGAACCCGATCGGCTTTTGTATCCAGCCATTGTCCTTTTTGTTCAAGTTTTAAGCAATTTTTTTAAAAGGTTGTAAAAATGTAAAATATTTTTTTTCATTTATTTGTGTGTGTGTGGGGAGGGGGGGGGTGTGTGTGTGGGTATGACTGTGGGTGTGTGTGGGTGTGTGTGTGTGGGTGTGTGTGGGTGTGTGTGTGTGTGGGCGTATGTGTGGGTGGGTGTGTGTGGGTGTGTGTGTGTGTTCCTTTTGATAAACCCACCTCATGAGAGATTATTATTTGACACGCGTCCAATTTTCATCGTAGTGCCCAAGGGCACATGATTTCTGTAGCAAGACTACATTATCAGAGAGAGAGAGAGAGAGTTGGGGGGTGGGGAGGGGAGAGAGAGAGAGAGAGAGAAAGTGGGAGCACAGGTTTATTCCCAGCAGAGCCGGATATCTCATGTAGTTTATTAATTAATTCATGTATTTATTTATTTACTTACACACATGGATCCTACCTCTCATTGAGCAAAAGAAATCTGCTTTCAATGAGTATAACAAAAATTGCAATCAGAGTACAAAAACTTGTTTGAAAAATGCAAAAGCTAAACTTCAGCTGGAGGTAAGACGTTGCGCCAACAAATACTGGACAGACTTGTGTAACAGCATACAAGAGGCAAATGAAAAGGGAGATATGAAAACCGCCTTTAGTCAGATGAAAGTAGCTCTTGGGCCAATCATCACCAAAAGCGCCCCACTTAAGTCTGTAAATGGTGAACCCATCACAGATAAAAATGAACAACTGAATAGGTGGGTAGAGCATTACTCTCTGTTGTATTCAACTGAGAAAAATATTCCACCAGATTTTGAGGAACACCTCCAAAAACTGCCAATAATGGCCGAACTTGACGCTGAACCTTCCTTAGTCGAGCTTTCCAATGCAATCGACCACCTGTCTGCTGGAAAAGCCACAGGAAGTGACAACATTCCTGCAGAGGTATTAAAAGACCTAAAAGGCCCACTATTACCACACCTGTATAATCTGTTACTGCAGTGTTGGAAAGAAGGCGTGATACCACATGATATGAGAGACGCCAAAATTGTCACACTTTACAAGAACAAAGGAGACAAAGGCGACTGCAACAACTATCGAGGCATATCCCTCCTCAGCATTACTGGAAAGGCTTTTGCTCGCGTCATCCTCTGCCGCCTTCAACAACTGGCGGAAAAAGTCTTACCAGAAACACAATGTGGCTTTCGAAGCAAACGATCAACTATTGACATGATATTTGCACTTCGGCAAATCCAAGAAAAATGTAAAGAACAAAACAGGCCGCTTATAACATGCTTTGTGGACCTAACAAAGGCTTTCGACACCGTAAGCCGATCTGGCCTGTATGCAGTCCTTAAATCCATAGGCTGTCCACCAACATTGCTAAAACTTATTGCATCCTTCCACACTGACATGAGGGCATGTGTCAACTTTGAGGGCTGCACATCCAATTCATTTGCTGTAAACAGCGGTGTGAAGCAGGGATGTGTTCTTGCTCCTACCTTATTTGGTATATATTTTGCAGCCCTACTCAAGAATGCCTTTGGTCAATGTTCAGGTGGAGTACTTATTAACACCAGAGTGGACGGCTCCATTTTTAATGTTGCCAGACTAAAAGCAAAATCTCGTACAGAGCATATTATGTTACAAGAGCTCCTCTTCGCAGATGATGCTGCAATAGTGGCCCACGATGAAACCACGCTCCAGGCTCTCATCAATAGCCTTGCCAAAGCCTGTGACAAATTCATGCTAAAGATCAGTGTCTCAAAAACTGTAGTTTTGACACAAGGCTTGAGAAACCCCAACCCAATCATGCTGAATGGCTCTCCTCTGGAGCAAGTGGGAAAATTCTGCTACCTAGGCTCAACCATCAGTGGTAGCACAGACATAACAACTGAAATAAATGCCAGAATAGGAAAGGCGGCCACAGCTTTTGGCAAACTCTCAAAAATGGTGTGGAACAATAGCAAGCTGACCATCAAAACAAAGGTACTCGTGTACCAAACTTGCCTCCTAAGCACCCTGCTGTATGGCTCAGAGACATGGACCACCTACTCCAAACATGAAAGATCCCTCAACTCCTTCCACCTGCGCTGCCTACGCAAAATTCTCAAGATCAAGTGGCAAGACAGGATCTCAAATATCGAAGTTCTGAGCCGAGCCAACATTCCATCAACTCAGGCTCTCCTAGGCAAAAAAAGACTGCGGTGGCTTGGACATCTCCACCGTATGGAAAATGATCGCATCCCCAGACAAATTCTCTACGGGGAACTTGCTATTGGCAACCGACCCAGAGGTAGGCCACATCTGCGATTCAAAGACACTTGCAAGGTCACGATGAAAGCATTCAACATCGACCCCAATGAATGGGAGAACCTTGCAAATGATCGAAGCAGATGGAGACAAAAATTGCGCAGTGGCACGCTCGCAATAGACTTCAAGGCAAAAGAAACATACCTGACAAAACGACAGAGGCGGAATGAAAACACTCGCCAAAGTGAACCCAAAAGACTGACCTGCAATCATTGCCATCGCACTCTCGGGTCAAACATTGGTAGAATAAGCCACGAGAGAAGCTGTCAGTCAAAATGAAAGTGAATATTCTAGCTGCTAAGACCGTCTGTAAAGACGCTAAAGGCCATATAATAATGGACCTTTAAAGAACAAAATTATTTGAACGTGAATTTTTTTTTTTTTTAATTGAGAACAGTGTGCGGGGCTGCCAAATTTTCAAAGAATCACGCTCAGTCTGAAAGTAAACTGCGTTAAAAAATTCAAGTGAATCGTAGAAATGAGACTTCCGTGCGTGACATCAGTTTGGAGTTCTTTTCATTATGTTAGAATCGGCAAGTTGTAGACAATATCAGACACAACGTGGACATGAATGAAGTCTTTAAATAAACATGTATAAAGATAAATTTTGTATCTGGCCTTGTTATTATTATTTTCCGTCAATATTTGTTGATCCAACCACGACCTAATGCTACAACTGTATATTTACAGATAAAACAGAAAGAAAATACCCGAACTAACATTTTATCTCTTAGATTACTTTTCAACAAAGAAAATAACAATATGTGTACACGTTGTCTTTTGGGACACCTTTCACATACGGAAAATACGCAGTGTACACATTGTCTCTCAGATTGCTCTTATACTAGACAAACTTGAGTGCACAACGGACAAAACCAGCTGTAATTTGTTTTTGAAAAGTCCCTGTGTGGAATCCACGTTCAGACAGTTGTTTTAAGGAGAGTCATTGTGGCGGCATGAATATCGGGTAGTTAAAAGTCAGAAATGCACGAGAACTTTACAGATAAAATAATGTATAAATTTCATTGATAACGCCCCAACCATCAAGGTCAAATAGCGTCAAAAAAAATATAAAAAAATGTGAAAGGCACAAAATAGCCGGTATCGTGTCAAGGAGCTGCTGTGTTATCCTCAAACTCAAAGTACAAAAGAAACAAAAATCACATCGTTCACCAAGTATCTATCTTAGTATTGTTTTATCGCGGCGTCTATCTGAGCTACAGGCTAGGTCTCTGTAAATAGTGTTTGTATATCTGTGGGGAGGTTCTGTCTAGATAATGTCTAGCTCACCTGTGAGATAGCCCATATCTAGGTCCAGGTATTCTTGAGAGCTTAGACTTGGTCTGGTAAAACGTTTGCAACTTCCTTAATAATGAAGGGCCCCTTATAGGACTTATTGTTTTTCACCTGCCCTTAATAAAAACAATTTGGGTTGGGGGGGGGGGGGGGGGTAAAAATAGAAAAAAGTTTCATAGTGAATCTGGCTTTACTTTACTTCTCAGGCTATAGGGTTGGTGTGTCAAATCCCTTATAGCTGATGCCGGTTACTCTCTCCCCATCCCCGGGCGACATGACGTTAAGAAAAATATGTAATATAGATAGATCTATCTATATTACATATTACATATGTCTATCTATAGGTAGATAGATAGACAGACAGACAATAGATAGATAGATAGATAGATAGATAGATAGATAGATAGATAGATAGATAGATAGATAGATAGATAGATAGATAGATAGATAGATAGATAGATAGAAAGATAGAAAAATAGATAGATAGATAGAAAAATAGATAGATAGATAGAAAAATAGATAGATAGATAGATAGATAAATAGATAGATAGATAGATAGATAGATCTGTCATCTTATGTACATGAGCAAAAGGGCCATGAGAAACCCATTTGTGAGATCAGGAACTGCCTTGACTAATGTTTTCGACCAACAATCAAGTATGACGTAATACTAAGTTGAGTCAAATGTTCGTACGGCACAGATCTGGCTAGGATTCGTTTTTGAGTCGAATTACAGATGACGAAAGCGATCTATTGTATCTTTGTCCATTCCCCCTGGACTGTACTATCCTACCGCTGATGGATGACCTCTGAATGTGGCTACGTAAGAAATGTCATTTAAAGGAGATGTACAGTTCTTAACACGAGTATTGAGTACAAGGTTGTTTTCTGCATCAGTTGATGGACAATGATCACAGCCGTCTTAACTCATGGTGCACCCCAGGTATTGGCCCAGGAGCCCCACGCATGCAAATTTGGATCGGGTTTTGAAACGGAGCGGGCCGCAGCCTATTGCTTGGCACAGGGGCCCATAATGACGGTCCTGACAATGATAAAATTAAGAATATTTTCAGGTAACTAAAAATGTTACGTCATGCATCGCTTTCACAGTGTTTGAAATTGGTTACCGTGAGGATTCTGCATGTGGCTTTAGAGATACAGCCCGTCCTGCGGAAATTACTACTGGTTTCGCCATTTTCAGTGGAATCTTTGCTTGCTCCATGTGGCTCATTTCGTTTTTGTTTGCATCGTACATTTTTGGGGGAAAGTGCAATGGGTATGTTTGGGATTAGTTTTACGTTTGGCTCGCCGGCCACACTAACGTTTTGACGGGCGGAATTGTCACAGTCACTTGATTCTGAACACTGGCCACAAATTATCAGCAAACATGCTGCTTTTGTGTGTGTGTGTGTGTGTATGTGTGTGCGTGTGTGTGAGAGTGTGTGTGTGTGTGTGTGCGTGTGTGTGTATGTGGGTGTGTGTGTGGGGGTGGGGGGGGGGCGAAATTTATGCTACATGGTCCAAAATCAAGTATGACAAAATTGCCCCCTTTTGTGTCGAGTACTCACATGCCCGTGTCTCGAAATAAATAATTATTTCCTGACTCGGCGCAGCAACAGCCCATGATATTCAATGCGTAAAGTGACACGGAGTAAGGTATCCACTTAATATATCATTCACAAATTCTCCACCTTTGAACGCAAATCTTTTTTATTAGGCCACCGACATGACAGAATATTGCATGGAGGTTTTAGAAACCGTGGAGGGTGCACAGATGCTTGGATTTTTTTTATTTTTTTTTGTTGGTTTTGTTTTCTATTTTTTTGTTATTTTTGCTTTGTGTCACTGACAGCTCACCTCGGAACCCTTTCTTTCACGAGCACATGACCGATGACGCGAACACTTCCTGTCGTGTGTAGGTCACTTCTATCAGGTGATTTAAACTAATCGACGTGCTCCCCGTGAAAATTAGAAGAAAGGAATACCCTGTCGCTCGCTTTGGCAATTAATTCGGTTTGCCGAGACAGATGTAGAGAGGGTAGAATGTGACGGGTGGGGCAGTGGTTGGGGGCTAGGAGGGAGAGTTTGGCTTTCAAGCTTCTAATGATATATTTTTCCCTCTGATCAAAGTTCAGACGAAATGTCCCTTACGTGCAACTTTGTAGCGCTAAAATGGGTGACATACCTTCTCAAAATGTTTTATTCAAGAAGAGCCCAGCCGTGGTTATCTGTATCATAGCTTGAAACGTTCTGATAAGCGAGTTCAACTGGCACTTGAGATTGCAAAAGTCACCACCCATCGGCTGTTGAATGAAAATTGTGAACATCAACAGCTTGTCAATGAGAAAGCTAAAAAACAGAGATTCGACAAAGATGGTTTTGCATTGTGTCATCCAAGGATTCTTTCAAAAGCAAGACTTCTTTAGTTTATGAAAGCTAAAAACCAAAGTGAAGGAGGAAAATGATATTGGTGTAAATAAATAAACATTTTGGAAAAATTATTAGAGAAATGAGAGATTTACTTTCAGTGTATCAACCGCGATACCTGGGGGAAAAAACTAAACAAGCCACCGCAAAGTGCCCTACAAGCCAGAGCATCGGAACGAAAGATGCCGCGAAAGCGCCACATACATAATCCAGATCAGACATTCCCCCTGCAGCAGCTGTGGCAGAGTGTGCCTGTCCCGAATGGGACTCACCAGTCACCAGCGTGACTGCACCAGGCGTGTCTCAACAAACCTTCCATAAATCTTCGTGCGCGAAGTCAAGCCATCAATCAATCAGCGGACGGAACATTAACCTTTTATGAGAGCGGAATGACAACGGGAGCCAGCTACCAGCTGTAGATAATGTAGATGAATAACTCAGTTGCCATACAATAACTGAAAGTTACAATAACAATTTTTCGGACTTGCTGCTGTCGTGATCTGATGAAGAAGAGGCAAAAAGTGATAAATAAACACAGGATTTAAAAAATTTGTTTAAAAGCTATCACAGGCAACTCCTTCAATCACTTTCCTGAATAGTTGTTTAAAGTGATTACAGGCACTGGACACTATTTTTGTAGCTTTCAAATCACACAAACAATTTCATACACAGTCGCCCACACCCTCTGTTCCCAGCCTGCAGGCCTACGGAAATACGACACATAGGATTGTCGTCAAGTTTGCACAGAGGCAGATAGCCAAGAATTGGATAAGGCGTATAAAATAATTTATATAAAGCAGTGGTTCTCAATGTGGGTGATATCGCTTCTCAAGGGGGAGTGGGGGGGGGGGGCGGTGCGAAAACGAAGAAAAGGGCGACAGTAGGTGGCAAAAACAATTGGGGGGGGGGGGGCAAGATGAAGAAAAGAGCAACAGTTGGTCGAAAACGAAGAGGCGGAGCAAAAACGAAGAAAAGAGCGAAAATGATGAGGTGGGGGGTTGGGGCGCGAAAATGAAGGAAAGAGCGACATTGGGGCGAAAACAATGAAGACGGGGGGGGGGGGGAGCCTTCCACATAAAATATGTGGCATCAAACAGTACTAGTGACCGCGGACAGCGTATTTCATGGCATCGTGTACTGTAACGACAATGGCAGAACAGTGGTTCTGTACTGTCCTTCCACATGCGTGTCTTTCCCTTCTGAGAATAAGTCCACTTTCTCCTGCATATCAATGCTTGGTGTGTCCATGTGCCTGAACAATCGCCCATCCTCAATCTCAGTCAAAAACACAGAGCAAGCGAGGACATGTTGAGTATTGTTTGGCTGTGTGCACCTACATTAATTGTCCTCTTTGACTTTGTTGTTGATTGGGCTGACTCTTGAAGCTGGCATATTTCAAGCCTCATATCGCTACACCGAAAGCAAACCCGTGGACCCTCCGATTTCGGCTTAACCATTCTTTTTTTTTTCTTTTTCATGCTCGCTTTACTTGACTCCTAAATTGTCTAGGCTGTGTGGAAAATGCAAGAACATGCCACAAACAACATTAGTCGGTTACCTCTTTCTTTATTCAGTTGATAGGCAGATAATGGACCGGTCGACAGACAGACAGGACATACACGAACACTCGTTCAGTTCGATTTGTCAGATGTTTTCTTATTTCTGGTATAGTGATAAATGGGACTCGTCAGAGTGCAAAATTAAAACTCAGAGGGGTGGGTCAATGGGGGTTGGCTCACCCATTTCTGTCAGGGCCCTTGTGGTCTATTACTAATGCGTTCACTTTACAGACATTGGAAAACGACTTTCAATCATTTCTTGGTATTTAAATTTTCTGTAATTTTTTTTTAATAGTTTAATACTATTTCCCAGGAGTTTCATTTACAAATGTTTGTTTATTTGGAGTTTGAATAATAGTTTAGAAATTGATTTGTTATGTTCCATTTTTCTTTGTCTTGGGAGAAATGTTTTTCTTATTTTTATTAGCTCACTGAAAAACTAGAGCAAAACAGATTAAGTAGTGAAACTGTAGGTTTTCCGACCATGTTTACACTCTTATCTCAATTTTACTTCCAAAAGCTATTTGATACTTAGTTACACAACAGTAGTTTTTAATTTGATGCAGCAAAAAACAACAACAATAAACCACAGAAAAGGGGGGGGGGGGGAGAGAGAAGGGAGAGTATTTCTGGAAGACAAATTTCACAAGTGACAACCAAACTGTGATAAAATGAAGAAAATGAAATTTCAAACGTAATAACAAAAAATCTCGGATAGGCACCGTGATCTGAATTTTAAAATTGGTTTCGTCGGACCACTCGCATTGTCCATGATGCATGGAAAATAATTCATATATATTATATTCACAAATCTTGGGTAATCAATTGGTTGTTTCCCCTACATCAATATCTAAGTCAAACAGAAAGTCATGGGGAAATTTTAAACATTTAAAAAAAATATGACAATTGACATGTTAGTTCAGGTCACAGAAGATGAGAACGTTTAATGCCAATACAAAAAATTTAGATAGACTGTGTCTAGTATCTTTACTGAGAGACAGGAAATTGTTACATCACTGAAAGATATTCCAAACCTTTTTTTTTTTGCTTTCCAGATAATCCATATTTTTCGTTTGTTTTCTTCAGTCATATATATCACAATGGAATTTTTATCCTGGGTATTAATTATGATATCAAACATTTAAGAGGGGCGGATGGACAGACCAACAGACAGCTAACCTTCTCAATGAGTTTCCCTACTTCTAAACAACTGGGGTAAAATATGTGAACCAGGAAAGAACTGAAAGCTGTGAAATGGAGATTTTTTTTTTTTTTCACGCTACATTCATGGTATTAGGCCTACTTCCGATATATGAAATTGGGCTGTGCTATCTCAATTCTCATGTTGCCAAAAGAACCATCATTCTGTGTGAAAATTATTACCAGAGACTCGTACCACCAAGTGCAGCTGAGATTGTTTCAGTTGTATTCTGTGAAATGAAAATAATGATTTCTCGATTTATTTTTTTTTAAGCCTTGATGAAGATTCCTGAGACTGGAAACTCGTTTGATTTCTTACAGAATTTATTTCATATTTTATTGATTTATTCTACATGTATGTTATTTTAAGACTGCCGATAACTTTTTTTTTTTTTTTTAAAGTCACATTTCAAATTTGAATCATACCTTTCTCAGTTACTACCACCAAATATTATTCTTTACATCTTGGATCAAAATTCAGCAGGGCATGAAAATCCGTCTTTTCAATGTCCTTCTGTTTGTTTGGAAGAAAAGACAACCTGCAGAACAATTGGTGAGTTCAAAAGCACACATATGTCCATATTGCTGCGGTAATATTGTGGAACAGATAAGCGTGTGAGAATGACTGTCATGGCATTGGTATGTAATTAAACCCTGTTACACAAGTGGAGCAAATGACGAATAGATAAAACATAATCACTAACAGGAACAAAACCAAATGACAGCAGAACTACATGATTAGCTTTATTATAAAACAAAAACAAAAATATCTGATTACATAATTGTATAGGCTACTGCAGTGCTCAAATGTAAAAATAATTAGAACAAATAACCACACAATGTGGAACAAAACAGGCCTGAAAAATTTATTTTTTTTAAAACCCCCTTCCCCTTTCTTTTCGCAAAATTATTATTTCATGCAAAACCAGCTTTAGAAATCTGACTATATCCTGGAAGTCACTGTGTACTTCATTAATTTAAAACTTTAAAACCCAAAATCTGCAGGTAGTGTTTAGAAAAAGACTCCATTTCTGACCATAATATTAATTGCAGTTTTCACATAAAGAAAAAGACAAATAAACCAACTGAGATAAACGGAACATTTAAACCTTGGTGCAGTATAATGATAAGATTCTGCTTAATATTTATTCACCTTGTATAAAATATATATTATATGCACTTTATATCAAACCAAAATTTCAATCAAAGAAAGTTAATGGTGATGCACATATTATGTCAGCTGAACAAAATGATCCCAACATTTTCTTCTTTTCGGTGAGATTATCATCCTCTTCCTGTCAGAATCTCATATTTTCATTTGAACAACAGAATTGTGAGCATAAACACATCTTTTTTATCTTTATTCACACATTAACATGTTAACAAAATGAAATTTGACTCACTGTGCCTTAATAATTCAATCACCATACATGAGATTAAAACGAAATTTACACTACTAGTTCACAAGTGAAGGCCATCAATTTTATATGACTTACTTTTTTCCATAGCCTTAGCTGTCTCTATGTCTATTATTTCATCATATTTATGCAGACAATAAGTAACTTTTACTGAAAGCAGATAAAAGGCAGGTCTAGACATGAAATGCTAAAGCAAGATTATTGTTCTTTTGGAGTCGGAGTGCATACAGAAATACCCAACAGTCAATATTCTTTAGCGCTTCCCCACAAATTAATAATTTATGCATGATTGATACCGACACTACAGGTTTTTGTGAACTATCTGGTAGATTTATGTATAGTCTAACTAAGCACACTTGATGGGAAAATGGGGCATGTAAGATTTCAGATATATCTACCACTCAAATATTTGCCAACTAAACTCAGTTAAGTTTAATTAATAACTAAGCTCAATATTTTGTGCTTTAAAACACTGTAAAAAACAACAACAACATTTTGAAATAATACACATAGTTCCAAGAGGTCATTACAAAATAATGAATAAAAAAACAGTTACTTTTCAAGAAAAATGATAACTAGTCTAAAGCTGGCATAATATTAATGAGAAAACATTTTGAATAATAGAAAGCACACAAAATTTCTAAAATATCTGGCAAGTATGTTACATAATCATTATAAATACATAATTATGTGAACAACAGTAAGTTCACGTTTTATGCAAATCCATACTAAAACATGCTGTTTTGAGGAAAAAAACTTGAAGGAGCATTTTTGAGGGAAATGAATTTTTACTTACTGAATCCCAAGACGAAACATTAATTTTGTGCTGTAAGCAATAATTTTGTAGGTAGAGCGATCGCTGGGGAAAACATTGTTTCCAGTTTGCGACTGGGCTGTTTATTCCAGGATTTTCTGTCTCCTCCTATTGTCAGGAACATCACATTATTGCCAAGCTATTTCCGACTAGCTGTTTTGTAAATCCCCATTCAATGAACAAGGATTGAGTTTGGCCATCAGTTGTTTATTCTAGTTTAAATCTCCGGGAAAGGTAACCATGACAGCAAAGTTCAGATCTGGCCTGACCACCTCACCAGATGTCGCGATTTAATGTTGGAACTGAGTTCGAGTTTGGGTTTCGGTTGTACGGCGCATCAGCACGATAACGGCCGTTTTGCGACTTAGGCTTCAAGGAATTTGATTTATGTGAACATGTAACAACGTCTGAGCGTACATCACAAGTTTGCTGCCTTTGGTAAGAGATTTTATTTTAAAACAATACCATACGGTAGAACATCCGAATAGCGAGCGATTTTACTTCTATTGTTCAACGAATAGCGAGCGGTAGGGGGCAGGGTTAGCGAACGTATTATACAAGTTCGCTATTCCGATGCGCAGCCATTCATACATGCACATTTGTACATAAGAATCATGCCGATCTGAACGCTGTAGTTTGACAACTATTCTTACAAAAAAAAATAATAATAAAGCCTAATGACTGAAGAAGAATGTGTACTTTCATCATTGTCGCAAATTAATAAAAAGCGGATAAAATTAATAATGACCGCAGTTACTAAATACTCCCGTGATTTTGAATGCTCATGCGTTTTGCAGAAAGTGTACATTTTCAAATTGCAGCATGAAATGCAAAATATCGCTTTTTTTTTTTTTTTAAATTATGATCTGCAACATGTTTGAATTGGCTCAGAGTCTAGATGTCTTTGAGTCAAATCTGTTTGGCTCATGTTTTGTGAACGGAGCAATTCAATGGGACCTCGCCCACTCGTGAGTTGTAAACAAGTCTGTCTCGCTACCTGATGTGATGATTCAAAGGAAGTTAATGTCTGAGTGAAAACCGACATAAAAATAGACTTGACCCAATGCGCCACTAGCCTGAGGCCTACAGTTCGAGACAAAATAAAAACAGAGACATCTCATTAAGCCATAATTATCTGGTACATGTAATATGGGCGACGGCAGTTTTTCTTTCCCCTTGACACACGTTTTATACGCATTGTCAATCATAAGTTTACTTTATCAATTGACCGTCTTATCTTCAGTAGTTTAAATAATTCCACCTTGTACTTGGAACTTGTGTTGACATAGACGGCAATGTTGGCGGCAGAATTGAGAGTATTGACCAATGAAACAAAAGCCAAACTTGTAGAGTACAAAGTGCCGTATTCCTTGTTGATGTTAAACTCTGGGATCGACAACTCAGCGAACGTGTGAGCTAAAAGTACAGAGTTACAGACACAAAATATGACAGCGATCAGCATCACCATCTTCACCAGTCGTAACTCGCGCTGTTTTCTCATCTCACTGGCAGTCTGCATGTTCTGCTCACGGAATCTTGTTGAAGAGTTCAGACTGATGATGAGAACGAGACTAGCCACAAGGATTTTATATATATGTTCCCATTCAACATGACTCCAGTTATTTGGGAAATGGAACTCATATGCACTGTAGAATGAAAACTTTGTACGAAAAGAAGAAGCTGGCTCCTTCCAAGTAGCCGCCGTGCTGCTATTCCTGTCATAATATAGCCATCATTTTAATAGTAAAGGTCTCAGATGACAATAATCCTAGTTTCATCAGTGCTTTGGATAATTTCTTTGCCTCATTAGCACAGATACTAGTGCATCTGGTAGTGTTAGCCTTTGTTTCTTCTCAAAATGCACCCAAAAAAGGGAAAAACCAGTGATGTCAAATTTGACCTTGTATGTTTAAAAACCTTCTAATTCATTATTCTACAAAGATATTGACCCAGCAATCTTTTTAAAACACAGAGAAATGGACAAGGTTTTGAAATGCACAAACTGGAGAAAGTTTAAAATCATAAAACATTATGTTATAAGTCTTCAAACTTTGTTTTTCGTTTTTCTCAAAAGTTCAAAAACCTGACATCACTGGTTTTTCCCTTGACCCCTTCGTCATCGTTCCATTGCTACCAGAACGATCGTACCTGCTGAAATGTCGAAAAACATAATTATTGTTTGGATAAATCAAAACCGCAAACATGAATGAGGCTGGATCTACTGGTGTGTTTGGGTTGACAGTTTGCCAGGTGTAACACAGACCAATAGCCAGTGAGGTGATGGACACACAGAAATCTGAGAAACTGAGAGACAACAGAGCTATAGAGACGCTGTCTTGTGTTCTTTGTCTTGAGAAAACCATCAGGTTGATGAGGTTAGTGACTGCACCCACCGCCGCCACCACTGATAAACACACAGAAGACAATATCAGGTCAATATACCATTGGAACCTGTCCGTCATGCAACAGGAGGTAGATGGGGTAGTAGATGATTCAAAGAACTCGTCACTTTGAGACCGTAATGGCATTGTGGAGACCTCCATGAGGCACTCTTGACAATACGTTTCAGACTGTCTAAAGAGGGTAAGTACAATGACATTTCACCCTGCCACCTAAAATCTGTATATCTTTGCCACTCACTCCTGTAGAGCTCTGAAGATAAAATGATCATTCAAAGGACCCGCCTCTTCGAAATGATGAAGTCGTTCTGAAAGTCTTCATAATGTGATGTTTTTGACTGGAAATGCTTCAGATTACCCGATGATTTGAAGGCAGACAGCATCATATGATACTGATTTGCTTGTATGACAGATCTATAATTATCTGGCCTTTTAGAGCTTGTGTAATCAAACTGTACTTCCTAAACTACTGGATATACATGTATTATGTACATGCGAGTAAATAATACAGACACAAAACACACAAGGAGTACAAATAGTAGTAGGTTGGACTATGATCAATCCATCTGTGATATCATTATTGGATTGTAAAGAGTCAAGCAAGATACAGACATTACAGCCCCAATTTGCAGAATTACACCACAGTTAAACGCGGCGGATTTAAGACTACAGAAATGAGGAGTTTTTCATCACAGTTAACAAAATCCTCCTTTGATGCGCGGGCTACTTTGTTGGGAAAATGACGTCAAATTACATGTTTACTGCTGGAATTTCTGTGTTACTGCAAGGTTGTATCGCTGATTTACTTTCTGTCATTCCCTTGGTGAGATCATTCAGCTCCCTAATGACAGGCCTCACGAAGGGAGTGGAAACTTATATTATACATTGTCTTTCTTTAAAGATGGCTAATGTGTGTCTGCGTTTGTTTGTGTGTGTGTTTGTGAATGGATAGGTGTGTGTATTTTAATTGTTACATACAGTACGACTTGTCGTAACAGGAGATAATGTCTATGCTTGGATGTGTATTAAAGCAATAAATGTCATAATTAAGGGAACAATTTAGAAATGTAAAAGTGGAGATTTTTTTTTTTTAATTTACCCTGCAGCATTTTCATGCTTCATAGTTGGGAACGCTGCCCGCCTGGATTCTTGGAGATGGTGGTTCTGTGACAAAAGGTTTGATCGTGAATCTGAAGACAGAGCTATCTATAGAAATGAGGCATTTAATGGTTGCTGTGAGAACTTGTATGGCCATGCACTGTGACTAAAGAAATTAAGTATACACTATAACATTTCACGGATACGCAGAGAATAACATTGTATGCAGGGCAACCAATGGAATAAGGGCAGGAGAGGAGATGTGAAAAGCGAGTGTTTAGTAAAATTTCAATAAATTGGGGAACATTCGATACTTTGTCATTGCTGGGAACAGGTTTCTACAGAGAGCTGTGAAGACAGAGAATTGTGAAGACAGAGAACTGTGAAGACAGAGAATTGTGAAGACAGAGAATTGTGAAGACAGAGAATTGTGAAGACAGAGAATTGTGAAGACAGCCCCTCTGATCAGAGAATAGCTCATGGTTATGTTGAACGTTCGAGTATTATCTTATTAGATACAGGACAGTAATATCGTACATGCACAGCACTGGCTGTGGCTCTCGAACAATTGAAATGAATGTATGTGGCTCTTACAGTAAGCAAGTTTGTCCATCCCTGCCATGGAAGACGATTGAGAGAAATGCCATAAGCTGTCATACATGTAATTAAATTGGACATTGTCGATATTTTAAGTTTCTTAAAATGTATTAGAATCGTGAAAAGTCGGCAAAGATCTAGGTTGACAGTAAAATCCCTGCAGTCCTTGATAACTTTAGTGGGCAAAGTCTGATGACACCTTGAGTCGATACCTGCAACTGAAAAATATCGACATCGACGAGACAGTCTGCAAGTTCTTGAACTGAAATACGTTGCCTGTCTAAATTTATATTCTCACTATTATAATAAATGTCTGTTTAATGAAAACATTTTCCTCTCTACTTTCTTTCAGTGAAAACTTCAACAAAGGATGGATGGATGGATGATGGATGCATGCAATTTGCATTTTAAAAAAATGACATCATAGCAATGGGCAAGAATAGTTCAGACTAGACGGAAATGGCCCACTTTCAGGAGGGAGAGAAAATCCGTCTTTCCTTTTGGACCGTAGAGAGCTGAGAGGAGAGAGTGAAGAGGACAAGGTCGAACTAAACTGAAGCAACAACGAAGAAATTATGGAGTTGGGATTTTCTAGGGAACTCCAGCGGGCACAGGGATGGCCAGACAATAGGGAGAAGACAACAGGACTATTGTTATACATGTAGGACGAACGAGTGGCTATTGTGGGCTTATGTGTAGTGGGTTCTAGTTTTCTTTGGGGTACACACAAAAAAAAAAAGATGTTCTCCGGGGATGCTCTTATTCATTTACATGAGGAACCAAAGAAAAAAAACAACCAATCAGCCATGAGCCGGTACAAAAGAAAAAAAAGACAAAAAATGATTAGAATAATTACAGCATCAATCGAATAATACAAAATACACTGCTATCTGTAGCATAGTAGTGTTGAGGCCTGACACAAGCACCCGCAATATTATCAAGTGCTTAGTGCCGCTCACTATGATGAATCACCCACAACAATATGTCAAGAAGTCCTCACGGCCTACTGCAAGAAGGCAATGTTACATACGCACACAAGCAAATCGTAATGTCTTGAGGGCAGCGAGCCTGTTTTAACATAATTATATTAATATAGCACAATAGCAAGGCGCTTACGGACCGCTGCGCATTAGCTAACTTAAACAATAAAGCATTGTCCGAATGCTAACATAATATTTTTAATGCATTAATCATAATATTTTTTATACTATACTGTGCGTCTCTACACACATCTCGTACATAAGGCTAGCGGACCATCAACAACTAACACAAGCAACAGGGCATCTTACTTTGAATGACAATTGATAATTACCGTTGAGTCGGACTCACATTAAATAGTCTCTATAGATCAGCTACACTGCTATTGCGGCATCATCACATCATCGGGGAGCACGGTGGCTCCATCAGCACACTTAACCGGAATCAATTGAGGTGTCCTGTGTAGACCTATATTTGATGGATTATATTTATGATCTGTTGTTTTCTTCCATTTGATTATTCCTTCAAAAATCAGTTTTTCCACATTTCATATGTTCTCAATGACTTAAGTTTTTACTTTGCAGACTGGATTTGCTGACCTTTAGAACTCGCAATTTCAGTTGCAAAACAAAACACTCCCGTCAGAAAATGTCAAGATATAACCAATTCAAGTTTCATCATATTTCAATGTTTTCATAAAAGCTGTCATAATCCACCTGAGATTTATTTTGTAAAACAATTCAGAATGTGCAATTTTAAGAGCACCAACGGATCCACTCTCTGAAAACCTTATATCGATGTAGATACCTTTCCAAACCATCTCTGCAGATGTTTGTCAGTGATGTCCCGCTGTGGCAACCACGGGTTGGAGATTCAGAGAGAAAATCAAGTATGCTACATTCTTCCAGGTTTACGAGATTCATTCAAGGTTTGTTGTCTTGCATTATATAATTTATCAATCACAAAAATTTTGCAACATGATTTTGCCATAGACAGAAAAAAGTTTGATAATTATAACTGAATCAACTAGTAAGTACATTTTGCACCTCTTGTGCTTTAGAGATCACAATCCTTAGTTCCTTCCTACCCGTCTTCTCTGTCTTCCTTCTCCTGCCTTCCCTACGTAATAATGATTAGGCAGATATTAGGGTAAATATGCCTGCACAAAGCAGTAAATGTGTGTATTCAGTTTCTCTTTTCATATACTACATTTGTTTACCGTTTTTCTTCCCACTAGTAGATGTTTATTGCAAGCTGAGTTGATATGGATTTGTGCTGATATTAATTCTTTGTATACCGCAATAAATATGGCGTTATGATCGCAACTGCTTTTAACCAACTCAAAAAAAAATGGTCTCAAAGCAAAATGATTGAACAAAATCCACGCCAACTGTTTTATTTCGTCACTAAGGGTTCCTCTAAAATAAGCAATATAAACTAGGATTTGCAAAGAAACAGGTCAAATTAATGAGCGCCGATGGATCGGCGGATGGTAGTATTGGCGACTTTCGGCCCGCTGATGATTCGGCACGCGGTACACAAAGAGTTAAATTTAAATTCAAATCTGTTTCAGTTCTTTGCAACTGAACTCTTTCCTTCGGAAATGAATTCTGAGGTGTAGTACGAGGATTTGCGGATGTTTCATTACTGACCTGTACATGTTTCTGTGGTAGGCACTGCCCGCTCTCATTGGCACAATATGATTTTGTAAATAAAGTGAATTGTAACATTCTACTCGCACAGCTACCAGAGGCAGACAAGGAACTTGACCCCGCGCCTGACTCGAGTGGATTGTTCATCAATGATCCTGATGCTCAAAGACAAGATCCCCATGAAGGACATAACTCCAACGTTCAGTGGGTTGTCTAGAGAGAATGGCGCTGAAGCTAAGAAAAAAGATAAGCATATTATTACTGTGTATTTTGTGGCACTTCTCAGAAGAAATTAGCAAGGCATTGAACTTTGAACAAATAAACACAAACATGAGCCTAAAGTGGTCTCTTTTTCAAATGCCTTAGATAAAAAGGCTAAAAAGAATGAATTAGCTAAATTGAGAAATTCAGGGGATTACCTTCACAACTTCAGAGTAATTAAAGAGGGTAACGGCACAGTAGCGGTGAAGAGGATGCAAAAACATTCTCATGCAAATCTTGGGAATTTCATTCCCTGTCCTCATTGCTTCGGTTATATTAAAAAAAAAAAAAGATTTATGGCTTCACCAGTGTCCATCCAGTGAGAAAAAAGTCAAGGCAAAAAAACTGTTCCGACAAGGAGCCTTGCTCATGCCCGTTCCTGCTACAACATCTGAGGGGGATAGTGATCTGCTCAGGCAGGTGATAAATGGGATGCGATCAGATGCTTTAGCATTCAATGTGGGTCATGATTGGCTGTTGGCCAGGTTTGCACTCAGTGAAGTGAAAAAGAATGGTTTTGATCCAGAGAGACATAATTACATTTATGAAAAACTGAGAGAAATAGGAAGACTTCTGGAGGTCATTAGACAACAAACTGAATTTGCTTCACATGGTATGAAAGATTTTATTAATCCTGTAAGTTTTCTACTCATTGTTAAGGCCACTCAAACTCTCTCAGGGTACTCGGGAGCATCCACTTCAAAGTATGGTATCCCATCGCTTGCTCTAAAGTTGGGTCAATGTTTGAATTGATGCATTGCTGATGGCTAACGCCCTGGAGAATGAGGATGATGTTCTTCGCAGGCAATGTGAAGGCTGCCTGAAGTTGCATGGTGAAGTGGAATGAAGAAGTGTCCCCCCAAGCTCTAAGAACATTGTACACTCAAACGGCGTCAAAGGAAATGAAACCTTCACTTTCAGATGACATAATGAAGCTGTCAACATACGTCTCTGAGGAGCTTAAATTAACCCAGGAGCTTTTCTGTCGATCAAAAGATTGTGACCTAGATCCAGCTTGGCACAGGATGGCTAAGTTAATTTTAGTGCGCATCATTCTTTTTAACAGTAGAAGGCAAGGGGAAGTCTCCAAAATGAAAGCAAAAGACTTTCTGGAGAGAGACGAGCATAGGAATGTTGATATTGAAGAGACTTTGGATGAAATTGAAAGAAAAATGCTGCATGTGTATACTCTGGTGTAAATAGTTGGAAAGCGTGGGCGTATTGTTCCTGTACATCTAGACAAGGACATGAAAGATGCGTTGACCACCTTATCAGATTTAGACAACTCAACATGCCTCAATATTACCAGACAATCAGTTTGTGTTTGCGCAGCTCAGTTCCCAGGATCATATCAGAGGAAGTGACTGTCTGACTCTGAGGGAAATTATTTCTGAAGTAGATTTATCTAGTCCTCATTCTCTGACATCAACAAAGTTGAGAAAACAGGTTGCAACAATGTCACAAGTGGTCGACTTGAAAGATCATGAATTAGATCTTGTAGCAAAATTTATGGATCACAACATTCATGTGCACAGGGAGTATTACAGACTTCCATCATCAACATTGCACATAGCTAAAGTGTCTAAGCTTTTAAGGGCTGTAGAAACTGGATCCATTTTAAAGAATGATCCCTTTTCCACATTATGTTCTCAGATTGGTCTCAGTCACATACAAAATATCAACAAGACCAAGATGAATCAGCACATTCAAGTACAGGGCTTGACACAGACAGGAACTTACAGTCTGCAAAGGCGACTAGACTCTGTTGTGATACCTTGAATTCAGAGAAAACTTTGACAGAATAGTCTGTTAAACAACCGCAGAGGCAAAACAAAATATGGCAGGACGAAAATACTGGACAATTCAAGAGAGACAGGCTTGCTTGAGACACTGGAAAAACATTTGACACTCAGAACTTTACCAGAAAATCACGAAATTGAACTCATCCAACAAAAACATGAACTATTAAGACAAAGGTCCTGGGTGCAGATAAAAATTTTGTTTGGAATTATCACGGTCAAATGAAAGAATCCTGACTGATCTGGCCTGGTGGTGGTGATGGGGCGGGGAGAGGGGGGGGGGGGGCATTATTAATTGAAATAATTTGAAGCAAAACATGTTATCTTTTTGATTTAAGTAACTTTTTCAATTTACTGTTTGAACTTATAAATGTCTTTGAAAGTTTGAATGATGCAGTCAGGCGCACACTAACTTCTGTTTTAAGGTTTTCAGGATTGTATGTTTAGTGATGCTCTATAGATATGCTTTTAGAATTGCTAGGGACAAGTGAATGAGCACTAAACTAATGCTCTCTCTTGTTATTATAATTATTATACGTAGTTTCTACACATAAACTTGAATAACGTTTTTGTTCTGAGACTTTATGAAGGTATTAATGTGATTATTCATTTTGTCTTTTTTTTTCTCTGCATAGTTGTGCAGCCATTTTATTTCAATCAATGTATTGCCTGTTTCACATATTAAATTTTGCTGTCTTGGTTTGTAGCATCTGCCATCATGTTTTGTCCCTCCAAATAATAGCATTTTCTCAATTATTACTTCAACATTCCTCCAGAAACTGGTAAGTCCAGAACATGAAATCTTGTTCTATTCAATTATCACATTCATTACTTGCTTTTGATTTCATAATATGTAGAAATAAATTTGCGGACTAAATATCAAATATCTTGCAATGTAATAAACAAATCTTACTTTCCTTGGCAGCTCCATTTGGATATAACTTTAATCAGAGCCAGGATAATCCTGTTGATATAACATTACATTGCATGCCACCTCATGCATGGAGAGAGCCCACCACGTCTGTTTCTGTAATATTCTGCCTGAAAGAACAAGTCTGTGACGACACTGGCTTTCTGAAGGTACTGTATGACTTTTAGGATAAAATTCTGAGAAAACTCCACATTCATATGATGGTAAAGACAATGAAAATAATTATAGAAATTGTTTTCCTTTGTCATGAAAAGTGTCTAAATCTCTTGTGGTTTGTTAATGCGAAGAAAATTGCGCAAAACATAGTTTTTGTTCACAATGTTTAGTAGAAAGTGTAAATCCACTGCAAGTCCCACATAGTTTGAGAAGACAAATCAGATAAGACTAAAACCCCAAAGCAAAAAATGGGAAAAATTCACCTGTAAGGTTTCTTGGTGCTGTTTGAACAATTAATGAAAATATGCAAAAGGTAGTGCATGGCTGAAAAATAAACTTTCATTCTATTTCCTGGATACCAAATTGGTTAAAAAAAACAACAATATTAGAACTCTCAGGGCACAACAATTTCTGTTACAAGGTCATAGAATGTTGTTTTTTCACATGATGATTATCAACTGCATGCAACAATTTATAATAGTTCGTCCATCAGGTATGATGATGACCTTAACAACACCAGAGGAATAAAGAACAGAAATTGTTGAGAATTTTCAACACATGGACAATAAAGAGAAGTAAAGGACACAGAGGACAGAATGGAAAAACTGTTCTTTCATGACTTATGGCTTCTCATGTGACTGATAAGTCCTATTTTTGCCCTGAGGACCCTTCCGCATAAGTGACAAGAGTGCTCCGTTGGTTCAGTACCACTGGGCCTTTTCCTGCGCCGTTCTCTTTTTTTTGATAGCCTGCTGGACTCTGTCAGCTTCCCATGCTTTGCTGCCTCTGGTAAGGGCCGCCCTCCAATTTGCTCGATCAAGCGAGAGCTTTTCCCACTCACTCACATAAATGGCAAAGGCCTTCAGTGATTGCTTGAGAGTGTCTTTGTAACGTCTCTTTGGGGCCCCAACATTCCTCGTTCCATTGGAGAGCTCAGAGAAGAAGATTTGCTTAGGGAGTGTGGAGTCGGGCATTCTGACAACATGTCCTGCCCAACGTAGCTGAATTTTTTTCAGGTGGCAGAAGATGCTCAATTCCTTGGCACGATTGAGGACCTCAGTGTCTGGAATTTTATCCTGCCATTTGATCCTTAGGATCTTTCTAAGGCAGGCCAGATGAAAGTGATTTAGTTTTCTGGCATGCGATTGGTACACTGTTCAGGTTTCAGCCCCATAGAGTAGGGTGGGAAGGACCACAGCATTGTACACTTTCAGCTTAGTGTCTGTGCGAATGCCGGCAACATCCCACACCCTCTTTCAAAGCCTGCCAAATGCAGAGCTGGCTTTGCTGATTCATGAGGGAATTTCAGTATCAACACGAGCCGTGGAAGACAGTGTACTGCCAAGATAGGTGAAGTTCTCCGACACCTTCAGAAGACTGTCATGGACTTTGATATTTGGGGTCACAGGATACTTGTCGTCTGAAGTAGGCTGATGGAGCACTTCCGTCTTCTTTGTGCTTATTGTGAGGCCAAAGTTGTCACAGGCACTAGAGAACTTATCAACACAGTTTTGCATGCTATCCTCATCGTGTGCCAGAAGTGCACAATCATCAGCAAATAGTAGGTCACAGACTTGAGTACTTTTGGTTTTGGTTTTTGCCTGAAGTCTCCTGAGGTTGAATAGACTGCCATCAGTTCGGTACTTGATGCTTACCCCTTGAGGAGGAGAGCTAAAGGCTTCTTGTAGCATTGCAGAGAACATGATGCTGAACAGAGTTGGGGCTAAGACACAACCCTGTTTTACCCCATTTGTGACAGCAAAGGGCTCTGAAACACTGCCGTTACTTTTGACTGCAGCTTGCATGCCATCATGAAACTGGCGCACTATTGTGATGAATTCGGGTGGACACCCAAACTTCGCCAAGATTTTCCAGAGGCCTTCACGACACACTGTATCAAATGCTTTTGTGAGGTCAACAAATGTGATGTACAGCGCTTTATTTTGTTCCATGCATTTTTCCTGAATCTGTCTGGCAGCAAAGATCATATCCGCCGTTCCCCTCTCTTTACGAAAGCCACATTGGCTCTCGGGAAGCAAGTCATTTGACGAGAGGTGATCAAGAAGGCGATTCAGAAGCATTTTTGCCAATATTTTGCCAGCAATTGAAAGTAGAGAGATTCCCCGATGGTTGTCACAGACTTGGCTGTCCCCTTTGTTTTTGTACAGATGGATGATTGAAGCATCTTTGAAGTCCTGTGGCAGCTTCCCTGCTTTCAACATATGATTGAACAACTCGGTCAGCCTTTCAATAAGCTTTTCTCCACCGAAGGCATACACCCCAGCAGGAATTGAATCCACGCCTGGTGATTTGTTAAAGGACATCTGATTTGTGGCAGTCCGGGTCTCATTTGCTGTGAATGGCTTGGCAAGAGCTCCATTAATAGGAGTCTGAGGGAGGCGGTCAATGGACTCAGTATTTATATTTGATGGCCGATTTAGCACACCTCCGAAATGTTCTGCCCAACGCTGAATTATGGCATTCAATTCAACAATGCGTGTTGAACCATCTGACGCAAGAAGTGGCGTAGTGCCAGAGCGGGATGGTCCAAACACAGCTCGGAGGCTCTCAAAGAACTTTCTAGTGTTGTTTGTGTCGGCATATTTCTGAGTTTCTCTTACTCGCTCTTCTAGCCAGTCATTTTTCATTTTCCTCAGCTTCTTCTGGAGTACACCCTTACATGCACGCAGTGCGTCAGCTTTTGCTTTGGAAGAGAGGTCACTGCAGTGAGCTTGGATGAGACTATTTTTTTCTTTGATGAGCACTTTGATTTCATTATCATTATCATCGAACCAGTCCTGGTGCTTGCGGACAGGAAAACCAACTGTGCTGCTGGCGCAAGAGTGTACAGTCGTATTTAGGTCAGTCCAGCTCTGTTCAATGTTCTCAGGGTCAAAAGTCACGCAATCCAATTTTGAGGAGAGTTCTGAGGAGAGCTCGCTCTGTTTCTCAGCTGAGCAGAGTTTTGAAACATTTAGGCGTTTAGGTGGCGCTTTCCCTTGAGGGCGTCTATTGCGCCTCAATGTTAGTCTGAGCTTGCAAACAATGA
Organism: Onchidella celtica; assembly: GCA_963931925.1. Lineage (NCBI taxonomy): Eukaryota > Metazoa > Mollusca > Gastropoda > Systellommatophora > Onchidiidae > Onchidella > Onchidella celtica. Next base: position 3,108,108 of record OZ007573.1, read on the forward strand.
GTCTGTGGTCAGTTCCACACTCGGCACCACACATCGCCTTTGTTACAAGGACATCCTTTCTGTCAGTCTTCCTCACAATGACATAGTCTATGAGATGCCAATGCTTTGAGCGGGGATGCATCCATGACGTTCTGTTTCTCACGGGGAGACTAAAATTTGTGTTGGTAATGAACAGGCCAAATTCAGCGCACAAAGTAAGTAAGCGCAACCCATTGTTATTGCATGAACCAACTCCATGAGGGCCCAAAACATTTGGCCATGCTGAGATTTCTGAGCCAACCCTAGCATTGAAGTCCCCCAAGAGAATCAGCTTATCAGCTGCCGGGACAGAGCATATGACAGATTCTAGATCAGAATAGAACTTGTCTTTGGCTTCATCTGGGTTTGTCATGGTGGGCGCATATGCGCTAATGAGGGTGGCTGACTGGCTTTTCCCAACTGGGATCCTGAGTGTCATTAGCCTGTCATTTATTTCAATTGGCATGGACTGCAAATTTCTGACAAGGTCATTTTTAATTGCAAACCCAACACCATGCTGTCTCGGTTCGACTGCACCCTTGCCTTTCCAGAAGAAGGTGTATCCACCACTGAGCTCTTTGAGTTGGCCACTATCAGGGAGTCTGGTCTCACTGAGTGCCACTATGTCCAGGTTGTACCTGCTGAGCTCAATGGCAATAAGTGCAGTGCGTCTTTCCGGGTTGTTTGAGTTGTCCTGTAGTGTGCGTATATTCCAGGCTCCTAGCCTGAGTAAGCTGAATTTCTTTTTGTTTCGACCGCCAAAAGGGATCCCCACTGGTCGCGGTATACCAGTCAGGGTGATATGAAGTGGGCTTTCTTTAGGGCACCTTTTCTAGCCCCTTCCTCAGTTGAGGTGAGCAGTGCTATCCTTAAATAAGGCTGCTCAGCTACTGTGGGTGCTGCCTCCCCACGCCTCCACTTCAATCGACGATGAAGCGACCATAGCCCACAGCCACCAACGTGTGGGTCTGTGCTAACAGCTTCCAGTCTATCCAAACCTGCTGCCACCGCACTCGCCCATCGCCGTTGGAATTTTGAGAGGAAAGAAGACGAACGCAAAGATGAAAGAAGACGAGGTGAGTGTTAAGACTGGCGCAAAGAGTTTGTTTTTAGTGAAAAAGAGCTGCGCAAACATCAGACTCACTCTCTCGCCTGGACACAACTTATCCAAGTGGCAAGACAAGGTCAAGACGACTGGAAATGTATCCAGGTGCAGGAGGATGCCAGAGGGACAGTCATATTGCCTGACCGGCTGCCTGTAGGCTACTCCACAGCCTCGCAGTCCCAACTGACTAGGGTGAAAGACCCAAACCAAAGAACACCAGTACTGGTGGATGCTCTGTGTCACGATATCCAGGCCAGAGGGACGGTATATTGCCATCTGCCCTATCAATCAACCACTGGCCTGCTGCCGCCAGCTTCGAAGCTGCGTCCGGGAAGTTTGCTCAATTCTTCGTCTGTGATATAGGCAAACAAGCCTATGACCACACCGCTACCGGGGGCCAATATGAAGGACTCAAATACTGAGGGTCACATTGTGCCCTAGCATGTGGCCGTTGGGTTAGATGAAACCTCCTCCGCCCTGGCCGTTTGCATCGACAGGTGCACGCCCACTGATACCATGCTAGCGTAGCAGTTCATGGAACAGGTTGTACTGGATTACATGTTACCAGTAGCAGATGTTTCTGACCTGACGTATATGCGTCAACAATTTAAACATGATTTATTGTAATGTGATTTATAATGTGACTTAATGAAAAAAAAATGAAATCAAGGTTTGGAGTTCTTCTGATACATCACACGCCGTAGGTTGTATTGTGTGTGAATGGAAAGTTTAGGTTCAAAATCTTGTCTCTCTCTGTCTGACTATGTGTCTGTCTCACATCTGTCTGTCTGTCTGTCTGTCTATCTGCCTGTATGTCTGTCTGTCTGTCTCTATCTGTGTCCTCTCTCTCCCTGTCTTACTCTCCCTCCCTCTTTTTTTCTTCTATTCCTTCTCCCGCCTCTACTAGCTCGGAATTGCGGGTAGGTAATTACATGTATATCATTTCACAACGGACTTCATTTCCTATCTACTGAATTGGTTGTTTAATGACTTTTTTGGCGGGTAGTTGATAGGGGATCGTAATTTTATATAGTAAGTAAAGCTGAACAGTGAACATAATTCAGCATTTTATTTATTCAGCTTTGTAATTAGACCTCAGTCACTTAACAATTTACTATTTTGTATGGAAGGGACTATCCAGGCTGTCCTAATGTCAGCCTTTACATTGCTCGGCTCCCTACCCCCTTCACAGTATAGAGATTGACTTCAGCCTTCCGTTGACTTCCTATATTTACAGCGAACATTTTTTTCTTCTATTTGGCGCCAGTGCTGGTTAATCAGCCTCGGATTATCCACCAGCCGACGTTCCTTGTAAGATTACTTAACGTTTGTTCCACTAAAGTGTTACAGTTGTCGCGAATGTGGTTTATGTCAAACGACTGCAATTCAAGAGGAAAACCCACACTCGGCGAACACACTAAACTTTCGTACTGGAATTAATTCAACAACTCAAATGAAATAGTTTTGTCAGGTCTGTAGGGCCACAATAATGTATTTAGCCAAATAAAGACAACATATACATGAAATGACTTTCAGGGTAACTGCAAAAACAATATAATTTTAGAATGGACAAAAAGATCCCAGTACTGGATCAAATGTAACTAATGACTCATAGGATATTTAATACAAATTATAGTCTTCACTGTCTCAGCACACGCCAACTCAATTGCAATGGCCCATGTCATATAATACTGGCACTGCCTGGCGGTGACTCTAAGAGTAGACTCCCATACTGCTAGTAACATCTGAATTCTGACATACAATTAAATGCATACCATTTTCCCTGGCTATCAAGAACCAGGGAATATCAACAAGAGCGTTGGATGGTGGACAAGGTCCGGATAGCTATTAGCTGGAGCTCGTCATTTCTAGGCTCCTCATATAGATGGTCTGCTCTACTGCATCTCTGTTTCGATCTGGCTCGAACAAGCCGACCATTTCGCAGTGGATACTTTTCTGCATGTGATGATGGACAGAGGTTATGTGCTGACTTTTATAATGTCTAGCTACCTGCAACTACCGTCCAAATCCTTGGATTTGATTGGTGCAGCCATGCGAGTTCATCTCGCCTTGCACTAAGACAGACAAGGTCGTCTTCTAAATAGGTTAATCAAAATTAAATCCAAAATATTAAATGACTCTGCACAAAAAATTAACTCGTGCTTTCACGAACTACTGCATGTCAACAGTCAATTACAACCACCTCACACCTTCTAACAATGCTATTAAATCACGGACTCAAGCTGCTCTGTCATCCCTAGTTTACCTACAAAACATGTTGCTCACGAGAACAGCTCAAGGACACTTCACTATGACTAGATTTTAAAAATTCTGAATTCAACCCGTGGCCTATCACGTCATTTATAGTCAGCTCTTGACAACAGTGAAACCAAAATTCAACGGACCAACAATTCTATTTCACATTAACAATATTTTGGATAAAGAACAGTTTGCTTAAAATCACAATTTTCACCAGTTTCAATATCTGAGAAACAATACAATAAGCGCACCTGCATTTTTTTTTTCATTTCTGTGTGCATGTCTCTGTTAGTGAGATGTGGCTTTATGCGGGTTGGAGTTAAAATCCACCAAAACAGTAGTTGGTGACAGATCGGTTATATATCGAGAATTACTTATTTAAACGGTTGACCAAGTGCTGCTAGTGAATGTATTGCAGTCGATGCGTCAGACGTGAAACATTCGTAACAGCCCAAGGAAGGGTGTGAAGACCAGAGGCCACAAAGTTCTATACAAGATAGACTATAGCGGGCACTCCGGGGCGCCGCGTGTCTTCCTTTCATTAAAAGGTGGCGATAGTTTGCATGGCCACCTAGCGCTGCACCATAGCAGACATAAGGAGGGCCATTGCTTAAGTGCCTCAACCAAAATAATAGCGCGGCTCAAAACTAAAATGGCAATATCTTTAAAATCGATGAATGAAATCCGCTGAAACTTCGCGCAAAGTCTCAGCAGGAAGATTTTTTTTTTTTTTTAATAATATGGAAATAAGTTAAATTCTTCTCATTTTTATAAATTAAGTACGAATCCCGAACATTAACATGTACACCGTAGTCAAGTCAGAAAACAGACTTTTGTCTTGTTTACATAAAGGCAAGCTGGATACTTTCGAATAAATACACGGCTTAATGAGCAACGTAACCAGCCATTTAGTCAGCCGAGGCTATTCTGATGAACCACTTTAGGTAAAGTTATTTTACACAACATTTCTAAAGCCATTAAGTAGCGGTATACCGGAGTTTTTATCGAATTACAAGCATCGATTGGTGCTAGTCTTGATTTCATCAATGATTTTTGAAAGTTTGAACCAATCTGTCAGCTACCCCTTTGGTTCCTGGAAAGTAAAGAATGCACTGGATATTATGTTGAATACCAACTTTTTGCAGGCGTCCATTTTTGGTCCCTTTCTTGGGCCATCTTTGGAGAGGTAGTGACCTAAATATTTAGGTCTTTATCTCGAAGGCAATCGAGATTGTTGACGTGCTGTAGTGCGTTGTATCAGCTTACCGTAGACGCCGGGAAGGTCCTCCTGAGGCGATCCATGATTTCTTGAGAAAATCGTGATGCTGACGTGTGCCGATCATTGGTGACTTTTGAAGAAGTGCGCACTTGTGAGTGCTTAGAGCGAGTTTACTTTGCAACTTAGGGCTGAGACAAATCTCTTACATGCATCAATTAGATCAATCTTCGTGAAACCATGACCGCCAGGTCCTCGAATACAGGCACTGGGTAATGATGTCGTTCAAGTTGAGCAATGATTGTAACTGAATAATCTCTGCAGACTTTGAGGTTAGCTTTGCTTTTTTCCCGGGGACACTTTTTTTCTTAAATGGTGCAAATGGAGAGTTGCAAAGGTTGAACTGAATCAGCTGCCATGTGCCATATGACAGCCTGGAGTGTTTGGTCAAGATCCTCTTGGATGGCGATTGGCACTGGACGAGTTCTTGGAAAACTGGAGTTGTGGGCGGCTCGAATTTGATTTCCCGTCTTCCTTTAACTTTAAGTTAACTGTAGTAACACGCTTTCCCACGGTAAAACAATCTTTCTAACTGTTAATCATGTAATTAAATGGCGGTTGTGCATAATCGTGATTTAGTTTTTGTAATGTCTTGTCTGTAAAATTATAGAATGGGAGTCATATTTAGATGTTTCATAATTCAGATTCACACTGACGATTTAAACTACTGTAGGTCATAAAAAGTGACACAAACAATATAAAAATTACATCTTTCCGACCGTGATAGGTACAGGTTGAACCATGGTAGAGTATTATTTCCCTGAAAAGTGTACCCTAAGTGCTGCTGCAGAGTTCAAAAGTGAGGAATATGTGGGAAGACTGGACAGTGCACATAGACCTAGACCAGTAATTCTAAACCATGTTAAGGCAGTCGCTCCCTTGGGTTCCAACTTTCTTTCATCGCCCCCTCCTCTTTCTCTCTCACCCCACACCCCCCTCCCCGTCGCCCCCAAATTCCTACTCAAATCCACAAGAAGACAGAATACACACATATTACGATGTTAAGTTTTTTCCAAAGCCTTATTAATGACAATAGACGTGTTGATTATTCATTATAAAACAGAAAATATTCTTTATTAAATGCACTAAAAACTAGGCCTTTTCTGTTCATAAAACCCTCCTGGGGGAGTGAAGGCTGTTGAACAAATCAGTGGCTGCCGACTAATCGCCCCCAAATCGTCCTCCAATCATGTTTCTGCTCCACCCCCTCATATTGTCCGCTTTCATCGTTTTCGCCTCCCTGTAGCCCTTTTCTTCCAAATTTCCCACGTTGAGAACCACTGACCTAGACGACCTTTGAATGTCTAAAGCCTTCGGTCTCTGTGACCTTCTTGGGGCACATAGCATAAAGAAAAGAAAACAAGTCCTTGCGTACGGGTACAGTATAAGGAAGGTCTTCATGTAACGTCAACTTTTCTCCTATTCATCCACTCTAGCTGTGGGCGATACTGCAGAGTTATAGTAATCGCAGTTACTGATTATTTCGTGAAAAGTAATTGACGAAATATCATAAAAACCACAGAAAAACTGTGGGGCCTCAGCAGGACTTCGAGCTTCCATGCATTTGGCAGGCGGACGTGCTTTGGTGCTGCTAACGAAGCAAGAACTCACAGTTCAGTAACCTGTTTCGATTCGGTTCTATACATTTCCTGTTGAAATCCTTTATTGTTCGATTTTTTTTTTCACCTGAAAAAGGCGAAAGACGAAAATTTTGTGTATTTTCTGTCTTGTCTTTAGTTTGCTTTGTATCGTTTGGGTTTTATTTCTCACGCAGGGTTTCGCTACATACAACTATTTCTTTTTGCCCAATTTTGACATTCGTGAAAAGTAATCAAAGTAGATCGATTTTTTTCCCGAATACTTTTAGAGGTTTTTTGATGGGGTGGGGGAGGGTGGTGGTGGTGAGAGAACAGAACAAGTTTATCACTCTCATGATTAACAAAGACTTAAAAAGGGATGAATTTTATTTTGAGAAAATGGAGGTGCAGAGATTCAATTTGTCAATTATTTCAATAATTCGTCAGTAACCGCCTATTTTCTATTAATCAATTAATGAATACTTTTGTGAAAAATAAACGAAATAATCGGTACTTAGCAATCAAAATGCCCAACACTAATTCACTCCCGTAGGGCTCTACAAATTTTTCTCCGATCTTTTTCCTTTCTTTTTTTGTCCTGCCATAAAATCTGGTTTATCATCGTCCACCGTACTTGGTCATATAAATCGAGACCTTCTTCCTTGTTTGTTCCAACTGCACTTAAAATCATGACCTAAATACGACGGTTCTGTCACGATCACGTGCGTGAAGATTGTCACGACCACGTGTGTGATGTGCACTTAACTTATTTTTCCTTTCAAACCCAGCTAACAAGCCAAGCAAGCAGACCAGCGATCAACGGACACATGGAGTGAAATTTAAATTAAACGATATTTAATACTAAATGCATGACAAAACTTATGCCGAAACATTCAACTCATGATAATCAAATACACAATCACAAAAACAGAGATATTTGAAATTCACTCTTGGGGATCATGGCTACTCTCTACTCCCCAACTCACATCTAGATCTAACCCTTTTGTCTATAAACTTAATTATGTATACTCAATAGTCTCTGTCGACAGCTGCTCTCCTCGCTGATGCAGTTTCACGTCTCCAGAGTTCAAACGATCCTTCCTAAATCTCTAACTTCAACGATAAAAGGGGAAACAGACGTCCCTGGTTTCACACGAATAAGAAAACACAGTTCACGCCCGCCATCGTAGATCACTAGCTCCTGAAGGGTTCTCATCCCGTCAGGGCTCCTTAAACTGCAAACGAATAGCACACAGACGGTTCACACCCGCCATCGTAGATCACGAGCTCCTGAAGGGTTCCCATCCCGTCCTCAGGACTCCTTAAGTTCTGGTCCCCATGGCACGACCTTCCACTTGTCGCCCGGACAGATAAATTCTGCTTATTTGGAAATAAATGGGAACATCATTGTCACAAATCCCAGACTGGGAGATGTAATAAGTTATGACAGGACAACAATCACGAACAAACAAGTTAACACTTAACAGAACAATCCATCAGACTCACACATTTATTAAACATAATTATACAGATAATAGCGCAATCACATACATTATATTATTGAAATCAACTGCCGTACAACGGCCTTATTCTCACACACACTCTCTCGGATCCACAATCCGGTAGTTACTCCTAAAGGCACTTCGGCCTCAGCCTCTCCCCTCAGGGTCTTAACAGCACATTAATAACTCACTGGCACCGCAGTCTCTCAATATCACCTTCCTATTGTCATACACCTCAGCACTCCCCTAGCACCTCAGCAGGGCAATAACACATTATCATTTCAATAGACATTATCATTTCAATGGTACATTCTCCCCTCAACATGGCAATAGTGCATTATCACATTCACGCTCATATCTACGTCCCTGTCCGTGGCCTGACTGCCACGACTTTATGTGCCTCTACTGTCCTGCACTGACAGCCTCACTTCTGGCCTATGTGTGGCCTCCGGCCCTATGCTGGCCTATCCCCTGTGCTCATCGAGGTGGCTCTGCGGCCCGTCCTCGACACCTACAAGAATAATATTACATTGGTATAATACCCTACCATTTCTATTCACTCCACCTCTCCTTACAACCCACGAAGCGTACACACACTAGTTCACCTTTCACTCACCACACATCTTACGGTAACACACCTCCATCGGAGTACACACTACTCACTCGCGCTACAAATCCATGAACTCACTTTCATCTATCGCTCATGGCGCACATTGCTATATCCAATATCAAGGACTTCCACATTCCTCACATATACTTATTTACATCATGGTAATAGACGAATATAATATAATACATCAATCATAATAATCAATCAACTTTCTACATACCAGTCATCACTGGAAAGACTCTCTCACTAGTCTTCTCGACTGCTCCCCTTATGTCTGCCCGATGGGCTCTTATTCACAGGTCCGTTCCGTAGGACCTTCTAACTTGCAGTGATAGTAATACAGCGCTTTCGCCTCATTCAGACCCCCCCACTACTCACAACAGCACGCTTAACTTACTTGCCTACCGTGAGCCCTTCTTACTATACACCCGCTCTGTAGCAATCCCCTTAATTGCACTCACTCCACTCGTGACATCATCCCCCACCCCAAAAAAATTAATGCAATTAATTTCAAATCGCATAAAGATGACTGTCAACGAGTGAGCGTGAGCAATACCTACACTAGAAAAATGACCTAGCAGTTCCCCTAGTATATAAAATACCGAAATCAGGGGAAAACATGGGGATCAATATGGCCTGCAATATGCATATATGTGTCACATCATAAATAGCTAACTAATCACAATACTTAATACAGAATCAAAACCCACTCAACCTATCAACCATTCTTCATATCATATTTATAATGTCAATATTTTAAAGTCGACTCATTCACACAGATCCTGTCAATGTTCCTGTCCTCTGATGTATAAGCTCCTGAAATCTTCCCCTAGGCTCGACTAAGGTAGTCGGCGATATGATTGCTGGTTCCTGGAATTGGTTGAATAACGAAGGTATACGGCTGCAAAGCCAATGCCCATCTAGACAAGCGTGGGCTGGACGAACGATTCTTCGACAAAAATGTCAGTGGCTTGTGGTCTGTCTGGATACAAAATTCTCGTCCCATGAGATAACGTCCTAATTTCTGGACGGACCACACAATGGCAAGACACTCACGCTCTATCACAGAATACTTTCTTTCTCTCTGCAATAACTTCCTACTGACATAACATACAGGATGGAGACATTCGTTCTTCTCCTGTAGAAGACAAGCGCCGACACCAGAGTCCGACGCATCCGTTCTGAGGATAAAATTAGATCGAAAATCGGGTAATATCAAAATGGGTGACGATGATAATGCTGTCACCAAATTATCAAATGATGTCTGACATTCAGACGTCCACTGGACCTTATCGGGTTGTCCCTTCTTAGTAAGGTCAATAAGAGAAGATGACAAGGAGGAAAAATTTGGAATGAACTTTCTGTAATAATTTAAAATTCCCACTAAGCTTCTGACTTGTTTCTTTGTTTTAGGGATTTGCAACCCTACTAACTTGTCAATTTTTGTTTCTTCAGGTCTCTGAACACCTCTACCCACAATATGTCCTAAGAATATTATCTCTGGACATGCCAAATCCATCTTTGCGGGTTTAGCAGTTAACCCAAAATGGCGTAATCGTTGAAAAATTACTGTTAGTGTCTGAATATGATCAGACCATGTCGACGTATGGCATGCTATATCGTCAAAGAATGACACGACATTAGGTATGTCCTTCAACACTAGTCTCATTAATCGTGCAAACGTCGCTGGCGCGTTTACCAACCCAAATGGCATGACCTTAAATTGGAATAATCCAATGGGCGTTTGGAACGCCGTGTATTGTTTAGACTCCTCAGTAAGCGGGATTTCCCAATAACCTTTCGTTAAATCTATCTTGGAAAACCACGTGGACCCGGCCAATGAAGCTATTAATTCCTCCTGAAACGGAATAGGCTCCCTATCGCCTACCGTAATAGTGTTCAATCTTCGAAAATCAATACAGAACCGCACCGATCCATCAAGTTTTTTCACGAGGACGATGGGTGATGAATACGGCGATGTTGATGGTTCTATCACATCTAACTTCAACATTGACTCAACTTCCTTTATGACTCTATCTCTCGAAGAAAAAGGCAACGGATACGGTCTAAGAAATACTGGCTTATCCGAAGTCAACTTTATTTGGTGCTGGATCACCGTAGTGCGACCCGGCAAATCCGTAACAACATCCGGGAATGACGCTAACAGGGTCTCAAGTTCCCTACTCCTTGAACTCGTAAGGTCAGGGTTAATTTTAACGTCCCTGTAACCTTGTGTCGGAGTTAACTCCGGCAATTGAATTTGCAACTCTTGCTGCGCCTCGGTGTCGCTTACGTCACAGTCCGACTGGTCTACGACCCCCGTACAAGCAGTAGAGAAGACAGTCTCCTCTGGTCTTGTCTGTGCACACAGATACTGTGGTCTCTCATAAAATCTCTGTAGCATGTTAACATGGAAAACCTTACTCGTTCCATCAATGTGGATAGCGTAATCTACCTTTGAAACAACTCGCTCAATAACATAAGGGCCTTTCCATGTCATCAGTAACTTATTATGGTCCGTAGGTAACAACAATAGGACCTTGTCTCCTGGCTTAAAAATTCTCAGTTTGGAACCTCTATCTTTATAGTCTTTTGCTCTTTTCGAAGCGATACCAGAAGCTTCTTCTGCTATAGTGCGCGCTGAAGATAGTCTTTCTCTTAAATCAACAAGGTACTGAAACACCGAAATCTGCTCATCGTCTCCCGATGATGACGACGTCATCATGTCCCGAAGAACATCAGTTGGGCCCCTAGGACTACGACCGTACATCATTTCGAACGGCGAGAATCCCGTTGACTCCTGCCGTACCTCTCTGTACGCGAATAACACTGCAGGGATATATCTATCCCAATCTTTAGGGCGATCAGCAGCTACCTTACGCAGCATCGACTTTAACGTCGAGTTCAATCTCTCGCACATGCCATTAGCCTGCGGATGATAAGGGGTGGTAGTGATGGGTTGTATGCTGAATAAGCGGAACAATTCCTTCATCATCTGCGACGTAAATTGCGCGCCCCTATCAGAGAGAATTTGCTCTGGTATTCCTACCCTAGCGAAAATTGCAAACAACGCTTCCGCGACTGCCTCAGACGTTATGGTCCGCAGAGGAACCGCCTCTGGCCATCTCGTAGCATTACATATGACCGTTAAGAAAAATCGATTCCCCCTATCGGTCGCTGGGTGAATGGGGCCAACAAGGTCTATCGAGACCTTTTTAAACGGTTCCGAGACCGTGGGGATCTTCTGAAGAGGAGCCTGGGGTGTACGACCCTTATGCGTCGTCTTTTGGCACGCACTGCACGTCTTACAATAGACTTGCACATCTCTGTGGATCGATGGCCAGTAAAAATTTTTAAGAACCCTTTCTTTGGTTCTAGCTATCCCCATATGACCCGCTAATGGGACATCATGTGCCAAGTGCAATACTGTTGCGATCAGCAACGCTGGCACAACGACCTGCTTTAAAATGGAGGACACCGTTACATACTTACGGAACAGAATGCCCGCCTGAACAACAAAGGAGGACGATCCGTTCTTATATCTCCTCGTTTTCTCGGTTCGCGCTTCCCCAAAACATGGGTTTAATGATGGGTCCTCCCTTTGTAATCTCGCCAAGCGCTCCGGCGTGATATCTAGGTTGACCGCTGGCGTCGCCAAAGGTCTAATCTTATCTTTATCAGCTACCCGTCGACGTGTTTCGACCGCGGCGCAAAAGTCAATACCTTTTGATTGCGACCATACTTGCACGTTCTCATCGGAAGGGGAAACTACCCGTGATACATTCCCAATGATGAGCTGGGCGCCTGGAAAACAACCAACGACTGCTTCGACTTCCCCGCTAAGGAAAGGTGTATCTATCACTATTCTTGCCATGGGTAATTTCTCAATGGCCCCCGAAAATTGGATGCACGGGACAGTCTCACCTGTAAGCTGTGAATCCCGAATGCAGTCTCTATGCACTCCCACAACGGTAGATCCTGTATCTCGTTAAACCGAGACCGGTTCGTCCCCAACAAACCCCGGATAAACCCTAAGACCACCTCCTGTATGACATGAATTTATAACGGGGATCTTTCTCCCACAAGGTAAAACACCGGAAGATAATAACTTCTCACAACTGGGACACTTAGAATACTGTCCGCCTCCGTTGTCCGATGTAACACACGCAGCCGCATGATGAAATTTATTTGGGGAACATGGACTGGAGCTACTGTCCACGTTCGCCGCTATCCTACCTGCAGGGCAATTCACGCTGATGTGATCTGCTCTACCGCAGTTCCAACACTTCGCGGCCCTACACTCGCGTGAAAAGTGACCCACGCGTCCGCAAGTCCAACACCCCGCTCCCTGTGCTGCACTAGGCCTGGGTCCCCGTGACCCATCGCGACCGGAACTAAAGTCCCTATGCCGTCGGTCATCGGCAAAGGTCACAAATCGCCCCCGGCCATTACCGCGACCTAGCCCTCCTGCTCGGTCAAACTTACCGGATCCATATGCCGGTGATTGGTGATAGCCCCTACGCTGCCCCTGGGCTTGCCCACTATAGGCACCACGCTGACGCGACCTGTCCTTAAGTCCTGCCGGCGACCCTTCGACAACGGCGACGTACCCAGCATCTTGGACGTACGCCCTGGCGACTGGTTTGGACGGATGTGCCGTACGGTATGCTTCCGCCAACTTAGACGCCTCCTGCACCGTCGCGGGTTCGTTCTCTTTCAGGAAAGCCACCAGATCTTTGTGGCACTTCGCGTACAGCTGGTCACGGATCATTAAGTCTTTCAGTTTAGCAAAATCCGCGCCCACATGCGCCAAGCCTACCCAGTTCGCGAAATACTCCGTTAGTCTCGCGACGAAGGCAGCAAAGTCCTCCCTGGTATCTGCACGTGCTCGCCTAAACTGCTCCCGGAAATATTCCTCGGTACGCGCAAATCGGCGAAGCAGCAAAGCCTTCAGCTTATCGTAATCTTGCACGTCTTCGCGCTGTAGCTCTTTAAAGTAGGTTAACACCCGCCCCTGCAATAGAGACGCCAGGTACGTGGCCCATAATTCCTTATTTTCCCCCCATTGCAATTGTGCGTTCAGTTCGAACCTGTAAAGGAAGGCGTCTATGTCGTCCTTCCGGTCGTCGAACGTAGGGAGCTTAATCCTAACGCCACCCTTATTGTGTACCTGCCGCTCAACTGTTTCTGTTGGCGTATTCCTCTTGAGTTCTAACTCCGCAATCTTTACTTGCGCCTCTATCTCCTTTAACTTAATCTCCCTCTCCTGCTCCCTTTCCTTAGCCTCTCTCTCCTGCTCCTGAGCCTTAGCCTCTTTTTCTCGCTCTCTATCCTTAGCACGCTCATCGCGCAAATCCGCCTGCTGTTCTTTGATCCAGCCGCGTAGCTCCTCTCCCTCCAGGCCAAGTTCCTTACCCAACTTCATTAGTTGCTGGAGTTCCGCCATTTCACAGATTTATGGTTATGGTATGTATTAAAAAAAACGGCTAACCTGTCGGTATGATAACTAAAGACACGACCAGAGACCTGAGATCACACCAGATATAACAATACCCAGTTGTCTCAAATACAATTCAGAAATTTACGTACTTCCTAACTAATTCTATATTTATAAAATGTATTGCCCTATTAATAATAAAAACGAGTAGAAAAGAAAAGAATAAGGAAATTCAGTAGAAGGACCACAAGTACGTCAAGGACAACGAACCAGACTAAGACAAAGACCTAAAAAAGAAAATATAATGGAAAAAAGAATGCAACCTAACTACGCCGATTACACTACACGGTACAAACAAGAACAGAGTCTGAAAAAAAAGAACGTATCTACAGATAGGGAGGAGAAGGACAAGAGAAACGTCTTCCTAAAACAACGAGGAAGATAGAACGCTACAATCTAAACAAAAATACAGGTCCCTACAGAACTGTTCACTGTGATGAACGAAGTTCCTAGATTAGCCCACCTCCCGAAGAGGACAAACTACGCTCACCACAGCAAACCCGCGCCACCGCCCGTATAATCGATTACGACAAAAACAGCAAAAACAGGGAAACAGACAGATGAAAAGACAGCCCTCAATCCAGGTTACGAAATTTTCACTTAAGTTTCAATTTTTGAGTTTAACTCCTCCCCTTAATCGGAGCTCTGGCCGCTTGACTCCTCAGGCTGGCACGCACACTCTGCAGAAATTTAAGTACACATTAATACATATTCATCAAAATACATGCATCAATACATATTCAAAAACATACATAAATCATATCATCATGAAATTTCCATCCATCCCACGAACAAAGACAACAGCACGAATTCCTAGCACAACAGAAAAACAACTAGATATAACGACTACACAATGTCAAAATGACCACAGGTAAACAGGACGAGCCCCCAATGTCACAAATCCCAGACTGGGAGATGTAATAAGTTATGACAGGACAACAATCACGAACAAACAAGTTAACACTTAACAGAACAATCCATCAGACTCACACATTTATTAAACATAATTATACAGATAATAGCGCAATCACATACATTATATTATTGAAATCAACTGCCGTACAACGGCCTTATTCTCACACACACTCTCTCGGATCCACAATCCGGTAGTTACTCCTAAAGGCACTTCGGCCTCAGCCTCTCCCCTCAGGGTCTTAACAGCACATTAATAACTCACTGGCACCGCAGTCTCTCAATATCACCTTCCTATTGTCATACACCTTAGCACTCCCCTAGCACCTCAGCAGGGCAATAACACATTATCATTTCAATAGACATTATCATTTCAATAGTACATTCTCCCCTCAACATGGCAATAGTGCATTATCACATTCACGCTCATATCTACGTCCCTGTCCGTGGCCTGACTGCCACGACTTTATGTGCCTCTACTGTCCTGCACTGACAGCCTCACTTCTGGCCTATGTGTGGCCTCCGGCCCTATGCTGGCCTATCCCCTGTGCTCATCGAGGTGGCTCTGCGGCCCGTCCTCGACACCTACAAGAATAATATTACATTGGTATAATACCCTACCATTTCTATTCACTCCACCTCTCCTTACAACCCACGAAGCGTACACACACTAGTTCACCTTTCACTCACCACACATCTTACGGTAACACACCTCCGTCGGAGTACACACTACTCACTCGCGCTACAAATCCATGAACTCACTTTCATCTATCGCTCATGGCGCACATTGCTATATCCAATATCAAGGACTTCCACATTCCTCACATATACTTATTTACATCATGGTAATAGACGAATATAATATAATACATCAATCATAATAATCAATCAACGTTCTACATACCAGTCATCACTGGAAAGACTCTCTCACTAGTCTTCTCGACTGCTCCCCTTATGTCTGCCCGATGGGCTCTTATTCACAGGTCCGTTCCGTAGGACCTTCTAACTTGCAGTGATAGTAATACAGCGCTTTCGCCTCATTCAGACCCCCCCACTACTCACAACAGCACGCTTAACTTACTTGCCTACCGTGAGCCCTTCTTACTATACACCCGCTCTGTAGCAATCCCCTTAATTGCACTCACTCCACTCGTGACAATCATAGATCCCTCACACACCTAACACTTCTGGTCCCCACTGGCACGACCTTCCACCTGTCGCCCGGACCGATACTCTCTGCCTCTTCCTCTGGGACTGAATAATTTGGGAACCTCATAGATCCCTCACATACTTAACACCCCTGGTCCCCATGGCACGACCTTCCACCTGTCGCCCGGAACGCTACTCTCTACGTCTTCCTCTGGGAATGAATAAGTTAGGAACCACGTGTGTCGAGCTTTTCCTCCATTTATACTCTCGAGATTTTTTGCACACGCGACTAGTTTAAAGCGAGTCGTGTGTATCTTTTCACGCTCGTCAACAATGTTAAAAACCGTGTTTTCCCCTGCTAAGTTCACCCCCTCTAGACTCGTGGTGCACAAGGCCACCGACCTTCCTCGTGATAGTAGTCTTTCATGCTAGTCAACAACTTTAAAACTCCTCTTCTCCCCTACTAAGTTTACCCGCTCTACACTCGTGGCATTCAAGGCCATCAACCTTAATCGTGACTGTCATGGTTTAAGTGTACTATAAATGCCGTGCTAGGTCACGACTTACAAGGAGTTAATTTTTCACGATCTCGTTGATTATAACCAGCGTAATTTGTCCTTGAGCTGTTCTCGTGAACAGTTTGTTTTGAAACACTTTTTAAGTGGGGCGAGTAGAATAAATGTATAAGTTAAGGTGTGACGGTGCAATTCTCGACCCCGTGATTTTGATGAACACTTAGAAGGGAAGAGAAGGGGCGAATAAGGATAGATAGTTTAAGACGCTTAGTCGCGTTCAGAAATTCGTACATAAAATGCAGAAAGCACGAGGGTTTAAAAGATTTCATTAATTGTTTTGACATTTTAAATTGACCTTGTCTGTTTTAGTACAAGGCCGTGACCAACTCCCACGTAGAATATATTAATACTGCGAGATGAGCTCGCATGGATGCACCAATAAAATCTAGAGATTTAGACGGTAGTTTGCAGGTGGCTACACAGTATAAAAGTGTAGCCATACCTATGTCCAGGACTCCATACAGAAAACTCCACTATAGACATTTGAGATGAATCCATATGCCTGAATGAGATATGCCCACTGCTATTGTCCATCGTTCCCTGGTTTCTAACACCAGGGAATAATCGTAAGTGTTTGTCTATTGATGACTCAACAATGAACGAGGAGCTGGTTATAATCAACGAGATCGTGAAAAATTAACTCCTTGTAAGTCGTGACCTAGCACGGCCTTTATAGTACACTTAAACCATGACAGTGACAGTTCAATCACCCAATCCAGGAATACATGAATACCAAAAAAAAAAGAAGAAAGAAGCAGCCCGACGGGGAACCGTTTTGAGGGCTCAGAAAGTCAGAAATGTCAGCACCAACAACGATAGAATCAAGGAAGTAATAAGAAAAGAACAAGAACAAGTCAGAGTGATATGCAAATGCCTAGAGCAAAGATCCTGCTAACATAATGACCTAAAAATAACTCCAATTTTTGCACTTACTGAGAAATTTTCGGCGTTAAATCTTTTGGGGCTTTAGCATTATGATAATAATAATAATAATAATATATACATTTATATAGCGCCAGGACTAAAACATTAAAAGCTCTAGGCGCTGTACACAGTAAAAAAAATCATAAAAGCACATTCAAATAAACTTACACACACACAGACAAACTAGTTTTATACATCCACATAGCAAGCTATAAAATTCAGTTTTTAAAAAGAAATGTTTTTAACCTGTTTTTAAATATGTTTAGAGAGGCAGAATTTCGAACCTCTTGTGGTAAAGAATTCCACACACAGGGACCAAAACAACTAAAAGCTCTATCTCCATAATTTGATGTTTTACACCTGGGAACAACCAGTTTGTTTTCTGTAGTAGATCTTAAAAATCTATCAGACTCATGTTTTTTTCAAAAGTTCCGAAAGATAGGAGGGAGCTGAACCTTCAAGACATTTGTAAACCAAAACTGCAGCTTTAAATTTTATTCTGTTTTCAACAGTAAGCCAGTGAAGTTGGTCAATAAGGCTTGAGGCAGATTCTCTTTTTGATTTTCTAAAAATCAGTCTAGCTGCATTATTCTGAATTATCTGAAGGCGTTTTATTTTATTGCTCGGAATTCCAAAGAGCAGAGAGTTACAATAATCAAGCTTTGAAAACCTAAGTGAAGTGATAAGTATTCGAGTTGCCTCTTGGGATATGAATGGACGAATAGAGCTGATGTTTTTTAATTGAAACATTAATGATCGACATAATGAATTTATTTGATTTTCCATGCTCAGATCTGATTCTAAAATTGTGCCTAAGTTTTTAACTTTATTCACCTTTGCTACAGTGCTTTCACCAAAATTTAATTTTACATTTTTAATTGCAGTTATTTGTCTTTTCTTTCCAATAATCATAACTTCTGTTTTGTCCTCATTTAGCTTTAGTTTGTTTTGGTTCATCCATTCTTTTGTGTCCATAATACACTTTTCACTATCTTTTATAACATTGTCAACACGACCTAAAGTCGTACCAGGGTGATATAGTTGGACATCGTCAGCATACTGATGGTATTAAGGAGTTAAAACAAATCAGAACTGTGAAACAACTTGATAAGTGCCGCAACGCATTTCAAACAAGTGTCAAAGTGTGTTATAATTATCTTTTCTACACACTAGATCTCCAGTTTTTTCCGTAAATGGAGATAGAACAAACAAGAGCTAATGTCGCCAAATGTCAAGTCTGAATTTTGCAGTAGCATGTAGGGTACAGTTACACTGAAAAATATTACGAGTATTATGTATGACGTACGTGCCATGCGAAAAGAATGTTTATACAACATGAATGTTGGCAAACGACTTTTCAATAGCACCAGGCAGAACACAGAAAGTGTCGTGATGATTCTTTTTCTCTCTCCCCCCCCCCCCTCCCGCCCTCCCCGCCCCTTAAAGAGTTTTGCAAAATAATATCTATAGTACATAGAGTCGATGAGGTCAGACCGCACATTCAGTGGCTATCTATAAATACTCAGTAGGGTTGAGGGTTGGGTGAGGAGCCATTCTCCCCCTCTCTCCCTCTCCCTCTCTCTCTCTCTCTCTCACACACACACACACACACACACACACACACACATACACTGTTTAACGAATGTGTAGGCTATTTGTGTCAACTGAATAAAATGTCCTGTGTGCACAGCACTGGAACATTTTTCAGCTTCTCTCCCCCCCCCCCTTTTTTTTTTCTCTCTCTAATTACTGACTGAGGTAATGGGGATAAGTTAGGGTGATGCGTTTAAGCTGCGAAATGCTATTAGGCTGATATGCTGACTGGTTACTTGATTGAAGACCACAGGACACTCTTGGGGCTGTTGCCCAAGCTTTTACTAATAGTAGTAATAATACCCATATTAACAAAATAATAATCTTAGTGGTAGGGATAATTTTACCGCACTGTGGCACGCCCTCCCTGCTAAATATAACATTAATTTGGACACGTCTATGCACATTTTGTTGATGAACGTGCTCCAGGTGTTGAATGAAAACCATCAAAATATTAGAAATTGTTAAAGGTTCTTAATAGTTTCAAATTTCCCCAACCACTGCGGCTGAATGGGATGAAAATAGGATTCACGGATAGTTTATAATCTGCATTCACTGAAAAGTTTGCCCAATGCAAAAGTTGCCGTGTGTTATATTTTGCACAATAAAAAAAACAAAAAAACACCACACACACACACACACACACACACAAACACAATGAATTATTTTCTCTGTGCACTTTTGCACAATCAAATTTTCTTACCCAATCAAAGCGAATTTTGCACTAAAATGTGGCAAAATCTGACAGGCCTATATCGGTTATTTGTGAATGTATTGAATTCGAAGTACATGTTTGTTTCACATGACGTCACCTAATCTCCACCGAAACGTTCTATTTTTTTGTGTGTTTCCGCAGATCCTCAGTTTAAACACGGCGCCGTCTGGGGGTATGAGTGTCTTTATACTCATGACTCAAGACAAACACGGTCAATGATACAAATAATTTTATGGCTGGGTAACGTCAGTGAAGCAAAAAAAATTTAGTCATGTCCAAAATAAAATTTTGTTAAAAAGGGGTCAACCGGTTTTTCTCAATTCTCTTTCGTAAGGCAAAAAGGGATGGCAACCAATATTTGGACACCTGTTTGTGACCTCATAACGTGACTGAAGCATATTTTTAAATTAAATTTCGCCCACAGACATTTTTTTCCCCAGAAGAACTACTGAAAAAAAAAAAAAGAAGAAAGAACTGGCAATCCACATAAACTGAACGACTTTCTGTCTAACTGTTAAGTTACAATTTCAGTTCATCGAAAATAATAAGCTTCGCTTAAATGCAGTTCACTGCTATAGAGGATGGAATATGGGTAACATTCTACTAATTGGCTGATTGATATTACAGTTTGAAAGCTTTGCCTCTGACACTGATCATTTTGGAGATTTAAATAAAATAAAATATGCTACTATTTGTTTGTCTTTATATTCACTTCAGTTTCACTTCAGGAGTACTAATTTGCTCTCCTTTCTTTCTTCTCCTTTTTCTTCGTATGTTTCATTGATATCTCCGTTCAAAGTGAGTTTCCTATCGAAGAGTTTGTTGCCATTCGTAATAGCACAGAATGCTACGGCAATTCCTTTGTATCAAAATAAGTTTAACTTTATTAGACTTCAACAGCTGTCAATAAGGCAGTCAGTCATGATTTGTCATAAAGTGAACTCAATCACGACAAGAAATGCCGAGAAAAATCATGCACTTCCTTGTCAATATACGCCACTACTGTTAAACCTCTACATTTGTGTTTTCGGCCTCATGCCATAAAATCTTGGTAGTGTAATTCCTTACAACATGTTGTATGGATATGGACGGTGCATATCCGTACAACATGTTTACCAAAAAGCGCGACTGGTGGAGGTTTGCTGAAACAAAACTTGGTACCGGTATGGTGTTCACGAATTTAAAGTGACAACACATGGAATAGTCAGATGGACCTGGGGGCGTGAGAGTCTAGTCAATTTGTATCAATGGGCGGTAGTCAGATTGACTAATCAGGCGAAAAGGGGTTGGGGTAGCCACTGGTGATCGACGTACACTCAAGTAT
Source organism: Onchidella celtica (assembly GCA_963931925.1). Lineage (NCBI taxonomy): Eukaryota > Metazoa > Mollusca > Gastropoda > Systellommatophora > Onchidiidae > Onchidella > Onchidella celtica. Next base: position 3,129,144 of record OZ007573.1, read on the forward strand.
ATCTTCTTCTTCTTCTTTCGTTCACCAATCTAAATCTGCAGATTTGTTCTTTTAATAAAATCTACGGTTTTCTGCAGTTCTGGCAGAGCACCATAGAGTTGCGCAGATCACGCAATCTCCGAGCAGAAGTCTGATTGTTTTGCTGCTAAGCCGATTCATATTTTTAAAAACTATGCAAATTAACAATGTCAGTACTATAGTATTCCGGTGTGTGTTCTACGTCATCAAATTGTGTGCGTTGTACGGATATGCACTGTCCATATCCGTACAACATGTTGTACTTCATCAGTGTCCGGACTTGTTGTCATGGTTGTTTAGGGTGTATCCATTGTTTTTTGATAGAGTGTTTTATAGAAATCTGCCCAGAAACTTAGGTTTTCTTCTCTGCCTATGGTTGTTTCACACGTCTTTTTAAACATTCTTGTGACTTTCTTTCGACCTCCTTGTTTGTATATTTCTCTTTGTCCTTTCCCGCTTTCAATTATTCTTTTTACCATGTCTTTTCTTTTTCTCCTGTCTCTGTCTGTCCGCAATTTCTTCACTGCAATGTTTAGTTCTGTATATTCAATTGTCTCTTTGTCTGTCTGATGTTCCTTTTTGTGCAGGGTTTTCCTTTTTTTTCAACCTAGCTGTTCTATCATGACATCTTTTTTTTTTTTTTCTGTGGTTTTTCTTTCAGACCTTGTATGGTCATTACTTTTTCTCTTGCAATTTTGTCTAGTGTCTCAAGGGATGGTACTTCTTCCTCCAGGGATTTAAATCTGTTTTTGAGCTCCAGCTTGAATGTGTTCTCACATGTTTCCAGTTCTTCTATATTTATTTTGAATGGTTTTCGTCTGTGTATTCTTTTTTAATCTCATTAGCTTTCTGTTTATTCTCATTTTTGCCCTTCCGACACGATGATCGCTTCCAATGTCGTCCGCTGAGATCACCTCACAAAATCTGATGATGTTCTTGTTTGAGGTAAGGATGTAATCGGTTTGGTTCTTATATTCTCCATTTGGACTTTGCCAGGTCCAATATCTGCTTTTCTTCTTTTGGAAGAAGGTGTTTGCGATATTGTAGCAATTTTCTTCCACAAAATTTATTAGAGTTTCACCTCTGTGATTCCTAAGTCCAATGCCATGGGGACCTATTCCTCTTATTTTTTTCCTTTTTGTCTTTTAAGCCTATTTTGGCATTAAAGTCTCTCGTGATTAAGTCGATGCAGCATGTTTTACGGTCATCATTGTCGGGTTTTAGGTCTACAGTCATAGCGCTGGCCGGGCGTGTTGACGACGGATTTTTCATTCGAGGTTTTCCATCCTGCAGTCCTTCGACTTTCTAGTCTTCCCCGCAGGACAGTGGGGTTTGACCAGGTATACCACTGATCAATCTGTCCGCCCTAACAGTCTTAGCCTGTAGCCAGCCATGGCTCACTACAGTTTCCGTCACCCGGGTGGGTTTCCCAGGGGAGATAGCCTCGTACCCGCTGTTATGGGATTCGCTCTCATTGTTCGGCGCCAAAGGCTGTGGATCCAGGTGGCTTGGGTACACATAGATATTAAATATGTCCCCAAACTTGTGCAAACCTCACAAAAGTATCCTCATCTTGCGATGTTTTAGTAATCTTCTTTCCTATCAATGTCAAGGGTAGGAAAAACATATTTACATTCTCAGATCACAGAAATTTCTTAAAGTTATTCCTGTCATTTCTTGACACTTGCATTGGAAACAGCATTCAAGTATTCTCAGTTACACGGGTCTTGTCACTATGTAGCCTTGGCCTTCAAGCACTCAACAAGTACCCCTCGTTAAAAAAATATCATCCATACAAAACTTGAGTTTAACATTGGAAACAGGATGTGACCCCAATAGGTAATGTGCTAACATACTGCTCCCCTTTAAAAGAGGTGGGGGAGGGGGGGGAGGAGAGGGAATCTAACCCTAACCCCATCGCTGACTCAAAGAGATTCCCTCAAGGTCTTTAAAAAATCAATGAGATGTGAATAGTTTTCGGCTAAGGTTTCACCCAGAAGGCAAACAAAAAAACAAAAAAATGCATGAAAAGGAGGGGGCGGAGGGGTGGGGGGGGGGGAACTGATCATTTTGCCCATCGCTGACACTAAGAGGTTCCCCCAAGCTCTTTAAACACTCACTTACATGTGAAAAGTTTTCGGCCAAAGTTTTACCCAGAAGGCAAACAAAACATATGTGTATGTAGCATGTAACACTGTTTTGCACCAGCAAAGGCGCGTCACCAGAATTAACACCCTTAACTGATTGTATAAAAGACACGAATTTTGTCATTTTATTGCTTATTACAAGAGCAGAAGGAAAGCAATACTTTGCTATTATCAAATGTACAACGAATCCAAGACTAGGGCTTCACTTGACCTCACCGTCATCATTATTGGGTAAGTTATAGAAGGGAAACGGTTCTTAATCTGGGGGACAATTTCGCTGGTGTGTTATTTTATGCACAACTGCCAGAGTTGTGAAAGAACGGTATCACGTTCACACTTCTACTTATTCCAAATTTTGCACAACAATTTCTGTTGTCGTTTAGCTCAGCTTGTGTTGCTCAGCTGTACTGACCCTGGTTGCCCAATCAGTGTTGCTAGGTCTATGTAAAATCCAACCCTGCCAAACGATGCACGAAGAAGAAACAACAACAACGCCAATTGAAATTAAAAAATCCAAAGAGAAAGAAGAAAGCACTCTTCTGAAACCTGTCACATTGGGAAATAAAGCCATGACGTATGAAGAAAGAAACAGGTTTTAAGAGTCTAAAACCGCTAGTAGCTATCCTGATCTACAAAAGGTGAAAGTCAATACGCACCATTTCAAACCGAGAGGAATCCACATTAGAATCTTGCTACAGCTCTCATGTGACCCATGACACTAAGCATTTTTTCCTTCCTAGAAATAGAACCAAATTCAAAATGTGTCAAGTGCAGTTTCCCTTGCGCATTAATGCTGTGCACACGCTGTTTCGTTAGATAAAAGTGCACAGAATGAAGGCCTAGGTCTAAAAGGCTTATTTAATAATTTATAGTCCGTACAACAATACGCGGTTTTACACTTACATTACGAACATTAACGTTCGGCAGCATGCTGGGCCATCGGGCAGCACTTACTTGGGTCAGCCTGCTTGCGCCACATGGCGAGGGGCCCGAGAAAGCCATACCTTCAGCATACACTGTTAGTGTACCGCAGTCAACGGGCATCCTTTGAAGCTATAGAATACCCAAAAACAGGGGGAAAAAAAGCTTCACCAGCTCATATTTCACACAAAACCTGGTGGAACTGATTCTTTATTATTTAGACTGTAGCTTAATTTTGAGTTTGCTTCTTTGCGCTTCGTAAAAATCCTAAGTTGACTGAATTATAAAAAAAAATTAATAAGTACTTCTCCGCTACTAGACTTTGCAAAACGCCAATAATCACATTGAAATGGAAAACAATAATATGTGCATACTCATGGAACAGGTACTGCACGCACTAAAGTCCTTATGTGTTGAACAGAGCTAAGACAAAATTAATAGAAAAACCATGCCAGGCAAAGTTTCAACGATTTTTTTCCATCCGATTGAAAGATATTGACGATTTAGCTGGGCACGAATTTTGAGACGCACTTTAACAGGCTTTCATGGGTCGGGTAATAGAATCAGTGTTCAGTCCATGGCACTGTAATTATTACTAATCTATTTGCTTTCTATTGTTTGCTTTTGTCATCTTTATTAGGGAAGTGGGGAGGGGTGTGTACGTGGCTCGTTTTTATTTTCAGTAGATTTTCTTTGGGAATTCAAGCTTTCAGAACTAGCTTGACTCTCGCACCACCGTTCTGCCACCCAATCAGTGCAAAACAAAGCTGGCCATTCCTGCCTTTCCCTTCGTATAGAAATTAGCATGCACAGCTTGTCCCAAGCCGTCCGGCATGTTCATGAACCAAGGCACCATGGGAATTCTGACTCTAGTGTGTCCAATAATCTCTTTGCTGCATGTTAAAGCGCTCACCGTCTCGTGTTAATATTTTGTCCCAGACATTCCACGATAACTGACGCGACGTTCAGACAATACTTTTAAAAAAAAATGGCCACTAAATAAATAATCAACCTTTAATTTCAAAATGGATTGATCAGTCTTCTAGAAAAATGGTACAGAAATGATAAAAATTAGTTTAAAATAATAGAAATTAAGATGAGTCCACTCACTTGCCTTTACGAACTGATGGGCCAGAAAAAATGTCATATTTTATTACATGGCAAAAAGGAAACTGAAAAAATTGGAAACCAAACCAACAGGACCAGTGAACATTTTCTACATTCAAACAATGCACTTCAGTATACAGAAAAAGCATAAATAATCAAGTTTTACCTTTAAGCACGACGGGGCAATTTGTCTGAGTAACTGATGGGACATAATCTTGGTAACTGATGGGACGGTGTAAACATGTGCTTGTTTCCAAGATGGTCGCTAAGGAAGAAAATGCGAACCAAAAATGTTAATTTAATTACTACCCTTTACAACACAACCTTTACTTTTTTCCCAGGCATGGTTTGAAAAATGAAGCATAGGTAACACGTTAGTCAGAATGTTCCATCTAGTGTCTTTGCTTCCATGGCTACCTGGGGCGGCGCCATTGCAGACACATGGAGGGCAAGTGACTAAACTACACTATATACTGCCTCTAAACTAACATGGCAATATCTTTAAAACGGATGGATGAAATTCGCCGAAACTTTGCATACTTTTTTTTTTTTTGGTTTTGTTTACGTGGAAATAAGTTAAATTCTATTCGTTTTTCAACTTAAGTAAGAATCGTAAACATTAAGATGCATTCGGTAGTTAAGTCTGATTTTCATCATGTCTACGCAAAGGCAACTGGATAAGTCCGGATAAATACATGACGACTGGTTTTGGCATGTCACGTAACCAGCCACTTAGTCAGCCAAGGCTGATCAACAACATGAGGCTATTCCAATGAACCACTTTACAGCGCAACCCCTTTGCTTCGCAACATGCAAAGTGAAACTCAATTGTGGAGCGCGGCAGCCATTTTTCCTAAAATGGCAAAACAAACCGCAGATATATAGGCGGTGAGTCAGATGTAATGTTGTATTTAAGAAGCCCTAAACACACAACCAATTTGAAACCACCTAAGCTTTCAACCTCCGGAACGTATAGACGGTGCATATATAATGAAAGAAAAGAAAAGGGATGGATTATAAGAAACATTTAAAGTCAAAAAGAAAATTTTGGTTATGATCTGGAAGTGCGAAAATGCATAAACGATTTTTGTTCTACTGTTGTCTTTCACTCATCCTCCCTGTCTGTGCCCCGCTTTCCGTTTGTTTTCCACCCATACTATCGTGCACCACATCCTACTGTTATTTTGTTTTTGTCACCTCTCTGATTTTTGCCAAACTAGCTTTCACTCATACTGTCATGATCACAGTTTAATTATAACCAGCGTAATTGGTCATTGAGCTGTTCTCGTGAGCAACGTGTTTTGAGTAATGTTTTTTTCGGCAAAAAAACTGTAGATGGTTAAAAAGGAATATGTGTAGGTAAACCAGGGATGGCAGAGCAGCTCTAGTTCGTGAGTTAATAGCATTGTTAGAGGGTGTGAGGTGGTTGTAATTGACTGTTGACATTCAGTGTTTCGTGAAAGCACGAGTTGTTAATTTTTCGTGCTGAGTCAATTTAATAAGATTTTTGGATTTAATTGTTATTAACCTATTTAGAAGACGACCTTGTCTGTCTTAGAGCAAGGCCGTAACCGACTCACACATAGAATGTATTAATACTGCGAGATGAGCTCGCATGGCTGCACCAATCAAATCTAGGGATTTGGACGATAGTTTGCAGGTGGCTAGACACTATAAAAGTCAGCCCATACCTATGTCCATTATCACATGCAGAAAAGTATCCACTGCGAAGTGGTCGGCTAATTTCGAGCCAGATCGAAACAGAGACGCAGCAGAGCAGTCCATCTATATGAGGAGCCTAGAAATGACGAGCTCCAGCTAATAGCTACCCGGACTTTGTCCACCATCCAACGCTCTTGTTGATATTGCCTGGTTCTTGATAGCCAGGGGAAAATGGTATGCATTGTAATTGTATGTCAGAATTCAGATGTTACCAGCAGTATGGGAGTCTACTCCTGGAGTCACAGCCAGGCAGTGCCAGTATTATAATATATGACTTGAGCCATTGCAATTGAGTTAGCGAGTGCTGAGACAGCGAAGACTATAATTTGTATTAAATATCCTATGAGTCATTAGTTATATTTGATCCAGTACTGGGATCTTTTTGTCCATTCTAAAATTGTATTTTTTTGTGCAGTTACCTTGATAGTCATTAAATATATATGTTATCTTTATTTAGCTAACTCAATACATTATTGTCCCCCTACAGGCCTGACAAAACTATTCCATTTGAGTTGTTTAATTAATTCCAGTAGGAAGGTTTAGTGTGTTCGCCGAGTGTGTGTTTTCCTCTTGAATTGCAGTCGTTTGCTATAAACCACATTCGCGACACATACTACTTTGTTTCATAGTGCTGTCTCTTTCAGTTTCTCGCATAGATCTCATACTCATAGTCATTTTTCTGTTCTTTAAATACAGGATAGATCTAAGTTACCGAAAAGAGGATGATGAAATCTCCCGCTCACACTAATTAAAAAAATAATCATTTATTTTACTTGTTTAAAATTTGATTTACATTTTAATTTCCAACTAGCAGCTTACTGTCCTCCTCAATGGGCAGGAATAAAATAAAGGCTGTGACATAGAGCAAATTATCAATGATCAGTTTCTCGAGCCATGTTTTGCCGCTGAGCCCTCCATGCGCGGCGTCATTGCGCTTCCGTGCCGTGCGCAGGTCTGTCTGTTCTACACAAAGTTATTTTACACAATATTTGCATCTCTAATTGTGATGCCTAGACTACAGCGCAAGTACGTCAAAACACTGTGCACCCTATGGTGCCTCTAGGCCAGACAAAGGAAAGCAAGTTTGCCGGACGCATCCACAGCACGTTGGCTTCGTCCTTTCAAATTGTTTTATCAAGTGTTGAGTCATTGGCGGTGTTTGGTTCAACATGAAGTTTGAAAACTGGTGCACGGAGGCTATCAGATTTGTGCAAAAAGTCCACCATGAAAATACCATTAAAAGTAATCTGCACACCATCAAATCTGAGCTGTTTCAAGAAATCAGGCAGCATAACGGAGACACTTTGAGTGGATGACAGCCACATCACGTAGATTATCAAATGTGCCGGCATTCTATTTACATCCATTATAATCAGAAAAAATTCCAGGATTATTGCTAAACGATACATTCGGAAAGACAGGGGCTCTCTAAGTCAAAAACACACCAAGGCAGTTCTGTTCTTTTATCAACAACTCGGATTAAATCTGAAGTCTACATTATTGTAAGCCCACTTCGAGGGTTAATCAAGCTGCTGAGAGCGAGTAACATAAACTATCTTATTATTAAGGAAGGGTTTCCATACCACATCCCGGTAATGTAATGAAAACAGTGACTTTATATTGTGAATGGATACAGACAACCATTTCAAATACAACTGCCACCACAGCATCTGTACTCAGATCGTCCCCATGACCAACTTTATATCATCACCATAATCTTCTCATCATAGCAACAGCAACATCGCCATCGCTTTCTCTGTTTTATGTAAACATTTTTGAAACATTTTTATTCTGCTTCTCATTATTTTCTTTTCGTAAACAGGCTGGACAGAAGAAAATGCTGACGAAGACTATTTTCATAATTTTTGCAGCGCTCATTCTGAAAGCCAGTAAGTACAATTCTGTATTGTTGATGTTAAGATTGCGTCGGTTACTAGTCATCTTACAATTCATAGGCCCACACTCCGCTTTTTATTGCCCTTCAACTTTTGTTAAGCTTATAACTCTCTGATATCAATATCCACTGTTTCTTACTTGAAACACGTCGCCTGGTACCCAATGTTGGATATTTCGGGCACCTCGTTTTAAATGATAAAGAGTCATATATTTGCATTCAAATAACGTTTTTAAATTAGTTTTGCAACATTCAGAATTGTATATAGGAAAATCTGTATTTGGCACAATAGGTTTAAATTATCATGCTGAATTTTAATACATTCACAGGGCCCTTAATCCCTGATAAGTTGATTGCAGAATGGTCTCCCTTGGTTAGTTGGTTGCCACATGAAAGAAAAAAACACACCAAAAAAAAACACAAACAAATTTATAGAGCGAAATGGATAATTTGTGTGATACACACACACACTTACACACGCGTACGCACGCATGTACGCTGCTAATTAATGTTTTAGCCATAAAAAACATCCGTGTAGAGGACCTGACCTCCCCCCCCCCCCCTCGCACACACACAAAGTCATACATACACGGACACCCCTAAATAAAGTCCTTGAGTCGCCTTCTGAACAGCCAGATTCGGTAAATCTACATCTTATGCCCACAGATTCCCAAGGTTTGTTTAACATTAACATTAGATAGTGTACAGCTGATGTAACTTTGGATCTAGATCTAGATGAGCTTGCAGATGCATTTTCTAATGATAAAATATCTTTTATCGCTCAAAACTGGGAAGGCAAGTCTAAAAGGGGAAGTGTGGATACTTTCCAAGGTTTTTTGTACAAAAAGATCATTTAGATTGAACAGTTACGCCCACTACAGCTTCTTGAGTGGTTTTGTCTTTGTCGACTTAGGTTTTGTATGTCATGCATTTTGTCAGGCGACCACAGTGACATTCTTATCCCAAGATGTTCATTCTAACCAGAACGCTGGATATCAGAAGCTGGAGACTGACAGTGAGAGCACTTATTAGAATGGAACGAATCTGCCTAAGAAAAAGTTCGAATGTTGTGTTTAGAATTAATCCCGAATCTAACCTTAATCTAGAACTCAACCTTAAAAAGATCTCTAAAACAGAGCACTGTTATCAGTTTGAGTCCCATCTGTGGCCACTTTGGCAAAGGAAAGATGTCTTATGTTTCAGCCAGAGCACTTGATTTCAACCTTTAAAAACATGCCCCCCCCCCCCGCCCTTCCCGGCTTTCTCTCTCCCCCCCCCCCCCAATAAAAATTAGCCTGTTTATTTTTCAAACAACATTTAATGGAACTCTTTCAGTTTTGACAGAACAAGTTTATGCACTTGCTTACACATTAATGCGTCGTATGGCATAATTTCCACTTAACTAGTTCATTAGACGAAGGGACAGTAATAGTGGGCCAGGTGTATGTCCAAGTATGGGAAATTAACTCCGCGGTTAAGGGCCACCCGTCACATAGAATATCGAGACGAACCATTCTTTCTCCCAGTATATGTCCACAAATTGTGCGCGTATAAATACGGTGAGTACTAGTCTTTTTCGTTCAATTATGAAGGGGTGTGGTGCGAATTGTTGCACTATTGACATCGTTGATATGCGCGCTAGTCGACGAACGGAATATGGCGAATTGACTCGTCTCGGTACCCTGCGTTCCGGGCACTACCAAGCTGATTATTTATACAAGTACATCTCATGTGTACACTTTCCACACTCAAAATGGTTAGATTGGCTATCAGGCGACAATAAACACTTCATAATCTGTCTCAAGAAGTGTGTGTTGTGATATATTTATCTCTAATTTTATTTATTCCATGAAATAGGAATACAGAATGACATATCCTGCCTTTTGTCTGCGTATCGGGATCATTTATCATGGTCTTCTTTCTGTCAATTATGCTCGCAGTTCTAATATGGTCTCAAAGATTCGCCTTTCCTGACCTTTTCATCTACACCCCCCCCCCCCCGAGTGGGTCCGGGGAGTGTTGAGTGAGGAGTGGTAAAACCCCACCAAATGGTGGGCTGTCGATGTCCCGCACAACGGCGGTCTATAGGTGACAGCTGTTATCCTCTCTTAATTTGTATTCTCTTACTCTTCTGTCCTTTGCGATTCGATACCTGGGTCAAACCTGGCGGGAGTTAAATCCTATGACAAGTGTATCTCTGGGGTAGCCGTGGCACAACAGCTCTGGATGCATCTCCGTGTTCCCCCCCAATTCCCCCAACATACAACTCTCTCTTCTCCCCCAAACAACCTCCCCCCCCCCACCCCGCCCCCACCCCCAAATCCATCACCTCTCACCTCCTCCCCCCAAAAACTTAGTCCACTTCTCGCAACCGATAAGGTAAAACCATAAAGCCCCCCCCCCCTCCCTCCAGATTTGTAGGCTCCAAGGTGGGGGTGACACCTACCTCAAAACCTAAATTCAGTAGATAGAAGATACACATGGTATATTTCTTCAGTGGAACTGCAGAGGCCTCCGGGCGTACTTACCAGAATTGCAGCTACTGATGGCCAGACATGAGGCCTCTGTAGTCTGTCTTCAAGAGACTAAATTATGACCTAGTATCCCACTCATAATCAGAAACAATGCAGCCTACCACTGCTTTGCCCGTGGTGCCGACGGGCGAAGCTGTGGAACGTCCATCATTCTAAATCAGACCCTACATAGACAGATTCAGTTAATCTCTAACCTCCAGGTTGTGGCTGTAAGGGTCACAGCTGGCGTGTGCTCCCTATATCTCCCCATCTCTAAAACTGGCCGTACAAATCTTATTGAACAACTTCCTCCCCCATACATCCTTGTGGGAGACTTCAGCGCGCACAGTCCCACCATGGGCAGCCCCTCAACCAGTTCTCGTGGTAAGGTTGTGGGGGTTCTCCTTTTGGAGACGGACATTTTCCCTTTAAATGATGGAACCCCAACCTATCTACACCAATCTATAGACACGCTCATAAACATAGGTCTTACATTAGTCCACCCGACACTCTCTTTAGATTACTCCTGGTCTGTCCTGAATAGTCTTCACGATCAGACCACTTTCCAATTTGACTCACCACTGACCAACCACGGCCAACAGTCCAGACCACTCGGTGGAACCTTGCCCAGGCTGACTGAAAGAGTTCCACCGACAGTGCACTCAGTTAAGTACTCCCACCACTGTAAACACAGTCGAGCAATTCCAGGAGCTTCTCCCGGAGGTTGCTCAGACCTGTATCCCGAAGATCAGAGGATTCTGTGCAGGTCCACTTGAAGACAAACCATGGCTCACGGAAGACTGTAAGCGGGCCACTGAGGCCCGCGAAACAGCCCTCCACGAATTTAAACGCAACCCTAACACACAGAGCAAGACGAAATTTAGACAAGAGGGAACGAAAGCCCTTAGGTTGATCAGGGAAAGGAAGAGAGACTCGTGGAAAAACGTTTCATCCCTGATCAATAGCCGCAAATTTGGAAATTTATCTTGAAAACTAAAGGCTCTGCTTTCACCTCTGGAATCGGACAGCTAAAAAATCAAGACGGTTCTCTCGCAGAAGAGGAAGAAGAGGTCGCAGGCGAATTAGCTTCATCGTTTGCAGCTAACTGTTCCAGAGATCATTACTCGACCCCCTTCCAAAAGTTCAAAACCAAACCTGAAGAAACGCCCCACGGTTTCTCAACCTTAGATTTGCACCCCTACAGCGACACTTTTACAACTGAAGAATTAACACCCAGTCTGAGCGAGGCCAGTCACACAGCACCTGGCCCCGATCAGATACATAACGAAATTCTAAAACACCTATCCCCCCTCCCCCCATCACCCTCCTGTTTACTAAACCTATTTAACCATATCTGGACCTCAGGAACCTTTCCCCATCCCAAATCCAACAAAGAGAATTCGGACGCCAGAAATTATCGCCCCCTAGCTCTCGCTAGCTGCCTTTGCAAGCTGATGTCCAATGGAGTGAATGTTGACCAATTGTCTCAACTAGACATTGGAAAGCAGCGAGTAACTCTCCACCTTTCAGTGCGGTGTCCGTGCGAAGCGATCCACAACGGACATCATTCTAGTCCGTCTGAGATAGTCCCTCTGGAGACCTTCATCCGAGAGGCCTTTGCTTTTTTGACCCGGGAAAGCCTTCTACACCACCTGGAGGGGCGGTATACTGAGAGATCTTTATGGACTTGGACTAATGGGCAACCCAGCGGTCTTTGTCGGGAATTTCCTTCTTGACCGTTCCTTCCAGGTGAAGGTGAACACCACCCTCTCTGATCCATATGATCAAGAGCAGGGAGTCCCCCAGGGCTCTGGTCTATCTCCCACCCTATTTAATATTAAAATAAATCAATTACTGAAATGCTTTTACAAAACGTTGACTGCGCCCTGTACGTAGATGACTTTCTCGTGGCCTGCTACGGCCCCACGGGTAAACGGAAAAGAGCGAAAACTGCAACTGCAACTCAACAGCGTCCAGAGGTGGGCAAATACAAACGATTTAAATATTCCCCCTTCATAAACTATTCATTTATGGAAATTGTGACGCAGAGTTCCCCATTCATAATGGTTTCATCCAATGTTCGACTTTCAGCTGATGTTCAAGGACAGGGCGGGAGTGATCCGTGTGACTCACAGAATCATGCTGAACTCAATGAGCCTTTCAGAAGTACAGGTAATGTCGGCACTCATGCCCTCACATTTTCTTATTTATCCCTTTGCCATTCGATCGTCTTCATTCACTCGTTCATCCTCCCTCATCATCTCCGATTCACAGTGATACTTGCAATGAACAAGAATAAATAAAGGAGCCGGAGGCAAATCTAGAACACATTAACAATGATTAGTTTCCCACGGCAACGATTTCGCCAAGTCCAAAAAATCACATAGATGCATTCTTAACTAAGCACAGCTTAAGAAAAAAAAAAAAAGAAGAAATTTAACATAGCTGAGAAACAAACACTCGAACAAACAAGCAAACAAACCAACGAACAAAATTCTTCCCGGCGGGGAGTTGCACACTAGCCTCTGACAGGCGAGGAAACATAACCTCAAAATGCCATCTCAGACACGTAATGTAAAGCTGAGGAGCAGATCGGGGTATTTAGAGACCTTGTCCAGTCCTATAGTGTGTGTCTCATTCTCCCCGCCCAGTGAGTTTTGATAAAGTTGTTACACAATATTAAACCAAATTATTCGGATCACTGCGCATGCTTGCTGAACACAAAAATATCTGACACTGTAATAATAATTGATTAAAGGAGCAAGCTGCATGACTATGTTTTATTTCTCATTAATTGAGCAACATTTATTTTACCGATGCTTGGCACCAGTTACCGACCAAACTGCAGAAAATATAAGCTTCACAAATTTTATGCTGGTTATAATTTTGATAGTCAGATCACAATGAGACAGATAGTTATTATTAATAAGACATCTAATCTATATCGCGGGTATAGAGCAAAATTGTTGTATCTCCAGTGATATGAATAATGAGAGCTTATTGGGAAATACCAGAATATTAGTCTCAATGATCGCATTTTAAGGGAGATACAACAATACTGCTTCTCTGTGACTTGGAACTGGTTAAAGACAGCGGATACCGAAAAAATTGCAAGAAGCAGTTTGTCATTATTATAGTATTGCCATTTTGAACCCCAATTCATATCACTGGAGATACAACAATTTTGCTCTGCACCCGCGATATAAGAAAACTCGCTGGATTTTTAACAAGATCTGGTGATTAAATCAGTACCGGATTGACCACTGGGCTAGGGAGTCTGGGGGGGGGGGGTGGCTCGCCGCCTCAGGCCAAATACCATTTTTTGACACGCGTAGTCTTTTCTTACATGATCTCACAATTCACTGTAGTTCCTGAACAAATCTTTTGTAATTTTCCAAGCTTATATCCTTTCGAGAAGGAATTGCGAAGTCCGGAAGTTTTAAACATATATCATCACCATTTGCTTTACTCAAATTATTTAAAGCACTTAACATCATCCTCTAGCTGTGAAGGTGGCGGATTGAGAAGGGCATCACAGCCAAAATAGCCCAGCCGCTCTTCATCTAAATTCCGGCAATACGTATGAATTTAATTTTGCCGTGTGTCTACTGTCAGTAACACTAATGATCACCATGCATTGCATCGAAATGTAAGATAGTTCACCGATCCAAGGGCCCAATTTTTGAGCCAGCGGTTTTTTCCTGCAGGCTTGACAAAAGATTGGTGTGTATTATACGTTTTTCTTCAATCCAGGGCATATTCTCAGTGACAGAGAGCAACCCTTGTGTGACATAGACTTAAAGACTGGTTGGTATCGATTTACGGGCCTGGCTGGTGGCAGAATGCCCACGGCTTGTCCCTCGTACAAAGACTGTGGGACTCTTGTACCCCTGTGGATGAGGGGCACACACCCCGCAGTTGGCGGTGAGTAGTACAGCATCTTAGTAACTGACAGTGCCATTAGTGTGCCATTCTATAATATATAACTTAGCAGTAGAAGTGCATCAGTTATTGTGCATAGTTTGCAGAAGTTATACATGTATCAATGGCTATGCTTAGTTTTTTTTATAAATTTGAAGTAAAAATGTATCAAGCACTGTGTGTCATTCTTTACAAGCCTGAAGCAGAAAAAATAAATACATAAATATATCAGTGTTTCTTTTCCGGTTTGAATAACTGTGCAGCAGATACGTGTTAATGAATAAGCGCAATTTTATATGTTATAACTGTACAACAAAAGTGTAACCCACACAATGATGTGATACCTTTGTTTGTTTCTGTACCATCAGATGGCGAGGTCCAGCGTGAGGTCTGTGGTAATTACGTGAGTCAGGGAGACTGCTGTGATTACAGCTTCAGAATTTCCGTGAAGAACTGTGGCGCCTACTACGTCTACCGGCTGACTCCAACCTTGAGTTGTCCGGTCTCCTACTGTGCTGGTGAGTCCGTAGTATTAACAATCAACACCTGCAGAGCATCTAGCAGTCCTTAACTATATAACCCACGCTGTGGTTTTAAACATGTTTGGCTATAGGGCAATTCCACGGTTGTGGAATGACTGTTTGGTGCTTGTTTTCTAACTCTTTTGGACTTGTGCAGAAAAAATGTGGAGAAACTAAAGACCATGAAACCCTGCTAATCATATGATAAGAGTCAACATGTGAAACAAGATGAGGGTGCAGTTTCAAGCTGCTGTATTCAAAGTTCTGTCAATGGCAGATTTTCGGTTGTGGAATCACATCAATGTTCACGCACGTTGATGGATATCTTTGTGAAAATGCTCTGAATTTACTGAATGGGCAACGCCAAGGGTGGTTTGGTTGCAGAGATGAGATACATTTCTCCATTTAGAGCTAGATTTTAAACCATTATACTTACGCATTGTTTAATATTTTCACCTCATGTCTTCGGTTGTGGTATCACACTCGTGGTTGTGGAATCACGCTTGTGAATTTTCACCACAAAATAAGACATGAGCAGAATTTAATGTGTGCAAGTAATCAAATTCCAATGCAGGATGACCAAACAGAGAAATAAAATGTTCAAATCCTACAAGAAAATGAAATTAATTGACATGGCAGATCACCTCCATCACCATTATTAATGCAAAAAATATCATTAAGTGCATGTGATGCTGTGAAAACTAAAATCTACATCTCACCTTCCCTAATTCATTTTATGCCCTCATATTGTGTAACTAAGGTAAGAGAAACAGCCCTAGCGTTCAAAGTAGCTTAAATGTCAATCACATCTGAATTGGATTTTATACAGATTTTCAAACATATATATAGCTGTACTATCCTTTTTGGTCAAATGTCACTAAACTGGACACATTTGTTTTAGATCGGTTTCCAATTTTATTTCAACACATTTTCTCCATACATTGAAAATTGTATTTTATTTAAATTTAAAAAAAATTAATTTACATGTAAGGTTTATGTGCATTTCTGGAGAACAAAAAAAAAAAAGTCTGAACAAAATAACTTATTTTAGAAATCCTCTTGAAAAAAAAATGCCAAAAATGAGAAACGAAGAAGCCATCAAACTGCATCGAGATATGTCCAGAACTTTTTGAGAATTTTTTTTTTTGGTGTGAATTATTTTGAGCACGTGAGAAAATGGCCGTTACTATTGGAACACAGCATTATCTGCCTTGGTATTCCGTTCTTAAAGTTGTGATTTTGACAGTCCATGCATATTCCCTTGAACTGAATCTTTCAAACATGGACGCAGAAGACATATGGGTAATTGAGAGAAACCAACCATTCAAAACTAATATTTTGGCTGACATTGTGATTTTCATTGACACACAATCAAATAGCAAGACAAATTTTAGTCTGCCTGACAAATTCTGGCAGTGAAACGCAAAACTTAATCTAAGGTTTCTTTTGGATTAGGCTGTTTGCCGCTTCATAGTGTCATTTTATTTAATCGGCAGTGGAATCAAACCCTTGCTTTTGGAATTTCGCTTGTTAAAGCGTAAATACAAAATAAACATGTTTGAAATTACAAGGCAGCACCATCAAACAAAATGAAATTATTGTTTAAAATGCACTTTGTTCATGACATAGAAACACATCATCCACCCCATGATGATCACAGTGTTAAAAAATGTGAGAGGACTTTAAGTCTCAAGACGTTTAATGGCAGTAACAATTCAGAACGTTAGACATAATGGGGAGGCACACATTTTTATTTCAAAACTTAACACGCATACAAATATAAATATGTTAAAACAAAAAGCCTGGTCTACATCTTATAAACTGTTACCCGGCCTTGCAGTCGTGAACAGTGATGAACCAAAACTTCATGCAACTCTCGAAAAGCAGTACTGACTGCAACTGGGGCCAAAACCGAGGTTATGGTGTGTTTCTTTCTTGTTCTCATCCTTAATTTCCACTGACATCTCAGACAAGAAAAGTCTCAGAACTAACTAATGTGAGGAGGCCATAAAAATAAACACTTCTTTGATTTTCATTCCTTATGCATTGTGCATCTTTCTTCAGCCACGCGTAAGCATCATTCAACTGTTCCTTTGGTATATAG
The DNA here is from genome assembly GCA_963931925.1 of Onchidella celtica. Taxonomy (NCBI): domain Eukaryota; kingdom Metazoa; phylum Mollusca; class Gastropoda; order Systellommatophora; family Onchidiidae; genus Onchidella; species Onchidella celtica. The sequence continues at coordinate 3,146,012 of OZ007573.1, forward strand.
ACAGGACCATCTTACTCCAAATTTCTACCTAGCTTGATATCAATGACAAATTTCTCATCATAGCAGACTGAATCAAAGCCATTAAGTCATCAGTTGCTTATCTCTTACTTGTTTCAGCAAAATATGGCTTTGAAACACAATGGAACTTGAGTGGGTGGCATACTCTATTTGAAAGGGGATTCACAGTTTAGAAGTAGTGTACTTTTTCCATAGATAGTACACTCACTCTTTAGGTTCCCTTGTCTTTTATCCAGAAAAGGCAAGTGTATATTTGCTGTCCAAACCGATGTGGATGGGTTTCAATTAATACTTGTCGCTTCCATGGTGAAAACAAAACCAATGTCAACATGATATCGCAAAATTCCCCGTACTGTTATTAAGTTTGCTGGTTTCAGACCTTCCGTTGACGCCAGACAAGAATTTCACCGAGTCCACATTGTTCAGACACAGAAAATTGACAGTTTTCAAAAGGATGAATCCACAACCGAAACTGTGATTCCACAACCGTAATGCTCCATACATTCAGTGTTGTTTACCAAAATAGTCAACTTATTAAAACAAAGCATCACTGAAGTAATGAATAAATCCTGAGGTTTTGATAATTAGATGATTCTTCTCCCAGCTAGATGAACTGATATGATTGTTGTTATAGAACAATACCCCCCCCCCCCCCTTCCAATATTTTTGGGAGTTGCTCCTTCTGGAATGTCATCACTGAGACATGGAATCAGCGTTGAGTAATTGTTGAATGTTGATGTTCAGGGTTCGAAATTTTGACCCTAAGCAAACCATTTTCATATAAATGCCCGTGCAGTCTATTCATGTCTCGAGGCATTATTTGACCCCACAACAAGTCAGCCTTGCTTCCATAATCCCAGTGACATTGTAGAACAAGCTGGGCCAGAGGATTTAAGCCACGGAGACTGAGTTGAACATGAGTAGAGATTTATAAATCCGGAAAGCAAAAAAAAAAGCAATTCTGTATTGTCACTATAATGTGCCTTATTTACTAGTGTGGGTACTTCGCTCTTCAAATTCCAATATTTCTCCTCGGTTAAGGGAGGGGGGGGGGGGCTGAAGGCGATTTTTGTTATTATGAGAAGTAGACAATTGTAACTATCATAATCGAATTCAAGGTGTCTGAATTAGCAGAAAAAATTGAAAAAAATTGTTTGTCATATGGTTGCCATGGAAACGCCGCCATCTTGGATTTTGAGTCCCAAAAAAGTGTCCAATTCAATATAGAAAGGCTTCGCCAAATTTTACTGAATTTATTTGAAACATCTCTTATGTCTTATTCAATCCAAATAAAAACTTTACAAGGTAGAGAATTTTGATACCTTTTACAGATCTTTTGTTATGAATTTTTGAAAATGGTATGTAGCGGAATTCCATTTTTTTCCTATTTTCTATCACCAAAAAATTTAATTTAAATTTTTTTTTGAAAAGTTAAACAAATTTCCTTCTGTATGAATTTTTTTGATTTGTTCAAACGTGTTGTTAGCCAAATTTTATACCAATTGGTCAATAAATAAAAAACTAGTTTACAAATTACTGATCAAAAGTGCAATTTCGAGAAAATCACTATTGAAAAGTGTCACACACAGCTCAATCATCCCTGCTTGATGTGCTGGGCCTCAACAATGATTTGCAAACTACCAAAAGCTTATTACAGATGGGTACAGAGGAGTATGGGGGTCAGATGGAGTGGGGGGGGGGGAGGGAGAGAAATAGTATAAGTTACTGGGTGGAACGGGGTATAGAACAGTCGGGAGCGGGGGAAAACACTGGCTAAGGAGGGAGGCAGGCGGGCTTGTTTCATTATGAACTTATGTAGCAACATGTAGGCTAGTAAAAAGGACTAATGAAGAACCTCTCGCCTTTCTACTAGCTTTTTAACCCGTTACAGCTCATCTTAGCTATCCACAATCAAAACAATGTAACATAATTAGCACTTTTCTTCTGTAACTGGTCTGCACCTTTTTGAGATCGCTTGTCTGACTTTTTGTAACTGCAGGGAACGCAAAGTGACTTTCTACTTGGGCATCTTTCACATACGGTTACAAATTCCATGTCGTAGAGCAACGTTATAAAAGCAAAGAACTTGAAACAAAAGCACTGTCCAGTCAGCTGACACTGCATTCTTTAGGCTATTATATAGGATTGCATGCCAATGAGAGGGCTCGGTTTATTGCTCCGTTTACAGTCAACCAATCAATGAAATAGAAGCGAGGTGCAGGCCGGGGATGATCCACGCACCCTACTATGTTTTATTATGGCAGTATAGTGGTATTGTATGCCTGCATAGAACGGAATGGGATGTCTCAGGCCTGTTATCTTCACCTAGTACTGTGGGCAAAGTATAAATAAAGGTCGGTCTCGATACCAAGTATTCACCAAAACTCGTGGTTTTGGTGTCGACAGTGAGATGTTAAATGGGGCTGATTTTGCGGCCCAGTGGCATGATTCTTGACCTCCACTTCACTAAAAGGCATATAAACATTCAAAATTGAATGCTTAGTAAAATAGAGTTCCTAAAAATAATGTATAAACTAACCGAAAAATACAAAATCTCGATATGGATATTTTGAAGCCTAATTTCGATTTCAGGACACACCCCCCCCCCTGCCCCTTTGGAACCACTGAACCGATCCGCCAGCCACAGCCACACCATTCGACCTGGTACCCTACTGTACACGACCCTGCTCATTCTGACTGCCTCAGACATGTTAAAAAAAGAATGAGTATAAGAGATAGGCGGCGTTGCAATTCGGTGTAATTATGAATGTTTTAATTATGATTTCTTAATGCAAATTGTGCAATACTACAGTATCGGTATTTTCAAACAGAAAATCGCGCGGTCGCTAGTTCCTATACGCCCCTGACCCAGACTCAAAATAACGACCCTTCCTAATCTACGATCATGGATTACAACTGACCCAGGCTTAGAATAACGGGAAACTAATGAATTTTCTTAATCTGCGATTGTCGATCCAAACAGACCCAGCGCTGCCAAAGCATTATACAACCACAGTATGATATAGGCAACAGTATCTATTATATCATGGTTTTCACAGCATTGAATAGGCAGCTTTTCAATGTGTGTCATCTATAATCGTCAAAATCTAAAGCAAGCCAACTTGGAACAGAAATATTTAACAAAAGGAATTTCTGCTTTCAATTCTCACTCAGCCTCTAAGAATACATACAATTTCTTATTATTGCTATTGCCACCATCATATTACCATTTCTGCTGCTACTATACAACGCTATTTTCATATCGTTGTTTTTGTTACTCACTGTGTACATCATATCCCTCTCTTATTCTGTTATTGCACTTCATAACGTGCCTTTTAGTGGTCAACTAAGCTCACTCACTTGCTGCGAACAAAACAATAATTATTTGTTCGTGTTTTATTTTATTTTTGTTAACTATTGCATTCGTCATATTTCCAACATTTTGTGCAGGAAGGAGAAGGGATGGGGTGGAGAGGACAGAAGGTTAGGCAGGGCAGTGAATGAATCGGTACTATGAATGACCTAAATGTGCGCGACACTGGGGTTGAAGCACTAAGATTGAATTTGGAAGAAAGTTTAAGTGGACTGTGTTATAGAACTGGACACGACACTGGGGCTAATTAGTAGCGACCGGTTATATTACGCCGTGCATGCCAGTGAAAGCACTAGAACAGGATTAAGACAGGTAGGCCTACCTTTTCTGACCAAATGAGTGGGGGGATTTACGAAACAGAGAGTGGGGGGGGGTGGTAGAGATTGAGGGAGGTACAGGACAAATGACAAAATGGATGGACTCCTTGATGAGGAAAAAGGTAGAAGGGAAGGAGAGGTATGAGAGAGAGAGAGAGAGAGAGAGAGATCGGTGCACATTTCAACAGGTTTGGTCGGCGGTTCGATGACCAAACTGAGTTATTTCAGTTGAACCTGGACACGGAGGAAAGCAAGGTGCCGTATATGACTCAGACCAGAGAAGCTACGGTGAAAAAGAAAATGTTCTGACTCTGAGAACGGTGATGAAGGGCCATCATTTCAGGAATTGGTTCATCATGGCTTAGAGAAACCAGCTTTGCGTCTCATCATAAGGAAGAGACTGCTGTCCCAAACGTTTACATTGAGACTGATCGATCAAGGTGGTCACCTGCGCCACCGACGGGAAATCGAACTCAGCGCCACAGATATTCTGAGTACCTCCATCAAAAGTCCCTGAAACTGCATCTGTGGTCAACGTAATAATGTAACATGAATTACTTCTTTATATGACAATTCAGTTTTGGCTACCACAGTTACATGCGCCATTGTTGAAGGAAGGAGGGAACGGGAGCAAAGTGAACAGACGCTGACCAAGTTGAGATGATGGCTTCTTGGGATGATGCGTTCTTCTGGTATCTCGAATCAGAACCTGCAAAGTATGACCATCTTGTGGCATAAGATATACGGATCTTCTCTGATACAGGCTTAGTTCAGTCATGACAGATTGACGACACTGTCATAATTATAGAGTGATGATTGACGCACAAAGAAACGCAGGACCTAAGACCCATTTGCACCCATAAGAGAAATTTGGGACAGCTTCATCAAAACACTAATGTATAGGTACATTATTGGCCCAACGCTCACCGTCAATGAGCAGCTCATACCATGGAGAGGAAGGCGATCCTTTCTGCAGTGGATGCCATAGAAATATAAACAGCATACAACTATTCTGGATTTAAGATTTAGAAACAGCATTGTCTCCTTATTGTGAAGCTTTACCTCGGAATGCTAATTAGAAAGTGGAAAGTCAGTATGGGGAGGAACATTGCATTTAAACTCACGTCTCCCTTTGTAAAGACAATTGTAAACATTACTATGGATATTTATTTTACTCATGTGACCCTTGAAGTGCATCTCTTGAAGTTTAGAAAAACCATTTGTGGGCAGAGTACGAAGAAACAAGTCTTTCCTCTTGGCTGACTTCTCCAGTAAGAGGGCACCCTCTGAAGGGGAATCACTCCTGGCTATCGAAAAAAGGTTGACCCTGCTTAGCCATAAGTCTAGATCAAAGAAAAATGTTTCACAATGATGCTGACATTACAGATAAAAGATTGAAATCAGAAATCGTTTTGTGCTACAATCATATTAATCATGGACCGACTCGCATGTCAAGATTCGAGGTGAGTAAGGTCTTTGGGGATACTAGCGCATTCGACTAATCGAAAGGCCACTCACACTCGTCCAGGCACAACCAGAATAAGTAATAACACACTTGTTGAATATATATATATCAGGCCTGAAGGGCCATACTAATTTATTCCTACGGATACAATAGATATGATTACAGATACAATAAATATGTTTGGAGATACAGTAGATATGATTGCAGATACAATAGATATGATTGCAGATACAATAGATATGACTGCATTAATTAGTGGCTACATCCAAACCCCATTGTGGGAACTCAAGCTTGTCGCTGAACTTATTAACTGTAGTTCAAGAGTTCTAGTCTCACATGGGATACAACTATGGCATTCAATATAACATGAGATACAATCTAACGTACTACATCTACAAAAGATTATTTCTATGAATGGCTTCAATACTTCTTTCTTCCATACACACTATCATTCTACATTGCATTAATCACTGTCTCTATTGTGAGGATTGCCAGGTGGCTTTCCTACTACTCAGCTCCTGTCACTGGGCTGATCTAGTAATTCCTGTCTCGTTAGTGTGGACTTATGGATTGCCTACCATTATACGCTCGTAGCAATGTACGAGCGTAGATCCAAAGGACACGGTTCGCACTTTTGGCCTAGTGCGACGAGGCGTATATATCAACTCTCTGGACGATGACAGTCACTCCACTTCTAACTTCACTCGTAATTCGTATCTGTCTACGCTCGACTCCTACTGTCAGGCCCTGGAGCTCGAGCCGAGAGAACCCTCACTGGAGCGAATGATTTCCACAGCCGTTCTCTGGATAAACAATGGCGACTTAAGCTTACATACCTCCAGCCAAACCCCGTGAAAGTTTCTTGTCACACCTTCCGAAATCATGCCGGGTTCACGTGCCCCGTGCACTGCTTGCACAACTCACCGCCTTAGGGCGTGAGTCCACTAACCTATAAAATCCCACCTTTTTATTCTAAGGGTCTGATCACACTAACACTACTCACTGGATCCCCAAACTCAGCTCATGACATCGCACATTCCCCAAGCATAAAGCGGAAAGCAAGAAGATGGCCTATGATTGTGTCCCACAATATGTTAGACAAAGCCTCAGCAGCAGCCATTCGGGAAAACATCCCCACTGACCTAAGATCAGCAACTGGGAAACGCACCGAATTCCAGAATGCACTGGCTGTAAATAAGAAGGCTCCCAATGCAAAGAAACTTCATTTGAGTCGCGAAGACTGTGAATCAGGAATGTGTCATTCACGTAGACATACAGGATGGGAAGCCTGTTCAGCCAGGAACTTCACGACTACAAGAGGAACTAGGAGAGGGGACACAAAGAGGAGAGGGTTTTCACACTGCCTGTGAATGAATGATAGAAGAACATCTTTTCATTGAAATGGGTGCCAGAAATATATTTGCACAGGACTTCTGTGAATCTCTATATATGCTAATTGTACTGCGCGGGATGAATGGTGGCTTTGCCGAGTTTTTAGAAACTCACAAACATACACTAAGACAAAAGCTAAGCCACGAATTTCTTTTACATGTATAATATTTCAATTTACACATTATTGCCGCAATGCAGCATTTTTTCTTCCTATTGCATTGTTGTGGCTACAGTTGCCGGAACTCTCGATAGCTGAAAGCAATGTGGAAAATTATATTGCTATATGACGGGTCAGAGACGACCCACGATAGTAGATTGTGTTGTGGGAAAAATAATATATCGCTATATGACGAGTCTGAGTCAGATCTGACCCACGATAGTAGAATGCATGTAGGCCAAAACAGTGGTCAGTGCTCAATTCGTGTTGACTTATGTCCACAAATGAACTGGTGACCATTTAACCCATGACATGTTAAGAGAATACATCAAATTTCAGTGATCAGGTCCAAGTAGTTGATTATTTACAGAATTAATCCCCCTCCCCGGGTCAATATAACCACGATAGTAGATGTAATTCGCCTATAAGGATTACATGGTGAGAGAAGGACTGTAATTAGCGAGAACAATAAATATTGTAAAATGTTATGTGGCAACGTTTATTTGCCCCGACATGTTGAGAAACTATGTAGAAAGTTCGAACAGTGGGAGATTTTCAGTATGAAGGCGAGGGCGCGCTATGTTTTATTTATTTTTACTACTTTATGTTTTTCTTTCTTCTGAAGTTTTGCGCCCAGGATAACCGCCTCTGTGGCCCTGCCCACGCTACTCCACTGCTTACATGTGACCAGACAGATTTTGAATGTAAAAACAGGTTCCTTTACATTTACTAAGTGGTATAAGAAGAACTTCAAAATTTCCTAGAAATTCATTCGGCGTGGCCTTGGAAAATCTGATTAAAACGTCTAGCTCTAATTCATTCTTTGTCTTCCTCATCAAGTAAACAAGAACCAGAGCAGCCACGGCATTTGCTCTCAATGTTCTGTTCTTGTCTCTTCCATCCTCTCCTTTTTTTTCTTCTCCCCTTTCATTTTCTCTACCTCTGTCATTGTTTCTCTCTTTCCCCCCCCCCCCATTTTTTTTTCACTTTCCCACCATCTCACTCCCCTTTCCTCTTCTGTCTTTCTCCCTCCCACCCTCTTTCTGTCTGGAGCCGTGTCACAAATGTTAACTCTTGTCTTGCTATATTCGTGTTGATTCCTTTCCAATGATCGGGGAGATCGCCAGCCAAATGGACCTATTATCTTAACATGACCATCCACTTACTCTGAAGTACTGTAATTAACATATTTTTGGTTGAAGTCAGAAATGAAAACAACCCACACATTCTAACTGTTGCCGCTCATTCCTTCATCTGTGTGTCGGCTGAAAACGTTTTCCAAATATTTTATATATATATGCATTGGCCCATGTGCTCGTTACTCAGAATTTTGCTATACTCTCACTAGGACACTGCTCTCTTTTTGTTCAGGCTTTCCCTATCCACTGGTTGGGTAACACAGGTCACCTGCTGGTTTCTCCTGATTTCAAATCTGCTTTCAGGTTTAAATTTCCATATTCATCTGAATCACCCGGAATCATTTCTATTTCTGCTGCACTGGTAGCTAGATCAGACCAAAACTACTCCGTGGTAATATTTCCTTTTTAGCTCTCCCCTTTTCTTCTTTGATTTTCCCCTACGCTTTAGGCTGTTTGTTCTTTTCCAGCTCCCTGTTTTTCTCGTCATTCCGTGACTGGTCGTCAACAAATCGCTGTGTCTTTCTTATCATCTTCTTTTCTCTTAACTCTTTTTCTTTTTTTTTTTCTATAGCGATGTCGCGGATCGGGATTTTGGGGAATATAGATCAAGAGGTCCGCTTCCCAATCACACGAGCACAAAAAAAACAACAACAAATAAACAACTTTCACTCTAAAAACTAAATAAATCAATTTGAGTAACAGACTGCAAAGTTTATATATCTAACAAATTCAAAGATAAAATATATAATAGATAACGAATACAATAGCAACTGAAAATGCTCAACTAAGCTGAGGAGCAACTATGAAGTACTTAAGGCAATGTAATATGAAGTTATCTACTACTACTATTTCCTGTTGCACCCACTGGTGCTTAGGGCAGCAACAAAGGATCTCCAGCCCTGTCTGTCCTGGGCCATCTTTGCGAGAGTTCCCCATGAGTGATTGAAGGATTTCATCTCTGCCTCGATTGTTCTCCGCCAGGTTGCCTTGGGTCTGCCTCGCTTGCGCCGTCCCTCCGGTGTCCACTGAAGTGCTGTTTTGGTTATAGAATTTGCTTCCTTTCGCAGCACGTGTCCAAGCCATCTCCATCGTCTCTTCGTGATGATGTTGGCTATTTCTTCTTGCTTGCATCGCCTTAGTAGTTCCTGATTAGAAATCTTGTTTGGCCAAAAGATGCGGAGAATCCTACGAAGACATGTGGTGTGGAAGGAAGACAACTTGGCGAGGTCACCTTCTGTCATTCGCCAACACTCTGATCCATACAGGAGTGTGGATAGGACACAGCTTTGGTACAGTCTGATCTTGGTGTTGATGCCGTATTGTGTCGATTTCCAGATGTTGCTCATACTTTGAAAGACAGCCCTTGCATTTCCCAGCCTACTTTGGATGTCCTCCTTTGTGCCACCCTCTGGTCTGATAATGCTACCAAGGTATTTAAATTTGTCCGTCGTGGTGAGGTTCTTGTCATCTACTTGCACTGGTGCTGGAGTGTCTACATTTAGGGTCATAATCTCTGTCTTCTTCTGGCTAATCCGAAGGCCTACTTTGCATCCAAAATTATGTAGTCTCTGCGTCTTATCTTGCATGTGTTGGTGACTATGTGACAATAGCGCAAGGTCATCCGCAAAGTCCAAATCCTCTAGGTTGTCGAAGAGTGTCCATCTGATGCCTCTTGGTGCATCCTCTGTAGTTTTCCGCATAATCCAGTCGATTACGAGGTTAAACAAAATTGTTGACATCACACATCCTTGCCGTACACCAGTTTTCACTTCAAAGGATGCATCACTGTTTCCGACACTGCAACTGAAGTTCTTGTAAAAGCGTTTGATGAGTTCAACAAGCTTGCTGGGAATCCCATAGTGCCGAAGAATGCGCCATATACTCTCTCTGTGGATGCTGTCGAAGGCCTTTTCGAAGTCAACGAAGTTCACATAGAGCTGCCTTTGCCATTCTGAACACTGTTCTATGATGTTTCGGAGTGTGAAGATCTGGTCAATGCATCCTTTCCCCTTTCGGAATCCGGCCTGTTCCTTTCTCAGTGTCTTGTCCACAGCATCTGACATACGTTTCACAATGATCTTGGCAAGGATTTTGCTGGGTATAGAAAGGAGAGTGATACCACGCCAGTTGTTGCAATCGCTGAGTGCTCCTTTCTTGGGTATTTTCACTATTCTGCCTTCATTCCAGCTCTTTGGTACTGCTTCTGCTTCCCAGATAGCTGTGAACAGTGGCTGAAGGATGGTGGCTGACTGATCCGGATCTGCTTTGGACAGTTCTGCAGTCAAGTTGTCTTTTCCTGGGGCTTTGCTGTTTTTTAGGCTCTTTATTGCTGCCACTATCTCTTCTTTCTTTGGTGGATCTATGTTGATGTCAAGGTCTTCAGCAGCATCTTGTATTATTATTCTATCTTCAGGTGGTGGCCGGTTTAGTAATTCCTGAAAGTGCTCTGTCCAGCGTGTATCCTGTTCTCGTTGTGTAGTCAGTAGTTTCCCATTCTTGTCTTTGATTGGAACACTTGGTCTTCCACCGTACTTGCCACAAATGCGCTTAATTATCTTGTGGAGCTTACCCTGTTCTCCTCTTGCTGCTCCCTCCTCCGCATCTGCCGCTAGCTGTTCCATGGCTTCTCGTTTATCTTTCTTTACTAGTTTCTTCACTTTCTTATTTAACTCTGTGTAGCTATGTTGGTACCTCTCTTTCAGCCTTTCCGATTTCACTTGTAGGAGTTTCTTTTTCGTGACTTTCCTCTCCTCGATCACATCCCATGTTCTTTGTTGGATCCACTCCTTGCTTTTCCCTTTCTCATTAAATCCAAGGCAGGCTACACTGCTCTCTGTGTACACTGTAGTTACTCTTTTCCACTCTGAATCGATTCCTCTTTCTTTTGGGTTGTTCTTATCAGACTCTCGTAGAGCCTGGAATCGGTTCTTGACTTGTATGTTGAAGGCATTTCTAACACTTGCATCTCTCAGTTTCTGAATATTAAGGTGTCTTTGCTTTGATGTCTTGATTCCGGTCTTGTTTAGTTTAATTTTGATAAGTGCTGCCACTAGATGGTGGTCGCTGGCTACGTCAGCTCCTCTTTTCACTTTCACATCTAGAAGGGATCGTCTCCACATACCGTTGATCATCAAATGGTCTATTTGGTTCTTGTCTCTTCCATTTGGAGAATTCCATGTGAGTTTCTGAATTTCTCTGTGTGTGAAAAGGGTCCCTCCGATGACTAAGTTGTTCAAGGCACAAAAATCCACAAGCCTTTCTCCATTGTCATTCCTTGTTCCAGTTCCATGTTTTCCCATTACTCTTTCGTAATTTATATCATCTTTACCTACCTTAGCATTGAGGTCTCCCATGACAATGATGAGATCATGCCGTGGCGTCATGTCCATTTCCCCCTGGAGTTGTTCATAAAAGTCGTCTTTGTCTGTGTTGTCGTTTTCGTTGGTTGGTGCATAACATTGGATGACAGTGATGTTTGTGTGTCGTCCTTTCATCCTCATCCTCATCAGTCTGCTATTGACTGGCTTCCACTCCAACAAGCATTTGTCCAGTCCTTTCTTTAGGATGATGGCTACTCCTTCATGATGTTGGTCATCCTCTCTTCCAGAGTAGAGAACGGTTTCTCCAGTGGATGTTTTGATCCTTCCAGATCCAGTCCATCTGCTCTCACTTACACCCAGGATGTGTAGGTTGTAGCGCCTCATCTCTGATGTTACTTGTGCTAACTTACCCGATTCATACATTGTTCTAACATTCCAGTATCCAACCCTGGTCTTGGTTTTGGCGGTGTTCAGTTCCTCCTTCATCCTGCTAGCAGTTTCCTTTCGGCTTTCACTACTTGCATTCATACGAGTCGCGAGGTACTCAGAAGGTCCATCACATCCAGAACGTTGGTTTTTCCATGTTGCTGTTTCCGTAACGATTTTTGTTTCTCCAAGTAAGGTCACCCCAACAAGGATTTCAGGGTAGGGTTGTTAGCCCTACGCCCAACCCCCGAACCTGGAGGGCCGGTCTGTTCAATCTTGTCTGGTCCTTCCCCCATGACCTGTCCAGCTTGCTTAAAGCTATCAGGGGCACGAGGCCTCCGCTGGCTTAGCTCCTGGGATCACTGGGACACGCAAGCCACTCCTCCACGTCAAGGCATGAACAATTGGAGCAGATGAAGTTATCTAAGTCACAATAAATTTACATTCAAAAGAATCCGCGCCCGAGGGCGACGGATCCTGTAAGGTTTAAAGTTCTATCTCTCTTCATACTAAAACATATTTATATAGCGTCTCTGCCAGGCGCGCTCTGGTGTAGTTCACACGTGGTCGCGGGAAATGCATGTGGTCTGGCAGTACTGGTCAACAGTCTACATGTGTAAGTGGCTGTAAATTCAGGATGGAATTAAAATCTTTAGCTCACCATTCGGCTGTTGAGGGCTGTTGATATTAGCGCTGTGGGTTTAATGCTCAAACAAGTAGGCTTGGGCTCAGGAGCGTAGATTTCTGACAATGCTCCATCACTGTACATATCAGCTCAATCGCTGCGTCTCTATGACTTCTCATCTGGCTGAGAGCTCGCCGTCCACCTCGTAAATGGATTGTCTACATGTGGCCCAGAACTAAGTTCTGTATGGCCTTAAATACTGGACTGCATCTGCAGCTTACCGTCTAATTCCTGGATTGTGATTGGTGCAACCACTTCTAGCTCAGCTGCCGAACTGAGTTATTTTAAGTAACAGCCCTACGCAACGACCTTGGGTCGACATCAAAGGTCGAATCACTCAAGACAATAAAATGTTATTTTATAGCAATAAATTCTTAACATGTTCAAAACCCCGAGCTTTTACTCTGGATCACGGATTTTCTGTACGTCAACCGACGTCTCAATAACATTTAATTCCTACTCACCCCTTCCCTCTCTACTAAACCTAGTTCAAAACACGAGATATAAAAAGTGCTCAGTCATGCACACCTACGCTGTCCGTCTATCCTTCCCCACACCTTCTGTCTATCTATTAAGAAAAAAAACTGTTCAAAACAAATTGTTTACGAGACCAAGTTATGCTGGCTCGCACAATAATTACGTTTGTAAAAATTACTCACTGCTCTCTCACAAAAATTTACTCAGTGGAAACAATTATGAATCAAATCTGTTCTTGACAAGCGAAATAAGCCAATCCTTGTCATCTCTTCTATTTCCACTACGTGTCGATTGTCGTAGGGGACAAGGTGGTCTAGAGGCAAGGTGCTCGCCTCTCATGCCAAGGGTCCCGGGTTTAAAACCCGGCCGGTGCAGGCATGTTGGAAGTTTGGGATATTTCTCATATTTTCGTGTCCCTGATCCTATTGAGGGGTAGGATCGAGTACCTAGTCTTCTCGGATAAGGACGAAAAAATTCGGAGGGCCCGTGTGCACGTTGCGCACGTTAAAGATACCTTGGCAGTTGGAAATCGTAAAGAGCAGGCCGAATATGCCGCTGCCCGGGCAAAATTAAATAAAGTCCACCCCTGCCATTCCCTCCCCCTCCTTCACCCCCCCCCCCACCGAAAAAAAAAGAACCGCCGACCGGCGCTGCACTGTGGCGACGACGTGCCTGCTCCAGTTGTAACTGGGCTGCAATGGCACAAAGGCAAATTTCCCAAATGGGATTAAAGAGTTTACAAATACAAATACAAAAATTGTCGAGGCTTACTTGTTTCATCTTCTACCTGTCATTCGTTTTTTTTAAATTAGTGCTCCTGAACTGTTGAGCACTTATCAGCACTAGAAATGCTGGAGCCATCTCCCTCATGGTTTCTAGTTTCAGTGAAAGGGGTCTCAGTGGTTCTTTTTGATTTTCCTTGTCAGAAGCATTACCACACTGGCTGTTAGGAAGATCTGATTCTTCTATTGATCTATAATGTTCAACGGTCTCATCATGATAGAGATTTCCATAAGAAAAAAAAGTCACCTTGACAGTTGCATCGTTTTCCAAGTATTGCATAACATGATTCCTCTGAATATGGCAAACTTTCAAAGCATTGATACAGGGTGTCTAGAACTGTCATGATTAGCACTCCTAATCCTATGGGTTAGAAACTTGCTACACAGACGGTGAGCCAGAAATGCCAGGTGTGTTGGAAAAACCAATGATGGGAGAGTGGCTGGGTGGCAAAATAAAATTCTGGGTGTTCTGGACCATGGAAATATCTGTGTTGGTAGAAGCCCTAAACCCATTGGAACACAATATAGTTCAGGCAATTTCTTTGCAGTCTGGTCACACTCTGGTACATGTCTAAATGGTGTGTGAAGTAACTTGCTAAACTTATATAATCTATCTTTCTACAGGGAACGAGGCACCATGTCCTTATGGCACATGGTCACCAACCATGTTTCCACCTTGTGAAAGTAATTTTTTTATGCTTTTTTTCTTTGCTGTCAGTTTATTTGATTTTGGGGGTAGGGGTAGGTGGGTGGTGGGGGGGGGGGGCAACCAGGGAATGTCACATTTGAATATGATTGGTCCATATCCATTTTGGTCATGATTTAATGATTATGATAAAAAAAAGAAAAAAACTGTCATTAAGAACCCACCTAAAATAATGACCGAATAAAAGAAAGAATAAATTGAGAAATGAATGGGTGTACATCTAGGCTTGTAAGAGCGCCTAGGTGTACATCAAGGCCTATTAGATAGACAGGCCGTGCACCCGAGAAAAGTAGGTCAATTTGATAGGCTGGCCTAACCAGCCAGCAGTGCACTGAGAGATTACGCATTGTTAATTGTGATGGTCAGCAGGCCACAGCACCTCCCTCTAATAACGTAGAAGAACCTTTCTTTTTTTCATTCTTTCTTTCGTTCTCTCTTTCTTTCTTTCTTTCCTTCTTTCTTTTTTTTGTTTTTTCTTTAGTATTAACTTAGAATTCTAAACAAACATGCGGAGTCATAGGCATATAGAATAGTCGGAATGGTGGGCATAGTACAGAGACAGCGGACTAAAGAACAGGAACGGGGGGTGGGGGGGGGAGGGGGGTTAGTAATTAGTAGACGACATAGTGTTAGAACAGCAACCCGAATATTACTTTTAAAAGCGACGGTCAAAACAAATAGTACTTTTCTAACAACAACCAAAACATCTGTATTAGTCTTTTTAGAACGAATCACAATGTTTATCATTGTCAATACACAACCACCACAACGATGCACACTAACCTTTAAAATAGTTAGCTTGATTGGGATGATAATTTTGCTATTTTCCTTTGTTTCGGGCCATGCTCTGCTGCATTTTGCTGTGCGTACCTCTTCATGAATATGTTTGCAATACGGCGAAGGGGTGCCTTGGACACATTCATATAATCCAGATGAAAAGCTTTGCAGAAATTGCCATAAATGGAAACTATCCTGTTGCAGCAGTTGTGCTCTGTCGTGTTTACATAGAAACAATAACCAAGAAGAACGAAATTGTAAAACTTTTCACTTGGATACGATAATCCTCCGCGGTTCAAAGATTCCATGAAAGCCTCTGCGTGAGTATTGGCAGCTTCTCCTGCTAATTCTTTGTGTTTAGAGGCGACATAGCCAGCAATATAAAAAAAGAGCCATTTTTTCATCTGGTGATATATTCTGCACCATATCATTCTCTGCCATGTCATCTAAGAGAAGAAACTCTCCATCTGTGAGTCCTTTGTCGCAGTGGTCACATTTATGGTTGGTGTCTTGAGTTGTGTAATCCAGTGGAGCGTGTTGAAGCATAAGCTTTGCCTTATCTATTGTATGGGTGCTGAGTACCTCCTGCACTGTAATATAAAAATTGCACCCTGCGGATCTTCGAAAGTGTGCTAAGTGCCTTTCTAAGTCATCTTGTTGAAAGAAACCTATGCACACGTATGAGTGTCTGTAGGGTGACGGGGTAGACAAGAGATAACGACAGAGGTCGGTTACACACTTGCATGTCCATTCTAAGGCTCCGGAAGTGTCTTTGGTAAAACAGGCCAGTCTCACTCCAGTTGGTCGCATGGCAGCAGCTAAAGATGCCCAGTCTTGTAAAAGTTGAAAACCTTTCACGCCGTCCTCAGCTGAATTGATTGCGAGGCGATCGGGGTCTTTCATGTGGATTTTCTGATTAGGTGTTTTGCAGTTTAATAGCTTCCACAGCTTAATAACCTGATCGATGAAAACTGCAGAGTCTTTCCAAGAATCATTGCTGTGTTCAAAGGTTTTTAACTTGTTTCGTCCGAGAATACACTCAGTGCGAGCGATACTTTCTGCCTCTCAACACTTGTGGGATATACGCTTGCTTTTGTCAGCTTGGATAACTTTACAAGCGACTGTGCCTCCTGCCCAAACAGCTCCTTCAAGTCTGACCACCTGGCTAATTTAAACTCACCAGCTGATGACCCTAACACTGGAAACTTTAAAGTTTGGGTTTTATCAGTAATCCAGTTATTTCGGATGTTTTTCAAAATGTGCACAGGGTCGTACATCAAAAACAAAGGCTGTGACGGGTCGTTTAATGAACGAACAACCCATTTCGCTGTCGGGTTGAAGGGAGTAAACTTTTTTTAAAAAGCTTGCTTTTAAAAGATTATTATCATTTATAATTGCAAGCACCCTAGCACCACAGTTTTCCAAAGATGTTATTACATTTCGAACATTCTCAAACTGAAATTCTGCTGTAAGGGCACAGCATGGCAAAAATTTGGCAACGAATTTTTGCGACTCGAACAGGCATTTGACCATGATACACAAGAGTGTCGTGGCTTTTGTGTAGGGTCATCCACAGCATGGCCAAACATCACCCCTCCACTGTAAGTCAACGAAGCTTTTACATAGACCTCGTCAACTAGGATGATGCATCCTCTGCTTCTCTCCTCCTGCCCATTAAATATATTTTTGAAAAAAACACTGTCCTCTGTGTTTTTTGCCGCACGTGTTATCTTTCAAAGCGTTGTTATTGAAGGTAGCTGGAAGTGTTGCCTTAGTTCGGAGTAGAGAGAGCGCGATCTCGCGTACCATGAAAAGGCAAGTCAAAGATCATCTGCACTATAGAGGCGAGAGTTTTTTGCTGCATTTAGTAGATTTATTTGCCGCTGAATAAATTCCTCTTTTTTGTCGTCAATAGAGGCGTCTTCAGGAATTGTCGTCACATATCGGAGGAGCTCGTCCAACTGGCTTCAAGAGGTGATGTGTCCCTTAGGAAATAACGGGTGAAATATTTGCTTCAGGCTTCGGTACGCATCAAAATATATGCTTCGTGTGAACTGTGTGTTATCGTCTGCTGAAACAAGTTGAAAATATATAGAAAATGCGAGAACTGGCCCTTGTCTGTCCTTACTCATCAGCACAAATCTCTTTTTCTCAGTGTCACAACCGACAAGGCCATAAAGCTGTAATTTTGCTTGAAGGATTGTCAAAAAAGAAGCCGTTGCAAACGAGTCCTGTTCCCGGAAAGTATTCATTTCATCAATATCCATTGTTCTGCGATCACTCGTAGATTTTGTTGTTGGCCGAGGATTAGGCTACTGGGACGGGGAGGTATGCAAGAAGGAGGCACATTTTCAAACACTGACGGTGATACGGCCGGCACAATATACTTGCCACGCCGAATCAAATTAACGTTAGGGGGCCAGTGAAAGGCACATACACCCATATAGACAGTCACACTTTCAAAAGAAAGTTTATTTGGTAAGCTAGAGATCCAGTTGCGGCGCTCATCTGTGCCTTTTGGAAACCCATACACGGTTACTTTTTTATCGTCCTTTTGCTGGCTGTCGTAGCCAGTCTTGCAGCCAAGTACGGAGCATTTCCGTCCCATATTTATTTTACTAGACCACTCACTACTCACTTGTTGCTTCGAGTCAAATCACAACTAACTCCTTTGTTGCTTGCTTCTAACACTCACAGTCACAGTCATTAAAAGAACGAACTCTTTTACATTCCGTGAAATCCATACAGTCAGAATATCATATATAATCCGCTATTTTATAACCTAGAAATAATTATGCACATAAATCATTTTAAAAGAAAGTATTCTCATTACCGACAACTAAGACCATTTCTAAATCTAATCAACGGTGCCACAGTAGACAAAGCACATTCGTGATTCGCGGCTCCCTTTAAGATGACAAGCAGAAGCGAGATATTATGCACAACTTCGTCTTATGTTATTCTTGAAAAAAACAGTCACATTGAGCTTTCAATTGGTCTCGTTTTTATAATTGTCGGCAATCAGACTACTTACCAAAAATCAATAAAGTTATTTAAATCCACTAAAGCACAGGTTTTGCATAAACGGTTATGAGAGAAACATCAGACACTCGGACAATGCATCCATGCGCGTGCAGTTAACTACTGTATGTAAGTGCCGGTCAGCGGGTCAGTTACACGGCCTGACAGCCTATCAAATTGACCTACTTTTCTCGGGTGCACGGCCTGTCTATCTAGTAGGCCTTGGTGTACATACATAACATGAGAATAAAATAAATATATTAATGAATAAAAAATAAATAAATAAATAATAAATTGGTGTTATTATTAACAGACATCACACTGCAGAAATCCTTACTGCCATTAGACTTTAATTCTTCACCACTGCTTATAATATTGTTAACTAAGGTGTCCCATGTTTGAAATTATTGTTTCCCTCCAGATTGTGCATAAGAATGTCTGCTTGTCACGAGTGGAGTGAGCGATAGTTAATAATTACGGGGGGAAAGGAGGAGAGTAAAATTAACGCACGGAGACAGGGAAGAAAAGTCGTGCATGTCATGAGGGGGGGGTCTGAATGAGGCGAAAGCGCTGTATAACTATCACTGCAAGTTAGAAGGTCCTACGGATCGGACCTGTGAATAAAAGCCCATCGGGCGGACATAAAGGGGAAGCAGTCGAGAAGACTAGTGAGAGTCTTTCCAGTTATGACTGGTATGTAGAATGTTGATTGATTATTATGATTGAGGTATTATATTATATTCGTCTATTACCATGATGTGAATAAGTATATGTGAGGAATGTGGAAGTCCGTGATATTGGATATAGCAATGTGCGCCACGAGCGATAGATGAAAGTGAGTTCATGGATTTGTAGCGCGAGTGAGTAGTGTGTACTCCGATGGAGGTGTGTTACCGTAAGATGTGTGGTGAGTGAAAGGTGAACTAGTGTGTGTACGCTTCATGGATTGTAAGGAGAGGTGGAGTGAATAGAAATGGTAGGGTATTATACCAATGTAATGTTATTCTTGTAGGTGTCGGGGACGGGCCGCAGAGCCACCTCGAGGAGCACAGGGGATAGGCCAGCATAGGGCCGGAGGCCGCACATAGGCCAGAAGTGAGGCTGTCAGTACAGGACAGTAGAGGCACATAAAGTCGTGGCAGTCAGGCCACGGACAGGGACGTAGATATGAGAGTGAATGAGATACTATATTGTTGCCATGTTGATAGGCTAGTGAACTGATATTATGTTGTTGCCATGTTGATGGCTATGGAAATAATAATGTGTTATTGCCCTGCGGAGGTGCTAGGGGAGTGCTAAGGTGTATGACAATAGGAAGGTGATATTGAGAGACTGCGGTGCCAGTGAATCATTAATGTACTATTAAGACCCTGAGGGGAGAGGCTGAGGCCGAAGTGCCTTTAGGAGTAACTACCGGATTGTGGATCCGAGGGAGCGTGTGTGTGAGAATAAGGCCGTTGTACGGCAGTCATTTCAATAATATAATATATGTAATTGCGCTATTATATGTATAATTATGTTTAATAAATGTGTGAGTCTGATGGGTTGTTTTGTTAAGTGTTAAACTTGTTTGTTCGTGATTGTCGTCCTGTCATAAACTATTACATTTCCCAGTCTGGGATTTGTGACATTGGGGGCTCGTCCGTTGTGACACTGGGGGCTCGTCCGTTGTGACATTGGGGGCTCGTCCATTGTGACTCGTCCATTTTCGTAATATTTAGTTGTAGTTAGTTAGTAGTAGGTATTCGTGCTGTTGTCTTTGTTCGTGGGATGAATGGAAATTTTATGATGATATGATTTATGTATGTTTATGAATAATAATATGTATTGATGCATGTATTGCTATGAATAGGTATTAAGGTGTATTTAAACTTTCCAGAGTGTGTGCGTGCAGCCTGAGGAGACAAGCGGCCAGAGCTCCGATTAAGGGGAGGAGTTAAACTCAAAATTCGAAGTTAAGTAAAAGTCTAAAATTTTGTACCCTGGATTAAGGGCTGTCTTTTCATCTGTCTGTTTCCCTGTTTTTGCTGTTTTCGTTGTAATTGATTATATGGGCGGTGGCGCGGGTTTGCTGTGTTGAACTTAGTTTATCCTTTTAAAAAGGTGTGGTAAACTTTGGAACTTCGTTCATCACAGTGAACAGTTCTGTAGGGACCTGTAATATTGTTTAGTTGTAGCGTCGATATCTTCTCTGTTCCGCAGGAAGACGTATTCTCTTGTCCCTCTTTCTACCTATCTGTAGATACGTTCCTTTTTTTCAGACTCTGTTCTTGTTTGTACCGTGTTGTGTAATCGGCGTAGTAGGTTGCATTCTTTTTTCCATTATAGTTTTTTTTTGTAGAAGCTTTGTCCTAGTCTGGTTCGTTGTCTTTGACGTCCTTGTGGTCTTTCTACTAAATTTCCTTATTCTTGTCTTTTCTATTCTTTTTATAATTAATAGTGCTATACATTTTGTAGATATAGAAGTAGTTGTGCTGTAAAGGTAAATTTCTGAATTGTATTCTGAACTGGGTATTGTTATATCTGGTGTGATCTCAGGTCTCTGGTCGTGTTGCTAGTGATCATACCGACAGGGTAGCCGTTTTCATAGTATACATACCATAACCATAAATCTGTGAAATGGCGGAACTCCAACAACTAATGAAGTTGGGTAAGGAACTTGGCCTGGAGGGAGAGGAGCTACGCGGCTGGATTAAAGAACAGCAGGCGGATTTGCGCGATGAGCGTGCTAAGGATAGAGAGCGAGAAAAAGAGGCTAAGGCTCAGGAGCAGGAGAGAGAGGCTAAGGATAAGGAAGAGGAAAGAGAGTTTAAGTTGAAGGAGTTAGAGGCTCAGCAACAGGAAAGGGAATTAAAGTTAAAGGAGATAGAGGCGCAAGTAAAGATCGCCGAGTTGGAAATCAAAAAGAATGCGCCAACAGAAACAGTTGAGCGGCAGGTACACAATAAAGGTGGTGTTAGGATTAAGCTCCCTACGTTCGACGACCGGAAGGACGACATAGACGCCTTCCTTTACAGGTTCGAACTGAACGCACAATTGCAATGGGGGGAAAATAAGGAATTATGGGCCACCTACCTGGCATCGCTATTGCAGGGGCGAGCGTTAACTTACTTTAAAGAGCTACAGCGCGAAGACGTGCAAGATTACGATAAGCTGAAGGCTTTGCTGCTTCGCCGATTTGCGCGTACCGAGGAATATTTCCGGGAGCAGTTTAGGCGAGCACGTGCAGATACCAGGGAGGACTTTGCTGCCTTCGTCGCGAGACTAACGGAGTATTTCGCGAACTGGGTAGACTTGGCGCATGTGGGCACGGATTTCGCTAAACTGAAAGACCTAATGATCCGTGACCAGCTGTACGCGTCGTGCCACAAGGATCTGGTGGCTTTCCTGAAAGAGAACGAACCCGCGACGGTGCAGGAGGCGTCTAAGTTGGCGGAGGCATACCGTACGGCGCATCCGTCCAAACCAGTCGCCAGGGCGTACGTCCAAGATGCTGGCTACGTCGCCGTTGTCGAGGGGTCGCCGGCAGGACTTAGGGACAGGTCGCGTCAGCGTGGTGCCTATAGCGGGCAAGCCCAGGGGCAGCGTAGGGGCTATCACCAATCACCGGCATATGGATCCGGTAAGTTTGACCGAGCAGGAGGGCTAGGTCGCGGTAATGGCCGGGGGCGAATTGTGACCTTTGCCGATGACCGACGGCATAGGGACTCTAGTTCCGGTCGCGAGGGGTCACGGGGACCCAGGCCTAGAGCAGCACAGGGAGCGGAGTGTTGGACTTGCGGACGCGTGGGTCACTTTTCGCGCGAGTGTAGGGCCGCGAAGTGTTGGAACTGCGGAAGAGCAGATCACATCAGCGTGAACTGCCCGGCAGGTAGGATAGCGGCGAACGTGGACAGTAGCTCCAGTCCATGCTCCCCAAATAAATTTCATCATGCGGCTGCGTGTGTTACATCGGACAACGGAGGCGGACAGTATTCTAAGTGTCCCAGTTGTGAGAAGTTATTATCTTCCGGTGTTTTACCTTGTGGGAGAAAGATCCCCGTCATAAATTCATGTCATACAGGAGGTGGTCTTAGGGTTTATCCGGGGTTTGTTGGGGACGAACCGGTCTCGGTTTTACGAGATACAGGATCTACCGTTGTGGGAGTGCATAGGGACTGCATTCGGGATTCACAGCTTACAGGTGAGACTGTCCCGTGCATCCAATTTTCGGGGGCCATTGAGAAATTACCCATGGCAAAAATAATGATAGATACACCTTTCCTTAGCGGGGAAGTCGAAGCAGTCGTTGGTTGTTTTCCAGGCGCCCAGCTCATCATTGGGAATGTATCACGGGTAGTTTCCCCTTCCGATGAGAACGTGCAAGCATGGTCGCAAGCAAAAGGTATTGACTTTTGCGCCGCGGTCGAAACACGTCGACGAGTAGTTGATAAAGATAAGATTAGACCTTTGGCGACGCCAGCGGTCAACCTAGATATCACGCCAGAGCGCTTGGCGAGATTACAAAGGGAGGACCCATCATTAAACCCATGTTTTGGGGAAGCGCGAACCGAGAAAACGAGGAAATACAAGAACGGGTCATCTTCTTTTTTTGTCCAGGCGGGCATTCTGTTCCGTAAGTATGTAACGGTGTCCTCCATTTTAAAGCAGGTCGTTGTGCCAGCGTTGCTGATCGCAACAGTATTGCATTTGGCACATGATGTCCCATTAGCGGGTCATATGGGGATAGCTAGAACCAAAGAAAGGGTTCTTAAAAATTTTTACTGGCCATCGATCCACAGAGATGTGCAGGTCTATTGTAAGACGTGCAGTGCGTGCCAAAAGACGACGCATAAGGGTCGTACACCCCAGGCCCCTCTTCAGAAGATCCCCACGGTCTCGGGACCGTTTAAAAAGGTCTCGATAGACCTTGTTGGCCCCATTCACCCAGCGACCGATAGGGGGAATCGATTTTTCTTAACGGTCATATGTAATGCTACGAGATGGCCAGAGGCGGTTCCTCTGCGGACCATAACGTCTGAGGCAGTCGCGGAAGCGTTGTTTGCAATTTTCGCTAGGGTAGGAATACCAGAGCAAATTCTGTCTGATAGGGGCGCGCAATTTACGTCGCAGATGATGAAGGAATTGTTCCGCTTATTCAGTATACAACCCATCACTACCACCCCTTATCATCCGCAGGCTAATGGCATGTGCGAGAGATTGAACTCGACGTTAAAGTCGATGCTGCGTAAGGTAGCTGCTGATCGCCCTAAAGATTGGGATAGATATATCCCTGCAGTGTTATTCGCGTACAGAGAGGTACGGCAGGAGTCAACGGGATTCTCGCCGTTCGAAATGATGTACGGTCGTAGTCCTAGGGGCCCAACTGATGTTCTTCGGGACATGATGACGTCGCCATCATCGGGAGACGATGAGCAGATTTCGGTGTTTCAGTACCTTGTTGATTTAAGAGAAAGACTATCTTCAGCGCGCACTATAGCACAAGAAGCTTCTGGTATCGCTTCGAAAAGAGCAAAAGACTATAAAGATAGAGGGTCCAAACTGAGAATTTTTAAGCCAGGAGACAAGGTTCTGTTGCTGTTACCTACGGACCATAATAAGTTATTGATGACATGGAAAGGTCCTTATGTTATTGAGCGAGTTGTTTCAAAGGTAGATTACGCTATCCACATTGATGGAGCGAGTAAGGTTTTCCATGTTAATATGCTACAGAGATTTTATGAGAGACCACAGTATCTGTGTGCACAGACAAGACCAGAGGAGACTGTCTTCTCTACTGCTTGTACGGGGGTCGTAGACCAGTTGGACTGTGACGTAAGCGACACCGAGGCGCAGGAGGAGTTACAAATTCAATTGCCGGAGTTAACTCCGACACAAGGTTACAGGGACGTAAAAATTAACCCTGACCTTACGAGTTCAAGGAGTAGGGAACTTGAGACCCTGTTAGCGTCATTTCCGGATGTTGTTACGGATTTGCCGGGTCGCACTACGGCGATCCAGCACCAAATAAAGTTGACTTCGGATAAGCCAGTATTTCTTAGACCGTATCCGCTGCCTTTTTCTTCGAGAGATAGAGTCATAAAGGAAGTGGAGTCAATGTTGAAGTTAGATGTGATAGAACCATCAACATCGCCGTATTCATCACCCATCGTCCTCGTGAAGAAACTTGATGGATCGGTGCGGTTCTGTATTGATTTTCGAAGATTGAACACTATTACGGTAGGCGATAGGGAGCCTATTCCGTTTCAGGAGGAATTAATAGCTTCATTGGCCGGGTCCACGTGGTTTTCCAAGATAGATTTGACGAAAGGGTATTGGGAAATCCCGCTTACTGAGGAGTCTAAACAATACACGGCGTTTCAAACGCCCATTGGATTATTCCAATTTAAGGTCATGCCATTTGGGTTGGTAAACGCGCCAGCGACGTTTGCACGATTAATGAGATTAGTGTTGAAGGACATACCTAATGTCGTGTCATTCTTTGATGATATAGCATGCCATACGTCGACATGGTCTGAGCATATTCAGACACTAACAGTAATTTTTCAACGATTACGTCATTTTGGGTTAACGGCTAAACCCGCAAAGATGGATTTGGCATGTCCAGAGATAGTATTCTTAGGACATATTGTGGGTAGAGGTGTTCAGAGACCTGAAGAAACAAAAATTGACAAGTTAGTAGGGTTGCAAATCCCTAAAACAAAGAAACAAGTCAGAAGCTTAGTGGGAATTTTAAATTATTACAGAAAGTTCATTCCAAATTTTTCCTCCTTGTCAGCTTCTCTTACTGACCTTACTAAGAAGGGACAACCCGATAAGGTCCAGTGGACGTCTGAATGTCAGACATCATTTGATAATTTGGTGACAGCATTATCATCGTCACCCATTTTGATATTACCCGATTTTCGATCTAATTTTATCCTCAGAACGGATGCGTCGGACTCTGGTGTCGGCGCTTGTCTTCTACAGGAGAAGAACGAATGTCTCCATCCTGTATGTTATGTCAGTAGGAAGTTATTGCAGAGAGAAAGAAAGTATTCTGTGATAGAGCGTGAGTGTCTTGCCATTGTCTGGTCCGTCCAGAAACTAGGACGTTATCTCATGGGACGAGAATTTTGTATCCAGACAGACCACAAACCACTGACATTTTTGTCGAAGAATCGTTCGTCCAGCCCACGCTTGTCTAGATGGGCATTGGCTTTGCAGCCGTATACCTTCGTTATTCAACCAATTCCAGGAACCAGCAATCATATCGCCGACTACCTTAGTCGAGCCTAGGGGAAGAGTTCAGCAGCTTATACATCGGAGGACAGGAACATTGACAGGATCTGTGTGAATAAGTCGACTTTAAAATATTGACATTATAAATATGATATGAAGAATGGTTGATAGGTTGAATGGTTTTTGATTCTGTATTAAGTATTGTGATTAGTTAGCTATTCATGATGTGACACATATATGCATATTGCAGGCCATATTGATCCCCATATTTTCCCCTGATTTCGGTATTCTATATACTAGGGGAACGGCTAGGTCAGTTTTTTTAATGTAGGTATTGCTCAGGCTCACTCGTTGACAGTCATCTTGATGCGATTTGAAATTAATTGCATTAATTTTTTTGGGGTGGGGGATGATGTCACGAGTGGAGTGAGCGATAGTTAATAATTACGGGGGGAAAGGAGGAGAGTAAAATTAACGCACGGAGACAGGGAAGAAAAGTCGTGCATGTCATGAGGGGGGGGTCTGAATGAGGCGAAAGCGCTGTATAACTATCACTGCAAGTTAGAAGGTCCTACGGATCGGACCTGTGAATAAAAGCCCATCGGGCGGACATAAAGGGGAAGCAGTCGAGAAGACTAGTGAGAGTCTTTCCAGTTATGACTGGTATGTAGAATGTTGATTGATTATTATGATTGAGGTATTATATTATATTCGTCTATTACCATGATGTGAATAAGTATATGTGAGGAATGTGGAAGTCCGTGATATTGGATATAGCAATGTGCGCCACGAGCGATAGATGAAAGTGAGTTCATGGATTTGTAGCGCGAGTGAGTAGTGTGTACTCCGATGGAGGTGTGTTACCGTAAGATGTGTGGTGAGTGAAAGGTGAACTAGTGTGTGTACGCTTCATGGATTGTAAGGAGAGGTGGAGTGAATAGAAATGGTAGGGTATTATACCAATGTAATGTTATTCTTGTAGGTGTCGGGGACGGGCCGCAGAGCCACCTCGAGGAGCACAGGGGATAGGCCAGCATAGGGCCGGAGGCCGCACATAGGCCAGAAGTGAGGCTGTCAGTACAGGACAGTAGAGGCACATAAAGTCGTGGCAGTCAGGCCACGGACAGGGACGTAGATATGAGAGTGAATGAGATACTATATTGTTGCCATGTTGATAGGCTAGTGAACTGATATTATGTTGTTGCCATGTTGATGGCTATGGAAATAATAATGTGTTATTGCCCTGCGGAGGTGCTAGGGGAGTGCTAAGGTGTATGACAATAGGAAGGTGATATTGAGAGACTGCGGTGCCAGTGAATCATTAATGTACTATTAAGACCCTGAGGGGAGAGGCTGAGGCCGAAGTGCCTTTAGGAGTAACTACCGGATTGTGGATCCGAGGGAGCGTGTGTGTGAGAATAAGGCCGTTGTACGGCAGTCATTTCAATAATATAATATATGTAATTGCGCTATTATATGTATAATTATGTTTAATAAATGTGTGAGTCTGATGGGTTGTTTTGTTAAGTGTTAAACTTGTTTGTTCGTGATTGTCGTCCTGTCATAAACTATTACATTTCCCAGTCTGGGATTTGTGACACTGCTGATGTTCAATTCAGTCTCTGTTACATATTTCTATTGACTCGGGTTGCCCCGTCAGTGTTGCCAAGTCTAATTTTGATTTTTAAATAAACTGGTTGAATTATTGTATTATAGGCGGAAATACAATATGCTGTATGGGACATGAACGGGTCGAGTGAAACATTAAGGTGAAGAACCACAGCTCTAATAAGTAAATTGGTCATGTAAGCAATAACATTATCCAAAACTTGAGTATTTATTTTTTTGCTCTTCTCTTACCCTTTCATATCCAGTAAGGCTGTTTTTTTTCAAGCACCTGAATAAGTTGCTAAACTGGTACCGGTACATTACTTCCATCCATAGATGCCTTCCCCCAGCTCACGACTCCTCCAGTACTAACTGGACCCCATATCCGAGATAACAAAGCATTTGACTTTGTATGTAAGATCACCTATGCACCCCAGGATCCTGACCAGGCCTTTGAGGTTGTCTGGACGTTCGATGGCCAAGAGCATCCAGAAGTCCCTGCTACGATTTTGACCGGCAGTGAAAGGGAGGGAACTTTAGATGGGTCGGCTTTAGGAGAAGGAAGGTTTGATACAAATGTAGGTCTTTTGGTTTGCTATTGTTTTGAAGATGATTTTGTGATTTTAACTCCTACTTTCAACACATCTTTTGTGCCACAGATGGATATGATCAGCTTTTTTTTTTTTTTGTTATCTCATATCTTATAATTTATTTTTAACCTCTGGATCATTATCTGCAAGCAGAATATCCCAGCTTGAGCTCGGGCTTTCAACCTTTTCCCCGCATCTGATTTGCATCTTTTGAAACTATTAAAGAAATCCATGATTGCCTGCCCTTTTGATATGTGTTTAAGCAGTTCCAGTGGTGTAGCGTGGGTTGCCAGCATTCCAGGTCAGGGTAAGTATTGCGCCTCGGACCCATGGACCGTAAACGTCGTGGCAACGTTTATTTGCAATATCATGTTGCAAAACTTTGTAGAATGTTCAGACATTGGGAGATTGTGACGCGGAGGATACTCTGTTATTTTATTCATTGTTGCCAATTTATTTTTGTTTTTTTTCCTTGTGAAATTTTGCGCCCCTAAGAATTTTGGGCCTGGGACAATTGCCCCTTTGGCACCATTCATACTGTGCCACTGGCATTTACTAACCACCTGTCATGTGACCCGGCTTGTGGAGATTCCACACACACAACACTGAAGAAACAAGTTTTTTTTTTGTTCTTTTTGTTTCAACAAAATACTGACAGGAAAAGCTAGCGATGTTAGACTATAAAAACTGAGCTTGCAAAAGTGGCGCTCATCTTTGAAAATTGTCCTTGCTGAGCATGATATGTATCCACAACAACTCCATTGATCCATTGCAAACTACATTATTTTGAATGAATTTAGGTGAGAACTGCATATATCTAGGTTTTGTGGTTGTTTAGGAGTTCTCTGTGTAAGTTGTGTAACTGGCGTTTAGGTTGATAAGATTTACTTGTTTATTTATTTAATTATTTATTTTACATATTTCTTTTAGATGTACATATATATATTATGTATATATACTTTTTCTTCATATAACGTTTCTTACAAATTTAGTAAAAGTAATTTTATTTAAAATGCTATTTTTCATAATGAACACTGCCAATGTTGATAAATATAAAAGGTATATTTTAAAATTATAAGTAAAACAGGGTAAGTATTGGCAACACCAACCATGATGCTTTTCTCTTCATTAAACAATGTTTTAGCCCAAATCTACGTTGCCCAATATGTGCTGCAAAGTTAACTTTGTCTTCTCCTTCAGGTTGGCTGCCGTTTGAGGTCCTATTATATTGGAAATGTGAATGAGGCTGGTAATTTTCTGGACAGCAACACCTATTTTGCAGGAACAAAGGTAACTTTGCTTAATGGCCTTAATCATCTCATGACTGTGTTGCCTCATAAACCAGTAGTTGCTAAAAAAGGGTGCCATCCTCGTGATCTCCTGCTGACCAAGAGGTCTCTCATAAATATGAGAATAAGTGTACCTGCATTATTACCACAGATGAATCCTCCAAGGGGTGGATGACTTGAAGAATTTATGCCAAATGTGGAAGCAACCCAACGAATTTACAGGTCATTATGATAGAAGATAAGAAAACCGCAGGACAAATCGCAACCTTAGTTCTTGTTTGTTCCAATTCCGGTTCTTGCATCACTGAGAAATTTAACGTTAAATGTTTGTGGCTTCAGTTATAATGACAAGAAGTTGGAATAAATCGGAACTGTGAAACAGCTTGATATGTGCCACAATGCAGTTTAAACTACAGTCAAAGTATTACTTTGTTATGTACCTCTTCTACAAACTAAAAGACTTCCAGTGTTTTGGGATTTGGATATAGCACAAAGAACAAAATTAATGTAGCGAAACGTGGAGACATTTTTTCTGGAATTTACAAGGAGTACAGGCATTAACATGATTGATATGAAACAGACATTGTTTATTCTTTTAGTAATTCTTTTGAGAGATTTAAGGATGAGTTCAGACGTAAAGGGTCCACCCATGAGAAATTTAAAAAAAATTAATTCTGTTTTGTAAGTTTTAGTATTTTTCGAAAAGGCAGTCTTAAGTTTAGGCTGTAGTGTAGAGAGTTACCAGTAATACCATAACTGATGACTGCCATGAGCTACTTGCATGGATTTTGTGTTCCTGAAATTCCCATCCAGTTTATGCTTAGGTCAACCCACTGGTTCCCTGACACAGACTGCCAGTACACAATGGCTTCAATTTTGTTTCCCAAAACCAAACCAAAACCACTCTGTCTTGACTCATATCCACAACTTCTGAAACACACAAAACTGATTTAGATTTGTCAAACTATAATACATAATTATGTGTTTTGAAGAGACATTATTTATTGATAAATTTGAAAGTGTTCCAGATAACTTGCGCTGATTTTTTTCTTTCTTTTCTCTATGTCTCTATTTTGTGAAATAAGATTTCCCCACCAAAACTGGTAATAAGTGAGCATGATCAGGAGACAACCATCACCCTTACCTCAACAGTGCCAATTCTTTGCAGCCATCCTTACAGATGTTGTTTGAACTATATTCTGGACGTGAGTTCTACTACTGGTAAGACATATAGTTGTACACATAGGCACAATTTATGACTATATTGTTCATTTCAGATTTCTGTCTTGCTAAAGTTTTCTGCTGAAAAGCAGAGCAGGTACAAACTTTGACAGATAAAAAGAGCGGGGCGCAGGGGGAGGGGCATTTAACTAATACGATGTCATGAATTTGCTAAAACCTTTGAGTTTTAGTTGACTAACAACAACTATAAAACACCCAGATGGTGAAAAAGAAAAAGACAAAACATTAACTTGTGTTTGTAGGTGTAAAAGGGGGGGGGGGATTATTTAACCTTTATGATGTCACAAAAACCTGCAATTTGTTTTCGACTTTCTCTATCTCAAAGGTTTCAATTCTTGTCAAAGAAATAATTGCTTTCATCTTGAAACCGAATTAGGACTCACATCCAAAATACACTTACATTGTACAGAATAAAAATGTATTTTCAGATATTAGGATTAAGAACGCATGTACCTATGAACTCTGTTCTTCTGACTGGGATCCAAATCTGAAGCAAGCTTCTGTAGAAGTTAGTGAATTATTTATTTCATGTGTAGATGACATTTGAGGTGCTATTCTAAAACAGTGGGTTCTTTATAATAATGATAATAATACACGGCATTTATATCGTGCTACACCCAATTAACAACCAGGCTCTAAGCACTGTTATTTCTTCTTACATTATCAAATGGTTTTATTCAATGCTTCAAACAAATTTCAGCCTAAAATTCAGTTTATCTAAAAAAAAATCTACAAAAAACAACTATGTTATGGAATTTTTAGATTTCTGACAGAACAAATTTATATACGGACTTATACGTAAACGCAACACTTGTCTTTGTTATCTATCATGGGT
Source organism: Onchidella celtica (assembly GCA_963931925.1). Lineage (NCBI taxonomy): Eukaryota > Metazoa > Mollusca > Gastropoda > Systellommatophora > Onchidiidae > Onchidella > Onchidella celtica. The sequence goes on from OZ007573.1 coordinate 3,176,852, forward strand.
GAGTGGAATTAAACAGCACAGACTGAAGTTAACATCAGTAGAAATTATTATGCACAATCTGGAATGAAAAAGATAGAATCTATTAATAACTGTCTATTTTCATATGCCATGCAGTGTTCATTATTTAATGGACTAGGTATTTCCCTCTGAAATCGCTTAGTTTCCCATATAAGTAAGAACATTGTTTTAATTCTTCTAACTATTGGTAACACTCTTATTTGAACATGTTATCTGTGTTTGAAATACAAGGTTGACGTTGTAGCCACACAGGATATGATTGATGATGGCTCAAAGGAGGTTTTGCTTACATTTGAAAAGTTACTCCCTGTAGCAGGTGGCAAATACTTGGACATTTTCTTTCTACATCAAGACCAAATTCAGGTAAAAGCTTTTCATCACTATTCTCCAAGTGTCGAGACATTGATTCCCTTAGCTGAAAATGATGAATCTTGCAGAATTGATATGAAATAGTCAAATGAATGAATACTATAATTATTTATCATGTGAATGACTTGTTGATAAATTAGAGTGTTTCCAGGTTTAAACATTAGATACTAGAAGGTTAAAATTTGCAGTGTCCCTCTTCCAACTGTCCTGCATAAATTGCATGCAAATCAGAAGCCAACACCGTCATCACTTATCTTGAATAAAATTAAGAAAAAAAAAAACTGGTGTGATTTTTGTGAAATGCAATTGTTTTTTTTTTTGAGTGTTGATTATCTTGAATCACTCATTTTGGAAAACAAAGTAAATTCCTTCTGGCCTTTGAATAAAACTCAAAATTGATAAGGAGTTCCCTTGAAAACAAGCATTTTAACATTCAGGGTCCATTCATTGACTCCTTTCCAAAACTTAAACATGGCAAAACTTGATATAAAATACTCTGCAAATGCAAGAAAAACATACATGTGAAGAAAATTATTGCGGACAATTTGGAAAGTATAGAAAATAGAGTGTTGTGCACCAGGTGTTTGGCATCAGATATGGAATACTGGACACCAGAGAGTTATATTCATTTCTAACTTGACAATTATTTGTGCATGTGTGTTTGCGCATGTCACCCCCCCCCCCCTCCACTTCCATTTAACTTTGTGTCACTGTTAGTGTTACAGTCAGAGGAAAAAAAAAGACTTTTTGGTGGAACGTGTTGAGTTTTGTCAGAATTGAAGACCCTAGTGCTAAAAGTACTTTAGTTACACTCCGAAAATTGATACCTGTTTGGGGGGAAATGTGTTTCTTGTGTTCCTAAGACCACCACCTGAATATCAGAAGCAAACAAAGTAAGCAAGTTTAGTGTTACGAGGTGGGTCCTCGAGTGTTACGAAAGTGTTACGTGGGGGATATACTAGACTCGTGTTATATGGGAATGGTTAATTATAGAATTTACGTGTTCGACTGCATTTAATAAAATATCGAGAGGTTTTAGAAATTACTCTGCCATACCATGCCACATACACTAATAACAATTTCGAGTAAGTTATATCAAGGACCTTGTAGGGCCACAAATTTATTACCTAAATACCTAACAATTTCGTCTATCGTTTACATATTAAAAGACAACATCAGCAGCATCAAATGAAAATACTAAAATACATAACTATAAATCTCCTCTAGATTCTTAAAAGATTTGAAACTCTATATCATTCTGATTCATTCACAGTTTACTTAGTAATTATTTATCTTCAGAAATATAGACTGCCTACTATCTCACAAATGATATACTTAGGTCTCAGACGACAATATTAACTCATTTAACTGCTTATAAAGGATCAAACCGTCAAGACACACTGACGTAGTTAAGATAGATCTAGATCTGTTCTAGGATGGGCTGGCAATCCCCAGCCTCATCCAGACACATCAATTACAATTTACAAATGTGTATATCAGTCACTCATTCTAGATCTTAATTGCAAGTAAAAACTTTATGGTCTTGCATTCCTTTGGTCGCACTTCTACTGGAAAATTAGGGTCAGATTCACATCATCTCGAATCATGGTGACGACACTTACGATTGGTTCCCTGAAACGATTTCAGGGAACTGGAGAAAATAGCTGTGGATTATTTTCATTGTCTATCCAGGACATAGACATGACGTTAACAGTCTGTTGGTTCTCTCTGGCTGAACCTTTGGCCGACCGCCCTCGTAGATGGAAGGTCTACATGGAAGTGAGGTAGCATAAAGATGTTCCCGCTTATCTTCTGCTGCAAATCCACGTGACTGCTCAAATTTGATTGGTGCATCCACTTCGAGCTCCGCTCGCAGCGCCAATAGATTCTATTAATAGTAACAGACAAAGTCACTAAACTATATCAAAACCCTTCGCAAAGTCTCTACACCCTAAACGTTTTATGTACGAATTTATTCACTCCTTATTCACCCCGTCTTTCCCTGTTAAAGTACACCCAAACCACGGGGTCGAAAACTGCATCGTCACTGTTAATTTATCCATTCGTTCTATCTTGCCCCACTTTCTTTCCATCTCTAAGAAAAGCGTTACAAAAACAAACTGTCCACGGGAATAGTTCAAGGACGTTTGGACTGGCTAAAATCAATGATGCCATGTAATAAACAATGCGTGACCTAGCACGGCAATTCAAATTCTGATCCTGACATATCCCCCACCCCAGTGAAAATTTTAAGAAAAATTTACACGATAAGATCCAAGAAATCCCAAAGTTATTGTGGTAGGGGCTTAAGTAGTACTGTAGAAAAATGAGTCTTAAGCTTGAGAAGAAAAAATCTAACTAAGAACGTGCATACTGGATGGACAAAAAGCATACAATTATTGATGCCACGTTCTATAGAATTTATTCTATTTAAACATTCTTACTGCACACAATCAAAATTCTCAGAAACATCTATAATAATAATGAGTATATCACTGTATACTGCTGGATTAAAGTATAACTATTACGAAATAATGAAGCCTTACTGAAGGAATAGGCTTATAACTATCTAGTGAACACACACAATTGCTGCTTATATACACATTCACACACAATATATTGTTAATTAAAATACTGTGGTATCCAATGGCAGCAGTAGCTCTGGTAGCTTGGTTTGCCATGTCTTCATCTCATTGACCCGCTGACAAGGGCGTCAGGTTTGCCAGAAGTTCAGGTCACAGTCAGGAATGACGCTGGTGGAAAGAGGACATTCACAAAAAAAGGATTGTAAAACTGGTTCATAAAGTAATGAACAAGATAAATGTGAATCCATCCACCGTCTAGAATTGAGGGGGACAAGCACTATCCAACCCCAATACAAGACACAACACTCTTTAATAGGAAATTAAATGAGACGTGACAAAATATCAGCTTGGGAATTGTCACCGCCAGGGATAGCACGGATTACAAACCGGTATTCCTGGAGTGCAAGACTCCACCTCGTTAATCGAGCATTTTTAGCCCTGTTAGTCTTTAAGAATAACAACGGACGATGGTCCGTTTCAATTATAAACTCGGACATAAGTAGATATCTCGAAAATGCGTTTACAGCAAAAATGATAGCGAGGCACTCTCGCTCGATAATTGCATAGCGGCATTCCCTATCTAGCAACTTGCGGCTGGCGTATAGACATGGCCGCAAGGTATCGTCTCGTTCCTGTAATAACACAGCTCCCAATCCCTTGTCCGACGCATCAGTGCGGACAATAAATATTTGGTTTATGTCTGGCAGTATGAGAATGGGGGAAGTGGAAAACAATTGTTGAACGGTACGAAGTGTATCAGCACATTCGGTTGTCCATTTCACTTTATTAGGAAAATTCTTTCTTGTGAGGTCCGATAACGGAGCTGTAAGCGAAGAAAAATTTGGAATGAATTTCCTATAATAGTTAAGAAAGCCCAATAAACTACGAACTTCTTTCTTAGTTCGAGGAGGTTGGAGCTTTAAGATGGTAGTTATCTTCTTGTCATCAGGAGTCTGAACGCCGTGGGCAATTGTATGGCCCAGAAAATTAATTTCATTATATCCTAAAAATACCTTACTGGGTTTCGCCGTAAGGCCAGCTCGACGAAGAGCAATAAAAACTTGTCGTAGGGCTGCAAGGTGGCCCGACCAATCGGTTTCATAAATACAAATGTCGTCAAAATACGACAATACGGAATTCATACCCTGGAGCAATATTGTCATCATACGGGCGAAAGTAGCAGGGGCTGTAACTAACCCGAAAGGCATATAGCGCCACTGCATAAGACCCAACGGAGTCTGAAAAGCGGTATATTGCTTGCTACTCTCATCAAGCGGAATTTGCCAATAACCTTTGGAAAGATCGATTTTAGAAAAAATCGTTGCCCTGGCTAACTGAGCAAAAAGATTCTCCTGGTTGGGAATCGGTTCAGCGTCATATATCGTAACCTCATTAAGTTTACGATAATCAATACAAAAACGCACGGTATCATCTTTTTTTTTCACTAAGACGATGGGTGAGTTATATGGGCTCGTCGATCGCTCTATCACTCCCAGGTGAAACATGTTACGTACCTCGGTTATTATAGTCTCTTGTGCGTGCAGCGGACGCGGGTATGGTTTAACAAAGACGGGTATATCCGTCTTTAATCTTATAACATGCTGTACCAAGGAAGTATTACCTGGTAGATCAGTAAAGACTGTAGTAAACTCGTTAAGCAAATCTCTTAAATCTTGTCTTTGCGATTCAGATAAATCTGGATTTATATTCACATCCGAAGTGTTTTCAGAAGATCGAAGTGCGGGTATTGAATTCTCTATCTTAATAGGATCATCATCGTCAACTGAACCTAAGGCCGCATTGGCCTGAGCAACCACATTTCGGCGATTATTCTGTCGATTATCATCGTCGGACAGGTACTGCTTTAACATATTTATATGGAAGACTTTGTCCTGTCCTCGAATCTTGATAAGATAATTTACTCGAGAAAGTCTCTTTAGAACTTTAAAAGGTCCCTTCCATGTAAGAAGGAGTTTATTTTTCGTTTCCGGAAGGAGAACAAGAGTTTGGTCTCCGACGGTCAAGGTTCGCAATCGGCTACCTTGATCACGATATTGTTTATAAAGACTCGCATGCGCAGCTGAAGATTTTTGTGCGAGCTGACATGCGTTAAGTATTCGCTGGCGTAAGTCTACAACGTATTGATATGCAGACCGCGTATCGTTGTCGTCGGTGTTTGATCCGGCGAATAAATCATGGAGTATGGCCATTGGACCACGCGGTTTACGACCATACAATAATTCGAAGGGAGAAAAACCCGTCGATGCGTTCGGTAGTTCTCGGTATGCAAAAAGAATAGCGGGGAGTTGTCGATCCCAATCACTCGGTTTGTCGGCGGAAACTCGCGCAAGCATACTTTTCATGGTAGCATTCCAACGTTCACAGCAGCCATTAGACTGTGGGTGGTATGGAGATGTCAATCTTTGTTTAATCCCGACCAACTCCAAGACTTTCTTAAAAAGCTCAGAGGTAAACTGTGGACCTCTGTCCGATAAAATTTCAACCGGAAACCCAAGACGCGAAAAAATAGTAATAAGGGCTTCAGCGACATGATCAGCTGAAATGTCTTTTAGCGGAATGGCCTCTGGCCAACGGGTTGCGTAGTCAATGACAGAAAGTATAAAACGATGTCCTCTGTCTGACTTGTGTAGAGGACCAACTATATCTACGGCAACGCGCTCAAATGGTCTGGAAACCATTGGCATCTCCTGCAGAGGAGCTCGCGATGCTCTTCCTTTAGGAGTACGTCTCTGACATACGTCACATGTTGATACGAACCGGTTTACATCTGCGTAAATACTGGGCCAAAAAAATTGCGATAGTATTCGAGACTTAGTTCTGGCCTTTCCCTGGTGACCCGCCAAGGAAGTGTCATGCGCGAGACGAATAATGTCGCGACGAAAAGATCTCGGTACTACAAGTTGCATAACGGTCTCTCGCTTATTCCGAAAATTACGATATAATAAGTCATCTTTCATAAGAAACTTAGAGGTATCCGGTGGGGTAGGATCAACCTTAGCAAACAAATGTTTCAATGTGGGATCTGAATGTTGCTCATCATGAAATGCACTAGACGTAATGTTCACTTCAATAGTAGGATTACTCAATGGACTGTCTGCTCGTCGGCTCGATTGTAGGCGTGTTGTCGCACAAGCAACACTCTGATCCTCAGTCCAAATTTCCAAGTTACCGATAGGAAACTTATTTACTTGAGGTACATTACCTATGATTATATCAGCCACCGGATTAGGCAGTACACATGCAGTAACAATACCTGTGAGAAAAGGTGTATCAATATAAACTTCTGCAAGACGGAATCGCTCTACAGATCCGCCAAAAGTAATACAAGTTACCTCCTTGTCCAAAAATTGTGTTGGACGGACTAGTGACTGTCGAACGCCGATAGTCGTGCATCCGGAGTCACGTAGAACAGAAGCGCGAATAGCGTTCACGCGGCCCTGGTAAAATGTTAATTCACCCAGTTCATGTAGGGCGGACATGACTGGAATACTCTTTGATTGCGATGAAGATCCAGAATGACCGTCAGTCTCATAAAGTGTAGATTTAACCGAGCAGGCATTTGCTGATTCCAATTTCACGTTACAAAATCTCTGTATGTGGCCTAGCCTATTACACTTATAACATATAGTACGATTAGGATCGTTTCCACGATAGGGAAGACTCTGCGGTCTATTATAATTATAACTATCATCAAAATGCACTCGTCGCGGCGGTCCCTGAGGCCGGTTATATTGTTGGCCTGGATAGTTGCCACGATAATATGGGCGAGGCTCGTAAAAAGAATAAGTCTGATATCCTCGACGCGGCGATGCATTACCTCGATTCGGAAAATCTCTCTGTCTACAAAAAGGCGGCTCTGAATGAGAACGCGGATTTGGGGCCTGACGACGAGTCGGCCTTGAACGATCGTGTCCGGTTGGCGCTCCTTTGCTTACGTTGGCATAACATGGTGTTGTAGTTGAAGGCTTTGCCAAAGGACGATTTGGGTGGGCGGACGCGTATCGTTCGGCGCACGATGTGATTTCTTCAGAGGATGTCGGAGCCCTCTCTTTAAGGTGGGCGACTAAATCGGAATGACATGCCGTATAGATTTGGTCCTTTAAGACCAAATCGTAAAGTTGGGAATAATTTCCGGTAGTTACGTTCGCGAGCTCTATCCAGCGATCTAAATAATGTTTCAGCCGATTCACATAAGTTGAGAAATTTTCAGATGGCTCAGGTTTACATGCGCGAAATCGCTGATGGAAGCCATCCTCGGTATGCTGGAATCGCTTAAGCAGTGCTGTTTTAAGCTTATTATAATCGTTGGCATCTTCTACTTTAAGGCTGTGAAATACCTCTAAAGCCTTACCCGTTAATAAATTAGACAGGCATGAACTGTACATCGCCGGCTGCCATCCGACGCATTTAGCGTGTAACTCGAACCGATGTAAATATGCGTCGATCCGGTCGAGTTTTTCATTAAATGGTGGTAGTTTTGGTTTAGTAGCATAAGTATTGGTGGCAGTAGTGGGTGTTACAAGCGATTGTTGCTCTAACTTTTTCATTGCGAGTTCATGCTGTCTTTCCTTTTCTCTCTCTCTTTCTTTTTCTCTTTCTCTTTCTTCTTTTTCTCTCTCTCTTGCTTCTTTTTCTCTTTCTCTTTCTCTTTCCTTTTCTCTTTCTACTTCTTTTTCTCTTTCTCTTTCTCTTGATTCTTTTCGATCCTCGCGCTCCCGGTCTTGTTGTACGTGTCGTTCGCACCACGCGGCGCGTTCTTCCTCTGGTATGCCCAGAACTTTGGCAGATTCTAAATATTTAAGAAACTCAGCCATGATATGTTAAAGTCTGTAAATAGTAAGTATTTACCTACTATTAAGGTATATCGCGGTATCAATTATATTATATGAACAGATATTGTCTGTTAATATTAATTCAGTGTCTTACGTTAGCACTGCTTCGCGAAAAGAACGTTCTATCTCTCTCTGAAAATTACAGGCAGTATCACTTAAACTGCAAACACTTTATCTCTCTCTCTGAAAATTACAGGCAGTATCACTTAAACTGCAAAAACTTTATCTCTCTCTCTCTCTATGAATTCTAGTAAGGCAGTGCCGTCTATCCGTTGCTCCCTATATATGGCCTTTAGCGTCTTTACAGACGGTCTTAGCAGCTAGAATATTCACTTTCACTTTGACTGACAGCTTCTCTCGTGGCTTATTCTACCAATGTTTGACCCGAGAGTGCGATGGCAGTGATTGCAGGTCAGTCTTTTGGGTTCACTTTGGCGAGTGTTTTCATTCCGCCTCTGTCGTTTTGTCAGGTATGTTTCTTTTGCCTTGAAGTCTATTGCGAGCGTGCCACTGCGCAATTTTTGTCTCCATCTGCTTCGATCACTTGCAAGGTTCTCCCATTCATTGGGGTCGATGTTGAATGCTTTCATCGTGACCTTGCAAGTGTCTTTGAATCGCAGATGTGGCCTACCTCTGGGTCGGTTGCCAGTAGCAAGTTCCCCGTAGAGAATTTGTCTGGGGATGCGATCATTTTCCATACGGTGGAGATGTCCAAGCCACCGCAGTCTTTTTTTGCCTAGGAGAGCCTGAGTTGATGGAATGTTGGCTCGGCTCAGAACTTCGATATTTGAGATCCTGTCTTGCCACTTGATCTTGAGAATTTTGCGTAGGCAGCGCAGGTGGAAGGAGTTGAGGGATCTTTCATGTTTGGAGTAGGTGGTCCATGTCTCTGAGCCATACAGCAGGGTGCTTAGGACGCAAGTTTGGTACACGAGTACCTTTGTTTTGATGGTCAGCTTGCTATTGTTCCACACCCTTTTTGAGAGTTTGCCAAAAGCTGTGGCCGCCTTTCCTATTCTGGCATTTATTTCAGTTGTTATGTCTGTGCTACCACTGATGGTTGAGCCTAGGTAGCAGAATTTTCCCACTTGCTCCAGAGGAGAGCCATTCAGCATGATTGGGTTGGAGTTTCTCAAGCCTTGTGTCAAAACTACAGTTTTTGAGACACTGATCTTTAGCATGAATTTGTCACAGGCTTTGGCAAGGCTATTGATGAGAGCCTGGAGCGTGGTTTCATCGTGGGCCACGATTGCAGCATCATCTGCGAAGAGGAGCTCTTGTAACATAATATGCTCTGTACGAGATTTTGCTTTTAGTCTGGCAACATTAAAAATGGAGCCGTCCACTCTGGTGTTAATAAGTACTCCACCTGAACATTGACCAAAGGCATTCTTGAGTAGGGCTGCAAAATATATACCAAATAAGGTAGGAGCAAGAACACATCCCTGCTTCACACCGCTGTTTACAGCAAATGAATTGGATGTGCAACCCTCAAAGTTGACACATGCCCTCATGTCAGTGTGGAAGGATGCAATAAGTTTTAGCAATGTTGGTGGACAGCCTATGGATTTAAGGACTGCATACAGGCCAGATCGGCTTACGGTGTCGAAAGCCTTTGTTAGGTCCACAAAGCATGTTATAAGCGGCCTGTTTTGTTCTTTACATTTTTCTTGGATTTGCCGAAGTGCAAATATCATGTCAATAGTTGATCGTTTGCTTCGAAAGCCACATTGTGTTTCTGGTAAGACTTTTTCCGCCAGTTGTTGAAGGCGGCAGAGGATGACGCGAGCAAAAGCCTTTCCAGTAATGCTGAGGAGGGATATGCCTCGATAGTTGTTGCAGTCGCCTTTGTCTCCTTTGTTCTTGTAAAGTGTGACAATTTTGGCGTCTCTCATATCATGTGGTATCACGCCTTCTTTCCAACACTGCAGTAACAGATTATACAGGTGTGGTAATAGTGGGCCTTTTAGGTCTTTTAATACCTCTGCAGGAATGTTGTCACTTCCTGTGGCTTTTCCAGCAGACAGGTGGTCGATTGCATTGGAAAGCTCGACTAAGGAAGGTTCAGCGTCAAGTTCGGCCATTATTGGCAGTTTTTGGAGGTGTTCCTCAAAATCTGGTGGAATATTTTTCTCAGTTGAATACAACAGAGAGTAATGCTCTACCCACCTATTCAGTTGTTCATTTTTATCTGTGATGGGTTCACCATTTACAGACTTAAGTGGGGCGCTTTTGGTGATGATTGGCCCAAGGGCTACTTTCATCTGACTAAAGGCGGTTTTCATATCTCCCTTTTCATTTGCCTCTTGTATGCTGTTACACAAGTCTGTCCAGTATTTGTTGGCGCAACGTCTTACCTCCAGCTGAAGTTTAGCTTTTGCATTTTTCAAACAAGTTTTTGTACTCTGATTGCAATTTTTGTTATACTCATTGAAAGCAGATTTCTTTTGCTCAATGAGAGGTAGGAGAATTTCGCTGTTCTGGGCTACCCAGTCGTTGTTTGAAACTTTATGCTGTCCAAAAGACTTGATGGCACAGTCATGAATTTTTGAACTGAGAGTGTTCCATGTTTCATCTACCGAGTCACATTGGGTGACATTATCCATGCTTTCAGCAAATAACTTTTCAAATGACTTTCTATTTGATTCATCTCTGATTGCTGTTACATTGATCTTAGGGATTGAAGGGGCTTTTGATCTGTATATTTTCTTGGCCGAAATTTTGATTTTGCTGACTACCAGTGCATGGTCGGTGTCACAGTCAGCACTGTGGAGGGAACGAGTTATTTTTATACAGCCCAAACTCTTCCTCCTTGAGAGAATAAGATCTAATTGATGCCAATGGCCAGACCTGGGATGGCGCCATGATGTTCTTTGGCATCTCTTAAGGTCAAAGTACGTGTTTGTAACACATAATGAGTTTACGGAGCATAGCTCCAGAAGGCGCTGCCCGTTTTCGTTGATGTTGCCAATGCCGAAGTGCCCAATGCACTTTGGCCATGCGGAGTGATCTGCTCCCACTCGAGCGTTAAAGTCACCCAGAATTAGCAGGCCTTCGGTGAGAGGGATGTTGTGGAGAGTCCTCTGCAATGCCTCGTAGAAAATGTCTTTGGTTTCGTCAGAGGAGGTAAGTGTTGGGGCATAGACACAGATAATGTTGGTAAAACCAGACCGGGTGTTCAGTCTGAGTGTCATGATGCGTTCTGACACTCCAATTGGAGTTGCGATCGAATTGATAAGGGAGTTTTTTACGGCGAAGCCCACGCCGTGGATTCTCGGCTGTTCGCTGCTAAGGCCCTGCCAGAAGAAGGTGTAGTTTTCTTCTTTGACTGACCCGGAGTCGGGAAGTCGAGTTTCTTGAAGGGCAGCGATGTCGATGTTTAGTAGCTGAAGTTCTCGATCAATAATTTGGGATTTCCTGATGGAGTCAATATTAGTGAGATCTTGCTGTTGCAAGCCTGGGCGCATTGTTCTGACGTTCCAGGTACCAAGTTTTAGTATTTTTCTGTTTTTGCCAGGTGCACACTTTACGTCAGCTTTTTGACTTTTGGTCTAGCTCCAACCACCTTATGAAGCAGGCTGACGTGGCGGAACAACACCCAACTGCCTGGGGGCTGCCCAGGTTACGGCGGGCGGTAGTTGATCAATGCAGCTGAAAAGCCGCTCCCACCGACAGAGGGGACCCCTGGCGCTCATCCGTACGCCAAATGGATTGAGCTTATCACCGGTAACTGCCACCTCCCGTGTTGTGCCCATCCGTAACGGATGGCTGGAGTGTCCTCTCCAAATCGGAAATGGGTGGGCTTATAGAGGAGAGACAGACGCTTGCCAAGCCCGAGCAAACGCCTCCTCGTTTTGCTGCCTTGCCTGGGCTATTTTTAAGAGATGGTGCTTTGCCCAGAGGCACCACCCCTCTCTCTGCCATTCTAGTTAAACCCAAGGGAGAGACCAGGTCAATACATTTGGAACTAGTCCGGCTGCAGGAGATGCTGGAAGCCAGTTTGATGCAGTTCTCCCTGACAACCACCTTCGGGTCTCCACTCCTGATTTTCTGTCTGGGTTTACTCCCATAGCCTTTGCTATCATAGCAACACACAAGGCAGTGTGGTATTTGTATTCAGGGTTACCTTCCCCTAGTCTTCCTCTCTCCCGAGATGACCCACAAGACAGTGGGGGTGACAGTAGCAGGCTGTATTGTGTACTGTCATACAATAGCAGAAAACTCTGGCCTGACACTATCCGTTGCTCCCACTGCAATAAAATACTATATTATATCGCCTTTACTGCGATAAATTAATGTCTCGAGTGATCACTCTCAAAATTTACGTCTCTCTCAACGCGACGAACCAGTGTCCTCTGTTATCACTGTCAAAAACGAATCGCTCTCTCAATGCGATGAATCAAAACAATATCTCTTTCTCAACACGACAAATTTGAAATATCTCTGTGTTCTCAAAACACTCTCAAAATTCTCTCTCTTCTCAAAACACGCACACGCAGTGTCTTCTGTTACCACTGCAAAATTATTCTCTCTAGATCTATCTTCAACGTGAAATTGTCACGTGAACCAAAAATTATTATATCTCTCTCTCACATATGTCAATACCAGATTACAATTCAACGTGGTTTTAGCACGTGAAACACCTCAGGCATATATTGTAAACATATCAATGTTAGTATAGTAGTTTAAAGGTCATTAAGCAAAAAAAAATACAATAAACAGGACGGTATACTGACAAGTAAAACGAACGATAACAGACCCTACAAGTCCTAACTTATATTACAGATAGTTTAAGAAAAAAACAGGAGAGACATCTTCCTAAAGAAAAGTGAGGAAGTAAAGAAACGCCACAGTCTATACGAATAAACGGATCCCTAATAGAACTATTCACAGAGAAGCAAATCCCCCCGAGTTATTTTACATAGCCACCAAGGCCTCCAATATCCTTCGTAATGGCAAAGAAGATATGCTAAACTATGATCCCAACCAACCTCCCGCACTTAAACTAAACATATAATAAATAGTAAAATGGCCTGGAACACACACACAGAGCGGAAAGTACGTCGCCCTCCCCAAGACTGTTAGATAGATGGATCACTTATCTTTATTTTTGAGGAATTCAGATGTTAAATATCCTCAATCCATAGCTCCAAGCCCAAAACTGTATTTCTGTCTGAGGTAGAACTGGATGATGAAAGGGTTCCCTCGCCGGTGTCCACGGGTCAATGGGATGTTGAGTTCACCATATGAAATTGAAATACAAAATATTCGATTAATACAAATTGTTTAAAGTCTATAATAAAAGACCTGAAAACATAATATTACAACAGTACAATATGAAATAATGGAATAAAAAATACAATAGGTGTTAAATAATTTATCTAAGTGGCATGGCGTTATCTAAGGTTCTTTAAGGGTCCCTCTCCAGTGTTACGAGGTGGGTCCTCGAGTGTTACGAAAGTGTTACGTGGGGGATATACTAGACTCGTGTTATATGGGAATGGTTAATTATAGAATTTACGTGTTCGACTGCATTTAATAAAATATCGAGAGGTTTTAGAAATTACTCTGCCATACCATGCCACATACACTAATAACAATTTCGAGTAAGTTATATCAAGGACCTTGTAGGGCCACAAATTTATTACCTAAATACCTAACAATTTCGTCTATCGTTTACATATTAAAAGACAACATCAGCAGCATCAAATGAAAATACTAAAATACATAACTATAAATCTCCTCTAGATTCTTAAAAGATTTGAAACTCTATATCATTCTGATTCATTCACAGTTTACTTAGTAATTATTTATCTTCAGAAATATAGACTGCCTACTATCTCACAAATGATATACTTAGGTCTCAGTCGACAATATTAACTCATTTAACTGCTTATAAAGGATCAAACCGTCAAGACACACTGACGTAGTTAAGATAGATCTAGATCTGTTCTAGGATGGGCTGGCAATCCCCAGCCTCATCCAGACACATCAATTACAATTTACAAATGTGTATATCAGTCACTCATTCTAGATCTTAATTGCAAGTAAAACTTTATGGTCTTGCATTCCTTTGGTCGCACTTCTACTGGAAAATTAGGGTCAGATTCACATCATCTCGAATCATGGTGACGACACTTACGATTGGTTCCCTGAAACGATTTCAGGGAACTGGAGAAAATAGCTGTGGATTATTTTCATTGTCTATCCAGGACATAGACATGACGTTAACAGTCTGTTGGTTCTCTCTGGCTGAACCTTTGGCCGACCGCCCTCGTAGATGGAAGGTCTACATGGAAGTGAGGTAGCATAAAGATGTTCCCGCTTATCTTCTGCTGCAAATCCACGTGACTGCTCAAATTTGATTGGTGCATCCACTTCGAGCTCCGCTCGCAGCGCCAATAGATTCTATTAATAGTAACAGACAAAGTCACTAAACTATATCAAAACCCTTCGCAAAGTCTCTACACCCTAAACGTTTTATGTACGAATTTATTCACTCCTTATTCACCCCGTCTTTCCCTGTTAAAGTACACCCAAACCACGGGGTCGAAAACTGCATCGTCACTGTTAATATATCCATTCGTTCTATCTTGCCCCACTTTCTTTCCATCTCTAAGAAAAGCGTTACAAAAACAAACTGTCCACGGGAATAGTTCAAGGACGTTTGGACTGGCTAAAATCAATGATGCCATGTAATAAACAATGCGTGACCTAGCACGGCAATTCAAATTCTGATCCTGACATTTAGTGCTTTTTCATTGCAGCACAGATTTCATTTGGATCAGATTTAGCACATAGAACATACTCAAGTCCATAATGACAATGTTAGAAAAAAGCTGACTTTCTTTTGTAATAAACATACTGTAGGCGCAAAAGTAAGTAAAAAAAAAAAGTACTGAAGTTACAAAGACTCGTGGAAAGAAGTGCCTTAGCCCAAACAAATAAATTTCCTTTGTGCAGCATTGGATTGAGTGTGAAAGCTAAACACTGGCATGTGGAAACATCAAACATCACAGAATGTGAAGCAGAAAATTCATATCAAGCCTGCTTGAATTCACAAGAAATTTCAATTGTCAGGATTGATGGTCTCAAAATAGATATTTTGTGACCTACTCACTTTCAGCACTAGGATCATCAATCTGGAATGACCCTCCCTGTAACTTGTAATATTCTATTTATCCATGCTCATCAGATCTAAGCTTGCCTTAATCTCCCCCCCCCCCACCCCCACCCGTCCCCGCACCCTCAGCACATTGCCAAGGGTGCACTTGCCTAAGCAATCATCATTATTATGTGCCCTACCGGCAAGTGTTGGCGATCACGGCCCTCCCTCACGAGTTTCCATAGCCCTGATGACGTTAATTATGTGTTGTTGTCCCCGGCTTCTTCTTTCATTGAATTTCCCTGTTATTACTAAATGTTCTAGTCCTCGTCTTCTCATTACATGTCCAAAGAATGTTCCCTGTTTTCTGACCTTGTTTACGAGTGTCCTATTTTCATCTGCTTGTCTCAACAATCAGAGATATCATCGTCATTAACAATATCATCATCATCATCAAATTCATTGTCGTCATCATCAGGTGGAAGTAAAAGATGAAGAAACGTCAGTCTGCTGGATCACTGGTGATCCACATATAAGAGGTTTTGATTTGAAGTAAGTATTGTTCTGACTGACTGACTGACTGACTGACCGACTGTCTGACAGACAGATGGACACAATGACAAGCAGACTGACAGGCTGACTGGCTGGGAATTTCAGATCAAAAGATCTACATAATTATGGAATTAGATGGTTCAATGTATAAATTCTTGTACTATTTAGAACTGTGGATTATGTGGGGAACTACAATGTCTCCCAAAATTCGTGGTTCCACTTGGACTCGAAAATCTCTACTATGACTTGATCAAAATGTCCCAAATTTTGCACTACTTTTGCGTCCACACACACACCCAGACCCAGACATTTTTTTATTAACCATCCTCCATGAAGCAAAATGTTTTCTCAATAATGTCATGTATTGGTGTGATCACTTTAATACTGTAGACTATACTGTAATATGTCATGTGTACATTCTTCATGTTTTTGGATAAATAAATTACCTAGATTAAAGAAAAATGTTGTACTGAACAAGGCCTCACACAAGAATTTTTTGTAATTTTGAACACAAACAAACAAATTCAAGATGACCTTTAAAAGCTTGAAGGGACTATTTAACAATGGGAATGATTTCCATGTCACAAATATCAGTTATAGAGGCAATATTATTTGGATCTCCGTCGCGATTCCTTCTGCTGTTATGATACAACATTAATTTTGTATTTTTTTTGTATTTTGTATACTACTTTAATCCCATTTGAGATAATTTGCCTTTGTGCCATGCAGCCTAGTTACAACTGGAGCAGGCACGTTGTCGCCACATTGCAGCACCGGTCGGCGAGGGTTTTTTCGAGGGGGAGAGGAGATGATGGGGAGGGGGGGGGGCGGGATCTAGGGACGAATTTTATTCAATTTTGCCCGGGCAGCGGCCTGTCCGGCCTGCTCTTTACGATTTCCAACTGCCAAGGTATCTTTAACGTGCGCAACATGCACACGGGCCCTCCGAATTTTTTCGTCCTTATCCGAGAAGACTAGGTACTCGATCCTACCCCCTAATAGGATCAGGGACACGAAAATATGAGAAAAATCCCGAACTTCCAACATGCCTGCACCGACCGGGTTTTGAACCCTTGACCCTTGGCATGAGAGGCGAGCACCTTGCCTCTAGACCACCTTGTCCCCCTGTCTATGTCTCTATTCTGGTAGCTAGCTTGTTACACAAATGCCCATGTGTAGATATACATTGAAATTCGTACAAACCAAACATAAAGTGACATTTCATATTTGATTTGGTACAGAATCTAATGTTTATGAATGTCTGTGGAGCAAAACCCCCAAAATCAATGTCATCAGGATGTTTGGTTTTTTTTCAGTCAGCACCGTTAAACAGTCCTGCAAACCCCAAGGCAAGCTGTATCCACTCACCTAATGTGTTTGCAGCATGCTTCAACAAAATGTATCTATCCTTTAGGAATCCTCTTCCACTTTTTGTGAACTGGAACTCGTACCCCGAGGTCTCCAGTGCGGATTAAAGATTGTTCCTCTCTTCTGATATTATAATCTCATAATGCATATAATTGAAATGAGGAGCAAGAGTATGAACCCTGATGTTAAAGATCATAGTCCAGACTCCTCAGCTTGTTAAGTAGGCATATGAAGGAATGTTTTATTGTAGCCTATTTCCCCCATAGTCTCTAGCAATAATGTACACGAATACACATCAGTATACGGAAAAAGTAGCACTTAGATCTGAACAAGAAGACTTTGATTAATAAAAATAAAATCTTCAAAACAAAATGAATGTTTATTTGTCAGATTACATGTATATATGGGTGATGATGATGATTATGACATGGATGATGTTCTGTCTCATTATAATAACAGAAGAATCGTAAGAGTCCTAAATAACACGACAAGCTAAACATTGCTTATCCATGCTGACAGGTCCTGTGTCATGAAAATAGAAACAGGCAGAATGACATTGTTGTTTATTATGATAATCGCTGTAAAAGAAACAATATTAAAATGATGAATCAAATAATGGAACTATTACATTGTGGTGAGTTATAATGCTGCAGTAATTCCCCATCTTGTGTGACGTGCACCACTCACTAATGAAACTGTTCCAAGATAATAATGTATGTTCAGCATTGCACAGTAAAGATACTGTTTTTCTATTCAGTACTACTGGAATATGGAATGAGAAATGTACACTATGACAACAAAGATGGCACACAGAGGTCCTCATTATCTTAATGTTTTTTTTTTAAATTCCCCCCATACATGTGTCCAGTATTATAGATTGTTATTTTTGTGTGAAAGACACAATTTGTGATTAAGGAATCATGAGCTGAGATTCAGTGCTGTAAGCTTGATCAAATTGGCGATTTAGTTGTTCCTTCATTACGTTATATGACGTTAGTGAGAAACGATCTTTATTTAAAAAAAAAAAAAAAAAACTCTGAAGAATAATATTCTGTTAAGGCAGACAGAGACAAGCAGTTGTGCAAGGTCTGAGGCATTTTTGTGAAGCCATTGTGATGATATTCAAATTCAGTCGCACCATGAATTTTGGGACGTGATGTAGTAATCTGGTATTGGGCCACTGGGGACAGTGCCTTGGTGTATTTATGTGAAATCAGTACACTTTGTCAGACAATCATCATGAAATTATTATCAGACTGATACTTCACATGCACTCTGACAGACAATCATCATATTATCAGACTGATACCATGCTTCAGATACACTTTGACAGATAGTCATTATAACAAAAAATTAACAAACTGATAATTAACAAGTGACAAAATATTGTTAAAAAAAAAAAGGACCATTTGGAATTCGGAATGTGGCACATAACACAATGTGTATGTATTGTACCTCTCTCTGCTCTCTCTCTCTGTCTCTTATTCCACCTCCATCTTGCGCTCTCACGCTCTTTCCATTTCTCTTCCTTTCCAACTCCCTCTTTCTCTCTCCCCCTCTTTCTTTCTCGTCCTCTCCCTCTTTCACTTCTTTTTTTTTTATATTCCTTTTGCTCCTTTGTGCTTTCTATGTCCACACATTTCTTTTGCTCCTGCCTCACTCGTGCCCTTCCTCCCTTACATCCTCCTCATCTCCCCCCTCTATCTTTCTCTTTCTCTCTCTCTCTCTCTCTCTTTCTGCCAGGGTGAATCACAACAATGGCTCTCTATTCAGTACTTCTCATACCTTTGTTTATCCATCAGGACGACATATCATCATTATTTACCTGGTGATTTCATCGCTTACGAAGTTCCAAGCCAATATGTTGAGATTCAGATCCGCACCTGGAGTTGCGGTCGAGTTTTCTGTGTTTGTGGTGTGGCCATACGAGAGTGGAATGATGTCATTCAGTAGGTCTTATAAGCAGAATAGTTAAAATGTGTGAACAAAAAGAGAAAAAAACAGTTTTGCTTGTCATATCACATATTCATCTATCTAGATCTAAATATCCTTTTTTTTTAAACACATCGCCACGATCATTCCACAATTGCCTAAGTCATTTTTTTTTTGGTGTTTTGAAATGAAATGCTCACCTTAATACACAGACAATCACATTGCATCATTCAACAGTTACAGTACTTTTGTTTCATTGATTTGTGAGCTTTTAAACAAAAACTCACATCCAACTAAATCACCATCTTAGACTGTTGGTAGGGGAGCCCAAATAGAGAAAATACAGAGTTGTGTTCACTGTTCAGCTACAGCTTCTATACCCATTAATGCCGTCGGCACCCTCATAGGGTGCAACATGTTCCAGTCGCTATTTTGCCCCGGAAGGCAATTTATTGGTTTGTTTAGCTTCAAGTCTACTGAGGACATGTTTGTAGACTAATTCATATCAGAAGGTGTTACCTCCCTTGTGGTCCATGCGCTTTGGAGCAGCCATTTTTTGTGTGGATGAGAGAAAAACATGTCAGCACCGACTACAAGTACACGAAGGTAAGTGAGGAATACTTATTCAGTACTTTTTTGAGAAGAAAGCAGTGTTATAAGAAGTTTATATATCATGGATATCAACTATCTTACTAGATGGGAAAATCCAGTAACTTTCCATTGAACTTTTGGGTCAAAAAAGTGTGCACCCTGTGAGGGTGCGGGTGGCATGAGAGGGTACGTGTCAGTTTCAAGGTTGGATTATTATAAAGAGATAAAAGTACTTCCAGTGCAGAACTATGTGAATGTACTTTGATGAATGGAGATCAGATCTTGCATTGTGCTTCAATGTTGATTAGCTACACAGAGGTGGGCGGTATCGATACCACCTAATTTGACAATCTTGTCCTATAAAAGGCAGGTCTCGTGTAAAATGAACGTGTAGACTACAGTGTAGGCACATATTCCTATATGTGATAATTATTATTTTCAAATGTGTACTCTACTAATAATTGTTTGTGCAGTTGTTTCTTCCCTATGTTTACCTAACTTGATGGGCCTACCCTCCTCCCGCATACACTTTCTCCATCTCTGCATGCATTTAGTGCACATTGTAAGTGTGAGTGCATGTGCTTCATTTTTATTTGTATGAACTTCATTTTTTCATGCTTTATGTCTTCCTCAGATTCACTGCTCATGAGGTCATGTCCATGTTAGAGGATGAAAACTTTGCTCACGCAGAGTTGTATTTGACCCCTCCTGGTGCTCACTCCGATGGGGACAGTGGGGAAGAGGACGGTGGTAATTTTGACAATCTTGGTCCCGGTCAGTTGAATGCGGAGGCTGAGTATGTGGCTCATTTAGATGACAGAACTCAGCATCGGGTTGGTCTTGGTGATGATGATAATGATGATGATGATGATAATGATGATGATGAAACTGTTCCTGATACCAATAACGCAGCCAGAGAATGTCTTCGAACAAGAAAGGAAGATAGGCGTTGGAGAGTCGCGGAAATCCACCCTCATCTCCACAGGGATGAAAAAAGGCCTTCACAGAGAAAGCCAGCGTTTCTGGGCCAGGGCCTGAGCCCAGTGGATCTTTTCCGCTTGTTCTTTGATGATGACATGATGGAGTTTCTCAATCATGACAGTGCAGTATGCACAGAGGGACAAGGGTGAACATGGCTGGAGTGTGGACATCCATGAATGGGGATGCGGTCCAAGTAGTGGAGGTGGCCATTCTTTGCCTATGGACTGGCCATGGCCGTACAGAATGCTTGGATTCTGTATAAAAAGTCAGCTTTTTACGTCACAGAGCCACTGGATTTGTTGGGATTCCGACGCATGATTGTGAGAGTCCTTCTCATGCGCCACAAGAAGGGCATTCACCGGTCCATGCCGCGTCGGCCTCAACCACAAAAGAGGAGGATTCTAAATCAGATCAGGTATGATGGCAGAGATCATTTCATGGTGGACCATCCAACGCAACGACGATGCGCACTGTGCAAAAAGAACACCGGGAAAGCATGCAGAAAATGCAATACTGGGCACCACGCACATTGCTTCAAGCCATTTCATGGAATTCAATAGATATCAAGTTGTTTGATAACATTACTGCATCTTAAGTGGAAGCAAAGATTTCAAGTCAATTCACTGTTTTCATTAAAAATTAGTTAAAATTATCAGATGAAATCCTACTGTAATTTTTGTTCTTTCTGTTGTTGTTGTTGATAATGTTGTTGTTGTTGTTGTTGTTGATGATGATGATGATGATGATGATGGTGGTGGTGGTGGTGGTCGTGGTGGTGGTGGTGATGTTTGAGGTGGTATAAGTGAATGAAATAGGTAAACGAAGACCACTACCTGAAAAGTATGAATAAAATAGTTTTGTCTGTCAAGCACCCTCTCGTGCCATCGGCACGAGAGGGTGCTTGACAGACAAAATTATTGATCGAGAACTTCCCAAATTATTGATCGAGAACTTCAGCTACTAAACATCGACATCGCTGCCCTTCAAGAAACTCGACTTCCCGACTCCGGGTCAGTCAAAGAAGAAAACTACACCTTCTTCTGGCAGGGCCTTAGCAGCGAACAGCCGAGAATCCACGGCGTGGGCTTCGCCGTAAAAAACTCCCTTATCAATTCGATCGCAACTCCAATTGGAGTGTCAGAACGCATCATGACACTCAGACTGAACACCCGGTCTGGTTTTACCAACATTATCTGTGTCTATGCCCCAACACTTACCTCCTCTGACGAAACCAAAGACATTTTCTACGAGGCATTGCAGAGGACTCTCCACAACATCCCTCTCACCGAAGGCCTGCTAATTCTGGGTGACTTTAACGCTCGAGTGGGAGCAGATCACTCCGCATGGCCAAAGTGCATTGGGCACTTCGGCATTGGCAACATCAACGAAAACGGGCAGCGCCTTCTGGAGCTATGCTCCGTAAACTCATTATGTGTTACAAACACGTACTTTGACCTTAAGAGATGCCAAAGAACATCATGGCACCATCCCAGGTCTGGCCATTGGCATCAATTAGATCTTATTCTCTCAAGGAGGAAGAGTTTGGGCTGTATAAAAATAACTCGTTCCCTCCACAGTGCTGACTGTGACACCGACCATGCACTGGTAGTCAGCAAAATCAAAATTTCGGCCAAGAAAATATACAGATCAAAAGCCCATTCAATCCCTAAGATCAATGTAACAGCAATCAGAGATGAATCAAATAGAAAGTCATTTGAAAAGTTATTTGCTGAAAGCATGGATAATGTCACCCAATGTGACTCGGTAGATGAAACATGGAACACTCTCAGTTCAAAAATTCATGACTGTGCCATCAAGTCTTTTGGACAGCATAAAGTTTCAAACAACGACTGGGTAGCCCAGAACAGCGAAATTCTCCTACCTCTCATTGAGCAAAAGAAATCTGCTTTCAATGAGTATAACAAAAATTGCAATCAGAGTACAAAAACTTGTTTGAAAAATGCAAAAGCTAAACTTCAGCTGGAGGTAAGACGTTGCGCCAACAAATACTGGACAGACTTGTGTAACAGCATACAAGAGGCAAATGAAAAGGGAGATATGAAAACCGCCTTTAGTCAGATGAAAGTAGCTCTTGGGCCAATCATCACCAAAAGCGCCCCACTTAAGTCTGTAAATGGTGAACCCATCACAGATAAAAATGAACAACTGAATAGGTGGGTAGAGCATTACTCTCTGTTGTATTCAACTGAGAAAAATATTCCACCAGATTTTGAGGAACACCTCCAAAAACTGCCAATAATGGCCGAACTTGACGCTGAACCTTCCTTAGTCGAGCTTTCCAATGCAATCGACCACCTGTCTGCTGGAAAAGCCACAGGAAGTGACAACATTCCTGCAGAGGTATTAAAAGACCTAAAAGGCCCACTATTACCACACCTGTATAATCTGTTACTACAGTGTTGGAAAGAAGGCGTGATACCACATGATATGAGAGACGCCAAAATTGTCACACTTTACAAGAACAAAGGAGACAAAGGCGACTGCAACAACTATCGAGGCATATCCCTCCTCAGCATTACTGGAAAGGCTTTTGCTCGCGTCATCCTCTGCCGCCTTCAACAACTGGCGGAAAAAGTCTTACCAGAAACACAATGTGGCTTTCGAAGCAAACGATCAACTATTGACATGATATTTGCACTTCGGCAAATCCAAGAAAAATGTAAAGAACAAAACAGGCCGCTTATAACATGCTTTGTGGACCTAACAAAGGCTTTCGACACCGTAAGCCGATCTGGCCTGTATGCAGTCCTTAAATCCATAGGCTGTCCACCAACATTGCTAAAACTTATTGCATCCTTCCACACTGACATGAGGGCATGTGCCAACTTTGAGGGCTGCACATCCAATTCATTTGCTGTAAACAGCGGTGTGAAGCAGGGATGTGTTCTTGCTCCTACCTTATTTGGTATATATTTTGCAGCCCTACTCAAGAATGCCTTTGGTCAATGTTCAGGTGGAGTACTTATTAACACCAGAGTGGACGGCTCCATTTTTAATGTTGCCAGACTAAAAGCAAAATCTCGTACAGAGCATATTATGTTACAAGAGCTCCTCTTCGCAGATGATGCTGCAATCGTGGCCCACGATGAAACCACGCTCCAGGCTCTCATCAATAGCCTTGCCAAAGCCTGTGACAAATTCATGCTAAAGATCAGTGTCTCAAAAACTGTAGTTTTGACACAAGGCTTGAGAAACCCCAACCCAATCATGCTGAATGGCTCTCCTCTGGAGCAAGTGGGAAAATTCTGCTACCTAGGCTCAACCATCAGTGGTAGCACAGACATAACAACTGAAATAAATGCCAGAATAGGAAAGGCGGCCACAGCTTTTGGCAAACTCTCAAAAAGGGTGTGGAACAATAGCAAGCTGACCATCAAAACAAAGGTACTCGTGTACCAAACTTGCGTCCTAAGCACCCTGCTGTATGGCTCAGAGACATGGACCACCTACTCCAAACATGAAAGATCCCTCAACTCCTTCCACCTGCGCTGCCTACGCAAAATTCTCAAGATCAAGTGGCAAGACAGGATCTCAAATATCGAAGTTCTGAGCCGAGCCAACATTCCATCAACTCAGGCTCTCCTAGGCAAAAAAAGACTGCGGTGGCTTGGACATCTCCACCGTATGGAAAATGATCGCATCCCCAGACAAATTCTCTACGGGGAACTTGCTACTGGCAACCGACCCAGAGGTAGGCCACATCTGCGATTCAAAGACACTTGCAAGGTCACGATGAAAGCATTCAACATCGACCCCAATGAATGGGAGAACCTTGCAAGTGATCGAAGCAGATGGAGACAAAAATTGCGCAGTGGCACGCTCGCAATAGACTTCAAGGCAAAAGAAACATACCTGACAAAACGACAGAGGCGGAATGAAAACACTCGCCAAAGTGAACCCAAAAGACTGACCTGCAATCACTGCCATCGCACTCTCGGGTCAAACATTGGTAGAATAAGCCACGAGAGAAGCTGTCAGTCAAAGTGAAAGTGAATATTCTAGCTGCTAAGACCGTCTGTAAAGACGCTAAAGGCCATATATACCCTCTCGTGCCATCGGCACCCCTCTAGGGTGCGGTCTAAAACAACCCTACTGTAGGCAGATGGCGTAAAAAAAACAACTGAAACGTCATAACAGGACTCAATTTGTCACAAAAATGCACAAATCACAAACATTAGGTAACTATTTTTATATGTGGGCATTAATGGGTTAAAATACTACGCCCCTCCCCCCCCCCCCCCCCCTGACAACAGCGACCATTATATTCAAAGTAAACAGTTTTCTTTGATTTTTAAAAAACACCAAAACATGACTTAGGCAGTTGTGGAATGATCTTGACGACATGCCACCTCACTGCAAAGATATGCCTCTTCATCTGTTTTGGAAAGCCCCATGTTAGGAACAAATAGCAAGAAACCATCTTATTATATTATAAAAAAAAGAAATAGTGGCGGGAGTGTTTCATTGTGGTGCAGTTTTGGCCATATTTTTGCCTAAAGTTACAGCCTAAATGAGAATGGCAACAATTATAAAATTAATTTCCTCGAGTCTAGATTAATCTAACCCCATCGCTTTTGTATTGACTTATTGTGTTTGTTCAGGTTTCAAGCATTATTTTTTTTTAAAAGTTGTAAAAATGTAAAATTCAATGATCTCTTTTTGTGCTCCCTTTGAGAAGCCCTCCGCACTGGGAGACTGCATTTGACAAGCGTTCAGTTGGTGTGTAATGCACTGCCATTCATGAATTCTGAAGCAAGACTGCAGATTATTATGGGAAATTGTTTGGATCAAAGAGAGGGAGGGAGAAGGATGGGAACACCGGTTTATCCCGGGGAATGCTGGGCATGTCAGAATGTCGGGCATGTCAGAATGCCGGGCATGTCAGAATGCTGGGCATGTCATCTAGTATAAGACATTGAAACTGTAAACCAAACTTATTACACTACACTGTCTTCCTAAAGCCCTAAACGTGGCCATCTATCGTATAGGCGTATGGCTGGATATAAAGTCAGGTCCTAAATGCTGACACATTGTATACGTTGACTGGTATTTCTCTGAAATTGATATGTAGACTGTAATTCACTGCTCCATCATCTTTCTGAGTAAAAGTAAATTGTTAAATATCAGAGATGCACAAGTTCTGAGAGGTCTATTGAAACTAATCAATTGTCTACATAGTTTAAAAATATTCGTACCTTCCTTTGCAAAATTGAGATGTAGGGTGGAGGTGTGGGTGGGATAATTTACAAAGACATGATACCTATTGTAATTACTTGTATTATAGAAATAATTGTATTGCAGCCCAGGGGGTGGGTGGGGGTGGAGTTTTGGTTACCAGGGCAAACATAACACCCTCGTCATTAAATAAAGCAGGCTGAGCTATTGTTCAAGTACACACTTGTCTTTATTTTTTCTTATTCCAGATTATGCATGATACTTTTTTACATGTGCTCAGCTCAATCTTCATTACTTTTGTTCCACTGCTTACCCGATTGGTGCTGCCGGACCTTTGGAATCGAATCCACCAAAAGATCAGGATGCACTGTCAAAATTCTCAGAATTCCAGTAATTGATTTTCTGAAAATGAAACTAACTAAAAAGCTGGGCGGTAAATAAAAGCCATTTGACTTTAATGGGCCATGGCAAAGCACCATTACATTATAGTAATCAGATCTTTTATTTTCCTAATAGAATTGATCAGTGTGATCAGATTAATAGTGGTGCTCATACTTCTCCAACCATTGAGACAGTTCGGGAACCTAGTGAGGGCATTGTTATTCAACGATCTGTTGATGGGAAGGTAATTGGAGTAAGTATTATCTTCTCTTTTTCTTTTTGTGTATGTGTGAGAGAGATGATTCTTTTCATGATTGGTTTTGTTTGTTTCATGGGAGTGTGTGTGTGTGTGTGTGAGTGTGAGAGAGAGAGACAGAGAGAGATAGAGAGAGACAGAGAGATAGAGAGAGACAGAGAGAGAGAGAGATGGAGAGAAACAGAGCTAGACAGATAGAGAGACAGACAGACAGATAGAGAGACAGACAGACAGACAGACAGATAGAGAGAGAGACAGGTAGAGAAATTCACACAGACAGTGAGAGAGAAGCAGACAGAGAGAGAGACAGAAAGAGGGGGGAGAGAGAGATGGGTAGGCAGAGAAAGAGAGAGAGAGAGGCAGACAGACAGAGAGACAGATACAGAAAGAGACATCGAGAGAAAGAGACAGACAGACAAAGAGGGACAGAGAGGGAGAGAAAGAGACAGAGAGAGAGAGATACAGACAGATAGAGAGAGAGACAAAGAGAGAGACACACACACACAAACAAGGAGAGACAGAGAGAGACAGAGAAAGACATTCTTATCTCTAATTTGTTTCATTTGAGAGCTAGTTCTGATTTTCTGATTTGTTTTGTGAGCACAACCCACCCACCCCCACCCCATCCCCCCCCCTCCCCGCCCCCCTTCAATTTTAACCCTCCATGATATAATGCTCCAATATAGAGTGCTCTATCTAGAACTTCTGAAACGTAGAAAATTTAAACTAATCAAACACGTGCAGAAATATAAATATTAACCATGGAAAAAGGATGGACTGATAAATGAGAAAGAATTGAAAAAAAAAAAAAGACAATTGGATCACTAGGCTCCAGAGGGTAACAGTACACAGTAATATTATTGTATTTTCTTTTTGACAAGCCATATCCTCCAGTGCCAGAAACAATGTAAATACTTACAGTCATAAACTGAGTCATTGACTCATTCACCATTGTTTGCCTTCAGGTCTATTTGTCTTCTGGAGTTGAAGTTAAGATCGAAGCAAATCCATGGGGCTTGAACACTTACATCACAACTCCTGGAATACACAGAAGACTTGGAAGAGGCATATGTGGTACAAATGATGGAAGAGAAGGTATAAAAGCTGCACATCTAAGGGTGCAAAATGCAGAAACCAAATTTAATTTGAAATATAATTTGAATAGATCGAAAGTGTAGCAAGAAAATGTCAATGTCATTGGAATCCTCTGCAGCACCCAGGAATTCCAAATTTCTTTTTGGGGGGTGGGTGCACCTGCTGTCCTTCCTTTCCCTTAGCAGTGAATAAGTACTCCTATCCCATGGGCCTGAGAAAAAGGGTGGAAGGGTAAGGAGATGGGGTGCATCTACAGCCAACCTTTTCTTATTCATTTTATGCCATAATAGTGTATCTAGGCTGAGAGTAACAGCCCTGGGGGCTCGATTGGGCCGTAACCCCAACTGATGCCACTAGATTTCATAGAAACTTTTAAACATGTGTATTTATGCGTTCATATCGTTCAAATGTCATAAAATTGCACACATGCATTTTTAGGCTGTTCTAAAAAAATTGTGACAATACTCGGTCCATACATTGAAAACTATTTTATATAAATTTCTTCTTCTTCTTCTTCAAGTGCCGGATCTGGAACAGATTTCTTGACGATCGTGGTTTGCCACTCATTCCTCCACTCGGATGCTCTCAAAATGCCCATACTGTCCTGGTTTTTCCCTGTCGCCCATCTGTTCAAACTCTCTAGATATGTTATTCTTTGTCTACCTCTGCTTTTTTTTGCCCTCTATTTTATTAGTGATCGCTCCGCGTTGGCATCTTTCATCACCATTTCATTCGATTTCCTTTCCTTCCATGAAAACAAAACAAAAAAATACCCATTACAAACAATTTTTATGGGCATTTCTGGCAAAAAAAAAAAAAAAAATGGAACCCCCTCCCCTCCCACAATGCAAAAAAATAAGCTTCATCAAGATCTGTCAAGATCTGTATTTGTTTGTGAATTATTTGAACACGTGAGAAAATGACATTCTTGTCAGAAAACGGGATTATCTGCCTTGGTATATCTTTGACAAAATTGCGATTTTTTAACATGTTTCTGTTAGTTCCTTGAATTAAATTTTCAGTCATGAAAGATGAATGGGTAACTGACTGAGAAATACCAAAGTCACAAAATCAATAGTTTTTGCCGAAATCATAAATTTCGCAGCCGCACAACCCCTGAAGCTTACGTTTGTACTCTTTTAATCCACTTCCCACGTTATATAAACATTCGGGACACAAGGAAATTCAACTGGAGGTTGTCGTTGATCCATGAGATTCTCCTTTGGTCGAACAGCAAAATTAATACCTGGTGCCGTAAAATTTCGTACAAAATTTACAGTCAGGGCTGGTTAGATAGCTTGAGACCATAAGCTATTAAGTTTTAGAGAGGTAAATTATTTGTGAAGAGATTATACTTTATTGTAATATCACTGATAATGGTTGTTTTAGAGATAATAAGGGCAGATCTTAGGAATATTTTTGTAATACATTTGCAAAGTTATCGGTATG
This sequence comes from Onchidella celtica, assembly GCA_963931925.1. Lineage (NCBI taxonomy): Eukaryota > Metazoa > Mollusca > Gastropoda > Systellommatophora > Onchidiidae > Onchidella > Onchidella celtica. The sequence goes on from OZ007573.1 coordinate 3,205,583, forward strand.
GATCTTTTTTAGTTATCACAATAGATAAGAAATAAGAAAGAGCATAAGGTTTGTTACATCTAGTCAAACACATAGGTATGTTTTCTATCCTTCCATTTGGACACTAATTTCTCATTCACAGAGAATGATTTTACCCGTCGTGATGGACGCCGAGATCTTGTCTGCACCCAGTCTGTCGGATGCACTCCCAATGAATTCCTATATTCATGGAGGTGGGCTTACAGACTTGGCTTTGCGATATGTCAGTAGTTCTTAGAGTTCTAACAACCTTTTCCCCCTACCAGCGAGTCTCATGGCTTTACTTCCTTCACAAATAATGAAAGTCTTAGAATTCTGACAGAACAAGATTCAGATAGTTGCTGCCTAAATTGTTCTTCTGTTGACCATACAGCAAGGTGTGTTACTGAATGGCCTTGCTATTTATCCACCTGAAAGTCCCAAAATTTTTGCCCCACAAGTAAATTTCATTGTCCTCAAGGGCCACTGTGATAAAAATTACGAATCACTCATTGGCAAGGATCTTTTTGCGCCTTGTTCTTAGGTATTGATGCGTACTTTCTTAAAGTTTAACAGCTATTGTATGTGTATCCTGTCGCAAACCTTTCATTTTGATGTCAACTTTTAATGATCAAATTGAAATGTTTCCATCCACTGGCTCTTGGCTCTTGCTAAAAATGCTTTTATTTGCATGTTATGTCATGTTACCTACATTTCCTACAGTATTTACTAATTAAATTGTTTTTTTTATGTGAAATGTAAAAAAAAAAAAGAAATTGTGAAGTGGCTTGATACTTCCCCCCACAGGTGATAGAGAACTATATGAATATACATTTATTATTATTATTATTATTACTTTTTTTTTAACTGTCCTCCCATTTTCATACACTGTTGATTCTGCTGGGTTTTTTGAATAATAGTTTGTAATATGTAAAATTATGATAATATGCAAATAATGATAACATAATATTCCGTCACTTCTCACCGTTATTATACAGGCATTGCTATGACCCAACAGTAGCTTAGATCATGGCTTAATATAAATATGACTTCAGTTCCTCAGTGTTGGTCTCCCCCATTTCTGCTGCAGAACATTCCTTTTTTAGATTCAGTTTTGATGCTAGATCATTTGTTTGTTGAAATGCAGTATGTAACTTCCATATTTCATAAATCTATTCAGAGTAACAAGGACAGAAAGTTTGTTTGAATACACCCCAGCAGCTCTCATAGTTGATGACAAAAAGGTGCAATACTGCATATGCAAGAACAACAAAATGAACAACAAAGTTGTGGATTGCTCACCTCGAAAAAACGTGCCTGGTACAGGAACTGCGGTAGGTTGATTTATCTATATATATATTTTTTGGTAACTCGAAAGTTTGGTCACCTAAGGCAAAGAACATAGAGAACGCTTGACGCGCCAGAAAACTAGCGCGAGAGTACAGGCGCCTTTTCAACAAGCGCCTGATTGATCAAGGATGCACATAGAGAACGCTTGAGAATCTAGCGCTTCATGGCCTAGTGCCCTGTGATCAACAGCAGTCTGCTGTGTGCCGGTATTGTTTCAGTAACAAACACGTAGCTCACTTTTTAATGTTATGAAACACACTTTGCGTTAAATCATCATCAAGCTACATGTACACATTTCAATTTTCAGGATTTAATATGCAGACGACAGTCTTTTCCACATTTCCTTAAAAAATATTTGGAAAAAGCTATAATTTCGATCATAATGATGTGCCACATTCTTCTTGTTTATTTTTAATTGATGCAACAAAACAAAAAATAATCAAAATTCGTTTTACTTTACTAAACACATTGTAATGTATCTCAGTGGAAGTTGTTTATGCCCAAGTTATCACTGTAAGAGGCAATAAGACAATTTTATCACTAGCGGCACGGCAACACACTCACAGCAAGCGGCTTCAACGCGAGAAAAGAATTAACGTTCAATACTTTAAAACTAGCGCGACTTGACAAGCGACGCGGCACGCCGGAAGCTGGAAAGTACAAGCGTTCTCTATGGGTGTCACAAGGGATTTATTGGCATACTTCTTACAGGTAAAAGGCGCTTGGACTCTCACGCTAGTTTTCTGGCGCGTCAAGCGTTCTCTATGTTCCCTCCCTAAGGCCCAGGAACTGCATCACACTCAGGCTTCAAACTTTGCACAACAGCATATTATCAATGCGAAATTAACATGGGCTATATTAGAAATTATGAAATGTTCAGGCTTCTACGTTTCATTTTTCATTGTTTCGGCATCTTTTAGATCTATTTCGAGTCATGGTTCGCCATTTTAACTCTTGCAGGACGTCAGTGTTAAGGGCTTCGTCAAGTCTGGACATAATTAATTTTTTTCCCACTTTGAGAAAACCATCATGGTTCAGAGAAATGCTAACAGAAAAAAAAAAAAAAGTACTGATAGTAAAGTAAAATGTTACACATCAAATAAAAGAGAACTGAATGTAGAATGCAATATAAATCAGTGAAGCGTCCAAACGAGTTTTTCCCTGGCGCCGATAAATCAGGGGTTACATCCCAAAAGAGTTAAGGTTTCATTGAAGCTGCACATGCGCATTATGTTTGTTTTGAAGTTGCGATCCACGTCACTATTTATTTACTCATTAAGTGCCGAAAGTCAACTTATCACTTCTGTGTATTCTGCAAGAATTGTGGTGTAACAAAACGATCTATTAGTCTTTGCATCAAACCTAAGTGCTGTTATGAATGCGACCTAGATCTAGATATACAGCTGGATGTGATACAAGGAAATTTTGCAAGATTTATCTTGCCGGGGTTGGCTAGTTAATATTATAATCGTGAAAGTGCACCAACGGTGAAATATTTAGGTTTAAAATATGTTATCTTGAAAGCTACAAATAGTAAGAGTTTCCTGAAATAATCAGCTTTTTGGATTTGACTGGTTAAGTTTAGGTCTTTAAGACATTTTGAGATTGCAGGAAGAATCATAAAGATGAACGCCAATGCTTTAGCCTCAGAATAGGAACTGTCAAAATAGGCTGTCTTGTCCTGTGTATATTGAGTTCCATATATTTTGTTTGTCATAGATTTTGGAATGCAAGGACTGTAAAGCAAAGGTTCTTAATCTTCTTAGAACTTGTTTTCCATTTCATTCATGTCTCACAGGACTGCCCCCCCCCCCACCCACACACACACATTGGCTTTTTTTCTTCAAGAATGTTTCCTTCTTTAGCTATGCATTTCTAGCACACCGCCAACAGTTTTTGAGACTCATTTCCATTTCTTAGCCAGGGCAACACTGATGGGGCAGCCTGAGTCAGTAAAACCAAAGATACTAGAAAGGATAAGATGAGACAGCTCGGGATTTTCGTGTGCACAGGTTTTGCAGTGCCATCTAGTGGCTTAAGCGTGAGAGATGCAAACAATGTCATCTTTTACAAAGCCATATAGAGAAAATACTGAGTTTTGTTCAATGTTCAGCTATCTTCCTAGACCTTGCTGGAAGACGCTTATTTTGTAATTATGTAGTAATTCTTTGACAGTAACCTCTGGCTATATTTTTTTCCATTTTAAATATCGTAAGGATGTCACAATCATTTCATTAATTTACCTTCATACCGAAGATAGATCTGGTATATTTTTAGAATTATGTGGGACCGAGGCTAGATTTTTCGTTTATGACTTAACTCGCGCCTTGACTCCTAGCGGCAAATTCAAATAAGAAAGTAAACAATAGCGGGAACCGTGAAGGGTTTTGAAGATGTCTAAGAACTTTCCTTTAACAGCAACAGACTAACCTTGGATTTTCCTTCTTCCCGTTCTTCCTCCTCTTCTTTTTCTCCTCCAAATTGAAGAATATGCCATCTCATGAAATATCTCTTTCTCTCTCTTCATCCGCCCTTTTTGTGTTTTGTTTTATAGAAAAATCATTATAATAAATTAGCCTCACTAACTTCTACGGAAGACGCATTTTTTCAGTTTTGAGTTATGAACATCACCATAAAGTATGAAATCTCATCTTTAATTTGGTGTAAAAATTATTGTAATGCTCCTTTTTATCGCAAAGTTATGGCTTTTTAAAGACACCGGCCCCCCGGTCAAAACGGAAGAAACTTCTGACAAAATTGCCATTAAAGATGGAGGAGCGATTTTCCCTCTCGACGAGATGGGTGGCCTTACTGTCTCCCTAGCAGCGAGTACTTGTAATTAACCTACGACTTTGAAATTTTGCATGTCTGTGCCAATATAAATAATACATGCTCTGTAAACATTTTTTGGCAAAAGGTTTATTGATTTTGACGTTATCGGGAGTTCAGTGAACCCCATTACTGCTGCATGTGATATTCTTGTCAGAGGCAAAATTAAAGGCATTAAAAGCAATATTTATCATATGTAGAGGTTTATTTGAGACCTACTATTTTCAGAGAATGTAGAAAAGTGGTTGAACTTTAAGTATCGACCAAAATAAAAAAATCGAAAAAAAATTGTAAATTTGTGTTTCATCGCGATTTTTTCCGTTTCGTCTAGTGCCACTTCTGTTGAGGTTAATGGGGCTCGCTCACAATTATTTTAAAACTATTTTGACGGTGAAAGTGCCTCTTTAAGCAAAACTGATCGGTGTTGTGTCTTATTTTCTATGCAAATTCACTGTGCGAAGCGCTGGCTCTGCGCGCCAAGAGTGGGCAGTGTGTGACCGGATATAAACACTATTTTAAGGGGCCGGAAGAAGGGAGTGTCTGATCTAATCAGTGTAGTATCTTTGGTAAATCTAAGCAATTGAGACTGAGTTGAATATCAGTAGAAATTATTCTGCACAATCTGGAAAGTGAAAATTAAAATTGACCCTGTGACTGTATTATGTGTTATAGTTAACAGTCTGTGCATCTGATCCCTTTAAAATCCCAGAATTACCCCCCAGGAAAATACTGTCCTCCCTCCCCCGGATATTGACTGATAACTAAAATCCTGTCATGAGTATTTTTGCACATAGCCCTCATATGGCCTCTACCATGAATCCCATTCTCCTCTCTTATCCCTCTCAACATTTTCAGATATTTTCAAAGATGGGATGTGCACAAACTGAAGAGAAAAAAAAGCATAAACAAAAAAACAAATAAATGAAGGAAATATAACAAACAAGTTTGATTTTGAGTTTTCAGACATCTTACACTTTGAATATATTCTCTCATTATGTGATATGAGTACCATTCCATCAGCAACTAAGTCTATTCTAGTTAGCATTTTCTGTCCCTATGGTATAAAAGGAATACATTTTCTTTTTAGATATGATATTCGGTTTTCTTTTTGTCTGTTACTGCCTGGGGGCTTTGCAAATACAATTTTAATTGGAGGCGTTTGGGACACTAACATGTACCAAACCCTTCTGCAACCCACTGCATTTTAGTGTTTATCTGGTAATGGTTCTTAACCGAGAGGACACTCGGGGAGGCAGGGGGTTCAAAAACGGGGAAGGGGTGGGGGGGGGCAGTTCAATGGATCCATGGAGGGGACATTATATGTATTGTGAAAGTACAGAATTGCCTTAATTTTGCTTATTCCCTATTATTCATATTTGTCAGGTCAGAAAAATCTGCTACTGGTAACATGTAATCCAGTACAACCTGTTTCATGAACTGGTACGCTAGCATGGTATCAGTGGGCGTGCACCTGTCGTTGCAAACGACCAGGGCGGAGGAGGTTTCATCTAACCCAACGGCCACATGCTAGGGCACAATGTGGCCTTTAGTACTTGAGTCCTTCAAATTGGCCCCCGGTAGCGGTGTGGTCATAGGCTTGTTTGCCTAGATCACAGACGAAGAATTGAGCAAACTTCCGGGACGCAGCTTCGAAGCTGGCGGCAGCAGGCCAGTGGTTGGTTGATAGGGCAGATGGCAATATACCGTCACTCTGGCCTGGATATCGTGACACAGAGCATCCACCAGTATTGGTGTTCTTTGGTTTGGGTCTTTCACCCTAGTCAGTTGGGACTGCGAGGCTGTGGAGTAGCCTACAGGCAGCCGGTCAGGCATCCTCCTGCACCTGGATACATTTCCAGTCGTCTTGACCCTGTCTTGCCACTTGGATAAGTTGTGTCCAGGCGAGAGAGTGAGTCTGATGTTTGCGCAGCTCTTTCTCACTAAAAACAAATTCTTTGCGCCAGTCTTAACACTCACCTCGTCTTCTTTCATCTTTGTCTCGTCTTCTTTCCTCTCAAAATTCCAACGGCGATAGGCGATTGCGGTGGCAGCAGGTTTGGATAGAGGACATGTTGTCAGAACGCCCGACTCCAGACTCCCTAAGCAAATCTTCTTCTCTGAGCTCTCCAATGGAACGAGGAATGTTGGGGCCCCAAAGAGACGTTACAAAGACACTCTCAAGCAATCACTGAAGGCCTTTGCCATTGATGTGAGTGAGTGGGAAAAGCTCTCGCTTGATCGTGCAAATTGGAGGGCGGCCCTTACCAGAGGCAGCAAAGCATGGGAAGCTGACAGAGTCCAGCAGGCTATAAAAAAAACAGAACGGCGCAAGAAAAGGCCCAGTGGTACTGAACCAACGGAGCACTCTTGTCATTTATGCGGAAGGGTCTGCAGGGCAAAAATAGGACTTATCAGTCACATGAGAAGCCATAAGTCATGAAAGAACAGTCTTTCCATTCTGTCCTCTGTGTCCTTTAGTTCTCTTTATTGTCCATGTGTTGAAATTCTCAACAATTTCTGTTCTTTATTCCTCTGGTGTTGTTAAGGTCATCATCATACCTGATGGACGAACTATTATTATTATTCATAAGAATTTCGGTGATGTTCATTCAGCTCAATCTGCGTACTTTAATCTCATTGACCTAGGTTTTCCCATCAGTGTTGCTAGGTCAGAGGAATCAAACCTGAATTGTTGTGGGGGAGGGATGGGTGGGAATTAAGCCATGGGACTTAAATGCAGGAGCAAAAAATAAAAAAGGGTTAAGAACTATTAATGCAACGCATGGAACCTGCTAGCTGTCGTGTCCATTATTATATTTCAAGTTGTTCTCATGTTTATCTTGAAAAAAAGCAGAAAAATGTAACAAAAACCAACAAACTCCTCTTTTTTGTCATTCTCAATTAACATTTTAGTGTCCCAGAGGATGCAAAGATATTAAGCCAGGAGGTCACGGCAGGAAAAGGAGAAGCACAATGGCTGGAGAGACCTATGACACTGATCTCCAGTTCCAACCATTGGTGATGACCCCACGTGAGTGATACATTGGAAAGCCAAGTGATATATCGGACATGCAGGGCTTTCCTTTTTTTTTTTAATCTTTTTTTTTTTTTTTTTGTTTGGGTTCAGATTGAAATGCGAATTTTAATGCATTCATTCTGTGCATGACTCAGAAATTAGATATTGCTATTAAGTTTGCTCAGATTATTATAAAGTGTTTTTTTTCTGCAAGTCTAGTAATTGAAAAAGTAGATAAGATTAAATAAAATACAGAAATAAGAATATTCCTAGGTAAGAGAGAGATCAAACCCAGTGGGCTTCTGCCATGTATTTTAGTAGTGTCCTGTACTGAATACTTTGTAGTCGGCTGTTCTCGAACCCTTTAGGTTTGTTCATTATCAGCTGACGGTTTTGTAATTCAGTTACATCCGCTGGTATATAATCAGTTTTCCATGTACATGTGCTTCCAGCAACTAAAAATACTGAATGAATAAGACAAAATATTAATGAATTATAGATTAAATAAAAGATCTGTTAAGATATACCGAAAGTATAGATAATAAATAATAGTGTACTGAATACTTTGTTGTCGGCTGTTCTCGAACCCTTTAGGTTTTTTCATTACCAGCTGACGAGTTTGTAATTCAGGAAAAGGGAAAATAGTCCTAGTCTCAACAAATCCTAAACTCTAACTCTGAACATTCAGAGAAATTAACTGTTTAAAAAAAATCGAACATGATGAAATAAAAAAAAACAATAAAGATAATAACTATCCTTTTCAAAAACTGGTCAAGAGGGAAAAATTGCGGTGTATGAATTACTGGTAAAGATGCAATGACACAGAGACATAAAAAAAGGTGTTTAATATTGTCTAAGCTATCAGTATCATAATAACAATAGGAACACCTGTATTTAATCTAACTTTACTTCATGCACTTTGGACTGTTGGTTTCGCATTTTTCACCTTTCGTCATTGCCCTTTTTTTTTTTGCTTTTATTTCACTTTCATCCGCCATCTACGTTATCTCTATTAACTCTCTGCAAGACACAACTTTTTAATATGCCATAGACGATGATCACTTTCTCGATACTGGTGGCTGATTATCCGATCATATCAAATGACATCAGTCTGATGAAACCCAAGTTGAGTTATGGGTACCAAAACCTCTCATGGCACACCAACAATCAAAAACAACTTGTCTGTACAAAATAGCTATTCCATTAAATGCTCCCTATTCTGCCATTCTATTTCGAAGATGTGGAAAACGTTATTCATGGTTCCATATTTCATCTTACTTATACATAATTTGGCTATTAGTATAATGTGATTTATAATATTTATCCTCTTACTTGTACATTCGTTATGGTCTTCTTTAACTATCCCAAAGAGTGCTATCACTTCGTCCATGTCTAATTTATAGCCTGTTTTCATGAAGATGATCTGGCCAATATGATACAAAAATTATCTGACTTTCTTACAATGATAGAAGAAATGTTCTATAAAGTCTCTTTCATTACAATATGCACAGTTTTCCGATGATTTTATTCCTATTCGTGTAAGTAGTATGTTGGTAGGATAGATATTATGTATTAATTTGAAGTGAAGAAGCCTAAGTCTACTTTCACGAGATGCATTTTTTGCTATCATAAAATATTTTGTTATATCTATATCCATCTTTCTTTTCCAAAAGCTCACTCCACAAATAGTGCCATCTCTCGTGTTTAAAAACGAATTTCGTATCTGCTTATTAGTTTTGGCAAAGAAAGATTCTACATGCTCAGGCAGCTTACGGGATCTCTCTATTCCTTCCTTAATCATGTCCTTTGTGACTCTGTTTAATAATTTCGTCTGGTTTTCTGTAAAGGCATTTGCCATTGCACTATATTTAAACAGTAGTCCTGGATAATTTCCTGTCTTTTCCTGTATTATCTCCCTTCTAATTACCCCTTCCTCATTCCATATGTCATGTACATATCTAATATTTGCTTCAACCCATTTTGGGAAAAAAAGGAGTTTTCTTTTGTATTGAAACAATGTATTATTAAATAAAGGTTGATTTAATAAATCTTGTTGTGAGAGGTTATCCATATCGTATTCTACTACTTTTGTATCCTTGGCCTCTATCCAGGTACTAGCTACAGTTCTCCAGAATAAAAATGTGATATTATTTATTTTTACCTTATGTTTGATGCTTAAATTACCTCCTACGAAGTATTTGCTCCCTCCCAATTGTGAGAAAAAGTGTTCAGAAGTATTTACACGGCCTTCATTCATTCTATTACTTTTCGATGTCACCCCTTTCATCCACTTCGTTAGAAACACTTTCTGCTGATCCTTTAAACTAATCATACCTAAACTTCCTTTAGAGAATTCTTTGCAAATTACAGTTCTTTTTACCTTCTCAAATGCTTTCTTATTTGAATATTTTTTCTGCCAAATGAATTTAAATATCTTAGTATCTATTTCTTGCAATATATTTTGCGGTAAAGTCAGGGACTGTATTATATAGCTCAACTGTGACAATAGAAGGCTCTTTACCACAGTTATTTTACCATAACATGATAAATTACGTCTTTTCCATCTTTGAATGATTTCTTCAATTTTTCTTATCCTTTCATTCCAGTTCTCTTCTACGCATGATATTTCTTGATCAGCATTAAAATAAATGCCCAGTATTTTCATATTATCTCCTTTCTTAAGCCACGATATTCCCATATCACTAGTTCCCACAATCCTATCACCTATTTCCATCCCCTTGCATTTGTTTTTATTTAATTTCAACCCTGAGAATTCCCCGAATGTTTCGATGTCTCTAAGAGCTTCTCTCAAATCATTAGTGTGGTTTAACATCAATGTTACATCATCTGCGTATCAAGGTATAATTTATTATCCAGGGTATTTTTTAATTGTATGCATTTTATATGCGAATTATATCTTACCTTAATGGCCATAATTTCTGCCACTAAAATAAAAAGTAGAGGGCTGACACAACAGCCTTGCCTCACTCCAAGTTCCGCTTTAAACCAGTTTGAGACCCAGCCTCCATTTTTTACACAGCTTTCAGTATTTCGTATCAATGTTTTAATATATTGAATAAAGTTATTGCCAAAATTGAAAGCTTCAAGTGCATATATGATTGCTTTTTTATCAATACTATCGAACGCCTTTTGGAAATCTAGCGGGACTAAGATACCTGCCCCACCTTCCTCCTTCCTTAATAAGGTCATACAATCATCTAAAGTACGAATCGAATTTGAGATCGATCTGCCTTTGATAAAACCCACCTGGTTATTATGTATGAGTTTCTCCATAACCCTTTGAAGTTTCAGCGCTAACCATTTAAAGAAAATTTTATAATCTGTATTAGTAAGACTCACTGGTCTCCAATTATTTATATTATTTCTCTCTAAGTTGTTTCCCTTATGCAGTAGTGTAATTACGCCCCTTTTTTGCGTTGTTGTAAGCTCTCCCTTTATCACTGAGTCGGACAGACTTTCCCACAACAATGTCTTCAGACGTCCCCAGAAACACTTATAGAAGGGAGTCGTCAGTCCATCACTCCCAGGTGCTGACTCATTATTAAGTTTAGATAGTGCGTATCCAAGTTCTTCTACTGTAATCTTATCTTCCATTATTTCTTTTTCGCTTTCATCTAATACTGGGTATTCGATATTTTCTAAATAGCTATTCAATAATGACTTTACATCGGTTTCTGCACTCTCTTTCTTATACAAGTTTTAAAAAAACTGTCGAATCTGATTCAATACTTCTAATGGCTTTTTGAAGGCGTTATCATTCACTCTTAGTTCATATATAGTGTTTGCAGTCCCCTTTCTCTTTTCTAATGATAGGAAGTATTTTGTGTTCTTTTCGCCCTCCTCTATCCACGTAACTCTCGATCTTATCTGAGCCCCCCTTGCTTGGTATAAAAGAAATACTTCTAAGTTCTGTTTTAAGATTGCCATTTCATTTTGTAGGTTTTCATTACTTGGTTCTGCAAGTAACTGCTTATTTACCCTTTCAATATCTAGTTCTAAATCTCGTTCTTTATTTTTCCTGAGCTGGGTCTTTGTTTTCGAAAATTGTATGCAGAAAGATTTCATTTCAGTTTTTAAAAGTTCCCATTTAACAGTCGGTTCAAGCTCTAAGTTGTCCCGAATAAAAACGTCAATGAGCATATTCATTTCCAGAATGAAATTATCATCTTCCAGCAGTGAGTTGTTGAATTTCCAGATTGATGGTCCTTTTTTAAATGAAGCAGTAAATATTTTTGCTATAACCCCTTTGTGGTCGCTGAGTGTAACAATTTCGATGTGGGCTAATAGGTTGAACCTTGAACCTAGGCGTTGTCCCCCCACTGCAGGATGTAGCCCTCTGACAATGCCTTCCATTTGCTTCGATCTTGCGCACTCCTTATCCAGGTCGCACCCTCTGTTCTTGTGATGTCGTCTCTCCATCGTCCTACTGGCCGTCCTCGTGATCTTCTCCCCGTCCTCGGCCTCCACTCTGTGCATCTTTTTGTCCATCTGTTATCTTGTGTCCTGGCTAGGTGTCCTGCCAATCTCCATTTTAGTCTGAGAGCCATTTTCACCAAGTCCGTAACATTTGTTTGTTTTCGTATTTCCGTGTGTGGTACTTTGTCTTGTAGCTTTATGTTTAGCATTTTTCTTTCCATTGCTCTTTGGGTGGTTCTTAGTTTCGTGGTGATCTGTCTTGACATGGTCCATGTCTGGCATCCATATGTGATCGTGGGGATTACGCATTGGTTGAACACTTTTCTCTTGAGGGTTATTGGTATATCTTTATTTTGGAAAATTTCTCTGTACCTTCCAAAGCAGCTCCATCCTGCTCTTACTCTTGCACTCACTTCACAGCTTGTTTGATTTTCCATTTGAATTGTTTGGCCAAGGTATTTGTATTGGTTTACTCTTTCAATTACTTTATTTTCCACTTTTATATCTTCATCTGTTTCATAATTTGTCATATATTTCGTCTTTGTGTATCTTCAGTCCGACCTTTTTACTGTGTTTGTTTAGTATGTTCAGGTTCTTCTCCATTTGCTTTGTGTCTCCCGTGCACAGCGCCACATCGTCTGCGAACCTAAGGTCTTTCAGCTGTTCTCCATCAATATTTATTCCAAGTTCCAGACCTGATGATTTGAAAATTTCTTCTATTGCTGCTGTAAATAGTTTAGGTGATATTGGATCTCCCTGTCTCACTCCTCTTTCTACGTTGAATGTTTCTGACACGTGGTTGTCTATGTGTAATCTGGCTTTGGCGTCTTTGTATAGGCTTTCTAGCAATTTCACATAAGTCTCTTGCATATTGATTTTTCTTAGAGCTTCGGTGATGGCAAAATGTTCAATAGAGTCAAAGGCTTTCTCATAATCGATGAAACCTACACACAGTTTTATGTTATATTCTTGACATTTCTCGACTGTTTGTCTGAGGGCCTGTAGGTAGTCTGTTGTTGAGTATCTTTTTCTGAATCCCGCCTGTTCTCTTGGTTGGTTCTCGTCCAGTTGTTTTTGTCACAAATCCCAGACTGGGAGATGTAATAAGTATGACAGGACAACAATCACGAACAAACAAGTTTAACACTTAACAGAACAACCCATCAGACTCACACATTTATTAAACATAATTATACATATAATAGCGCAATTACATACATTATATTATTGAAATGCACTGCCGTACAACGGCCTTATTCTCACACACACTCTCCCTCGGATCCACAATCCGGTAGTTACTCCTAAAGGCACTTCGGCCTCAGCCTCTCCCCTCAGGGTCTTAACAACACATTAGTAATTTACTGGCACCGCAGTCTCTCAATATCACCTTCCTATTGTCATACACCTTAGCATTCCCCTCGCACCTCAGCAGGGCAATAACACATTATTATTTCCATAGCCATCAACATGGCAACAACATAGTATCAGTTCACTAGCCTATCGACATGGCAACAATATAGTATCTCAGTCACTCTCATATCTACGTTCCTATCCGTGGCCTGACTGCCACGACTTTATGTGCCTCTACTGTCCTGCACTGACAGCCTCACTTCTGGCCTATGTGTGGCCTCCGGCCCTATGCTGGCCTATCCCCTGTGCTCATCGAGGTGGCTCTGCGGCCCGTCCCCGACACCTACAAGAATAACATTACATTGGTATAATATCCTACCATTTCTATTCACTCCACCTCTCCTTACAATCCATGAAGCGTACACACACTAGTTCACCTTTCACTCACCACACATCTTACGGTAACACACCTCCATCGGAGTACACACTACTCACTCGCGCTACAAATCCATGAACTCACTTTCATCTATCGCTCATGGCGCACATTGCTATATCCAATATCAAGGACTTCCACATTCCTCACATATACTTATTTACATCATGGTAATAGACGAATATAATATAATACATCAATCATAATAATCAATCAACGTTCTACATACCAGTCACAACTGGAAAGACTCTCACTAGTCTTCTCGACTGCTTCCCTTTATGTCCGCCCGATGGGCTTTTATTCACAGGTCCGATCCGTAGGACCTTCTAACTTGCAGTGATAGTAATCCAGCGCTTTCGCCTCATTCAGACTTCCACACCACTCATACACGCACGCTTTTCCCACTTGTCTGCATGAGTTATTTTTACTCTTCCCCTTTCACGTCTTTTCCTATCCGTCTGTCGTGAGCTCTTCTTATTCTACACCCGCTCTGTGGCAATCCCCTTAATTGCACTCACTCCACTCGTGACAGTTTTTCCATTCTGTTTTGCAGTGCTCTTGTAAATAGCTTGTATGTGTGGGCCAGCAAGCTTATTGGTCTGTAATTTTTTATGTCTCTTCTGTCCCCTTTTTTAAACAGTATTATTATTTTTGCCTCTTTCCAAACGTCTGGGATGGTGTGCGTCTTCAGGATTTCATTGAATGCTTGTGTATTGTATTTGATGGTATCTTTGCCTCCCGCCATGATTACCTCACTGGTAATTCCATCATTTCCTGGGGCCTTTCCGGTTTTCATCTTTTTCAGGGCATCCTCTATCTCATCCTCCAGGAAGGGTGGTACTTGTTCTGTGTCTTGACTTGTCCTTGTAATGGTCTCTGTTTGATCCACAGTTCTTTCATAATGTGTTTTGTAGAAATCTGCACATATGCTGAGTATTTCTTGTCTATCTGTTGTCGATTCTCCATTTGGTTTGAGCATGCATGATATTTTCTTCATATTTCCTTGCTTGTACATTTCTTTTGCTCCTTTGCCCTTTTCAGTTATGTCTTTAATCATTTGTGTCCTTTTTCTTCGGTCTCTGATTCTCTTCATTTTCTTCACTGTTTTATTGAGCTCTGTGTATTCTATCCGTTCTCTCTCAGTCTTGTTATCTTTTTTATGTATTTCCTTCCTCTTTTTATCCATCTGCTCAATTTTGATGTCCTCGGGTGATGGTTCTTTCTTTGCATTTTCCCTCTTCGCTTGTAATTTTTCTGCCTTTTCTGTAAGGATTTTATTGAGTGTTTCTATTGACGGTTTTTCTTCCCGTAGAGCGTGGAATCTGTTTTTCAGTTCAAGTTGGAATTCTTCCTTATGTCTTTCCAGGTATTCTCTGTCTGCTTTAAAAGGCTTTTGCCTTTGTATTCTCTTGAGCCTCATCAGCCTTTTGTTGATCCTTGTTTTCATTCTTACCATTCTGTGATCGCTTCCGATATCAACATTCGTGATGACCTCGCAGTTGGTGACTATACTTTTGTCGGATGTTAGGATAAAATCAATCTGATTTCTATTGTGGCCATCAGGACTTTCCCAAGTCCAATATTTGTTCTTTGCTTTTTGAAACAATGAATTTGTTATGTGGAAATTTTGTTCTTCTACAAAGTTTATGAGTGTTTGTCCTCTTTGATTTCTTTCTCCAATCCCGAGGACGCCCACTCCTCTGATGTTGTCTCTTCCTTGCTTTTTACTCCAATTTTTGCATTGAGATGGATGGATGGTGGTCGAAGTTTCCCGTCATAATGGTGTAGTAGCTGGATTTGCGGTCGATGACTTTCTCCAGATTCTCATAGAATTTCTCTATCTCTTCGTCTTCATAATCTGATGTTGGTGCGTACACATGTATTATCTGGAGTGATTTTTTCCCCATTTTGATTTTACATGAAATTATCCTCTCTGTGTGTTTTTCAAATCCTTCTAGATCTATATAGTCTCTGAAATTCTTGTGCACTAGAAAAGCAATTCCTTTTGCATTTGGTGTTTCTTCTGTTTTTCCTTTCTCATATAACCACATGCCTCCTGGTAGTTGTGTTAATCCTTCTCCTGATCTTTTCATCTCGCTTATTATGTTCCATTCCACTTTTTCTAATTAATGTAATAGGGTGATGACATCTGTGTCTGTCCTCAACGTTCTTGTGTTGTATGTGGCTATGTTGATGGTGGTGTTGGTGATGTTGCTCTTCCCTCTGTCGGCTGCACAACTCCGAGATCGGTTTGGTTGTGTCGCGTCATACGAACTCCTGTTCGAGTTGGAGCAGCATTCCTTCTTCAACGTGTACCCGTTTTGGCCTTGGGCTTTACGGCCTTTCTTTGTGTTGTCTTTCATTGTCAGGCGTTAGGCCTACCATCGATGCGCTGGCCTACGACGTGTTGTCGACGGGTTTTTCGTTCGAGGCTCCTTCCTGTAGCCTTGATCGTAATGACCTAGCCCTCAAGGCAGAGGGGGTCTGTGGATGGCCGTTGTCCCTCCTGGGATCATCCGCCCTTTGACAGGTCTTATTTTTAATCCTGCGGGGTACCACTACCCTCCTCACCAAGAAACCTGGTGGGGGGTGCCGGTTTAGTCGCCGACAATCCGACTCCCTCCTCCTTCTCATGACACATGAGACGCCGGGCTTGGGACCGGTATCTAGCGGAGTTGGCTAATAGGTTGTTATCACAAAATATGTAATCTAACCTTCTAGCTATAAAAGGTGCTTTTCTGGCCCAAGTGTAATCCTTTTCGATCCCATGGTGGCCACGCCACGCGTCGAACAAGTCTAGCATGTCAGTCATTTTTTGCAGCTCGAGAATTTCTTTTCGATCATGTGGCTCTCCAGCTACAATATATAGGTTATTATCCCGAACGATATTAAAATCTCCACATATTATCTTATTATTATATAAAGACAGTGTTTGGGTCAGCTGAGATGTAAACGGTGCTTTTTCTGCTTTCATTACTGGGCCGTATATGTTGAAGATGGAAAATTCTGATCCCCGTATTTTAATATTGATACCTAAAACCCGCGCTGATGAATACACCAGTCTGATTTCTTCGAAACTAAGATTTTTATTGACGAGTATGATTTGGCCTTTACTTCTGTTTGTACCAGCGGAATAGAACATCTCTCCTCCCCATTCTTTCTTCCACTCCTCTCCCTGTTCATCTGTAACATGCGTTTCTTGTAAACATGCAATATCGTACTTTCTGCATTTTTTAAAAATAAATATACGTTTAATTTTTTTATTTAGGCCTCTGCAGTTCAGAGACAATACAAGCATGGGGTTTTTCTGAAAGCGTAGTCCTTTATCGGTCCTTGTCGTTTCCCGGTGGTCACACACGAGGCGGGTTCAAATTAGGTTTCCTTTCCCTGTTGGCTGGTGCTCGCAGCCTTCTGTTTCCTCCTCCTCTATCTCCTCACTTTTTCATTTGGGGAATCAATTGTGTCGCCGGCTCTTTTGTTCTGTAGGCTGTGTGAGCGTTGTTGTCCTCGACACGACATACTCCGTGAGCGGTTTAACATCATTTGTTTTATGTTTGTTTGTTTACCTGTTCCTCGTTCACCTGTTCTGTCTTTTGTTTTTGGTCTACTGTTGTGTGTTCCCTGGCTAGTTGTATCTGCATAAGTAGGTGAGCGAATACTTGTGTTTGTTGTGTGCTTGTCTGAGTCGTGCTCTGTGTTTGGAATGTCATTGTGTGTCACTGATATGTTTTCCCCTTTGTCGTTGTCATCGTCAACTGGTGTCCTGTTAGTGTCAATGTTCTTTGGATGTCGTCCTGGTCGGATCTGTTCCCTGTAATAAACCATCCCTCTCCATATACCTATAGGGATGGAAACTTCTAAATTGATTGCAGGGATGTCTGTGTACATAAAGCGCCTGCCTGTTTTATACCCAGTCCACCCTCCATTCTCGTCTCTATAATGTTCCTCTTTTATTGCTGACCTTAGCACATTTGACAGTTAACACCTTCTCTATCTCCTCGTTACTTACTGACAGAGGTATACCTCCGATAATAATCTTCGTAGTGCTTCGTCCTGTATCCGAAAACGCAAAGGGATTTCTTGCCAATAGTGACACCGATTGGCCCATGAAGATAATCCCTTGAGTAAGCAATTTTTGTCTAGCCCCCGCCCCTTTGACATAAATCCTCCATAAACCCCCAATCTTCTGAGCTCCCTCAATGCCTTGAGGACCTGTCGTAGCCTCACAGGCTCTACACAAGTCTAGTCCCTTAATTAAACTACCATCTGGAGGGGCAATGGTTGAGTGCAAGATAAAGCACACCCCTCGCCCAGTTATATCCGCACTAGCCCCGCTCGCCGTGTTAGAATCCGCCATCTTGCACAGCTAAAATTTGATAAGTGAGCTGAGCACGACAAACTACAGAAGCGCAGAATAGGCAAAAAGAGCAGTCGAACGCTTTAAAGAAAATTCCACATATAACTAAGATCCACTTACCGGAATCCTCCTATGGAAACGATAACACAAAATCCCTCTGCACCTAGATATACTTCCAAATGTACAGAGCCAGTGTATCTGCCGGCTTTGACTTCAAAGCCGTCACCGGAACCTCCATGCGGGGCTTTCCTAACATTTTCATAATTATGCTTGTCTGCACCAGACCATTGTGGTAAAAAAGTTTCCGTTCTCACATTATTGATTTGAAAATTGCTGAATATCCCTAAATAGAGAATAGTTTTCCTTCACTCAATAAAGCATTGAAGTGAAAAGGACCCACTGAATAAGATATTACCATAATGCTTAACCTTCTAATTCCTTGGTAAGAATCATCTGACCGCTCCTGACACCAGCACTGGATGATAATTATAAGGCTTATATGCTGCTTAAAAATCTCATGCACATCACCTGACTTATATATTTTAAATAATCACAACCCTAGTGATTTACATATTGAACTTTCTTTGAATATGCCACACAGACCACAGATGGCTTATATTTTATCCACTACCATGTTGGAAACCATGCACATAATTCCAAAGGCTTTCGCCGCGTCAGCTTCTAGTTTGCTTTCTGCTCCACCGCTATGCTTATTCTGGCTGCCCAAAACTCTCACATTCATTGGAAAATAAATACTTTCAGCCTGTGCTTCCCTACTGACCTTTTTTGAGATGAAACAGAAACAGATTAAATATAATTCACCTATTTTGAGTTTGAAAGAAACAAAGTCTTATGTTTTAAAATGTTTGCTTTAATGCCAATATTTTCCCAGGTAGAGATATGCAAGGATTGCCCAAGTGTTGGCCAGGTTGTGTTGCTTTCTGTTGCTGAGATGGTTGTAGAGAGGTGTTAGGGAGTTTGTGTTATTGGTACAGTAGGTGATATGGATCTATGATTGTTTGTTTCTCTATTAGAGAAAAAGTTCTCGAAAGGTTTCATCGAAATGGGATCACATTATCAGGGAATATTATTTCCACTATGGAGAATTCCACTACAAGGTGGCTGCAAGGCCAAGTGATAAGTGCGTTGGCTTCAAAATGATTTGACAGCAGGTTTGAATATTGCTGCCAGCCTATCTGTTTGGTTTGTTTCCATTTTTCTTTTGAAAGTAAAACACACATTGTCCCGTCTTTTTTCAGTTGGATATATTTATATGAGATTAACGTTTGGCTGATTATTGTCATTATTGTCTTCATCACCATAAATAAATAGATAAATAAATTGATAAATCAAAACAAAGAATGTAATAACAACATCATCAAGCAGCACACTATAACAACATTGAGAAGAAAAGCCCAGCAAAATAGAACGATATAATAATAATAATAATAATATGAAAAATGATAGGAATATAATTGCTAGTTATTTATTGTCAACACTGTGAATGATACATCATTCTCTTCCAGTTATCTAAAAGTAAACAAGCAGGAAGGTTAAGACAGCAAGTGACATGCTGTTTGACCTCATTGCTCAAATGCATTTGCTTTTTTATACAGGAAACACATGCTCACCTCTCAGTTGCCTCCATTTTCTTGGCTTTGTCAAGTTGTGATTGAGTTGCAAACATAAACATTGACAATTCGTTGGGTATTTTCCATATTGTTGTATGTGCATTTTTGCTCTTTCAAGTAAATGAGGACTGAAAATTTGAAGAGGTGTTAAATTATCAGTGCTTTGATCAGCACGCTTCAAAATCAAAATTTGCATAAAAATGCCCTATGAAAAATACACCCATATGATTATGACACTTATACACAATAAAATTAGGAGTGAGAGAACCATTTTCATGACAAAGCCTCAAAATCAGCAACATATCACATACCACAACATGGCAAATACCCCTCGAATTCTAGTTGGTGAGAATGTGTAAAGGCATCTTTTGCAGCACATTACTACTACTATTTCCTGTTGCACCCACTGGTGCTTAGGGCAGCAACAAAGGATCTCCAGCCCTGTCTATCCTGGGCCATCTTTGCGAGAGTTCCCCATGAGTGATTGAAGGATTTCATCTCTGCCTCGATTGTTCTCCGCCAGGTTGCCTTGGGTCTGCCTCGCTTGCGCCGTCCCTCCGGTGTCCACAGAAGTGCTGTTTTGGTTATAGAATTTGCTTCCTTTCGCAGCACGTGTCCAAGCCATCTCCATCGTCTCTTCGTGATGATGTTGGCTATTTCTTCTTGCTTGCATCGCCTTAGTAGTTCCTGATTAGAAATCTTGTTTGGCCAAAAGATGCGGAGAATCCTACGAAGACATGTGGTGTGGAAGGAAGACAACTTGGCGAGGTCACCTTCTGTCATTCGCCAACACTCATATCCATACAGGAGTGTGGATAGGACACAGCTTTGGTACAGTCTGGTCTTGGTGTTGATGCCGTATTGTGTCGATTTCCAGATGTTGCTCATACTTTGAAAGACAGCCCTTGCATTTCCCAGCCTACTTTGGATGTCCTCCTTTGTGCCACCCTCTGGTCTGATAATGCTACCAAGGTATTTAAATTTGTCCGTCGTGGTGAGGTTCTTGTCATCTACTTGCACTGGTGCTGGAGTGTCTACATTTAGGGTCATAATCTCTGTCTTCTCCTGGCTAATCCGAAGGCCTACTTTGCATCCAAAATTATGTAGTCTCTGCATCTTATTCTGCATGTGTTGGTGACTATGTGACCATAGCGCAAGGTCATCTGCAAAGTCCAAATCCTCTAGGTTGTCGAAGAGTGTCCATCTGATGCCTCTTGGTGCATCCTCTGTAGTTTTCCGCATAATCCAGTCGATTACGAGGTTAAACAAAATTGTTGACATCACACATCCTTGCCGTACACCAGTTTTCACTTCAAAGGATGCATCACTGTTTCCGACACTGCAACTGAAGTTCTTGTAAAAGCGTTTGATGAGTTCAACAAGCTTCCTGGGAATCCCATAGTGCCGAAGAATGCGCCATATACTCTCTCTGTGGATGCTGTCGAAGGCCTTTTCGAAGTCAACGAAGTTCACATAGAGCTGCCTTTGCCATTCTGAACACTGTTCTATGATGTTTCGGAGTGTGAAGATCTGGTCAATGCATCCTTTCCCCTTTCGGAATCCGGCCTGTTCCTTTCTCAGTGTCTTGTCCACAGCATCTGACATACGTTTCACAATGATCTTGGCAAGGATTTTACTGGGTATAGAAAGGAGAGTGATATCACGCCAGTTGTTGCAATCGCTGAGTGCTCCTTTCTTGGGTATTTTCACTATTCTGCCTTCATTCCAGCTCTTTGGTACTGCTTCTGCTTCCCAGATAGTTGTGAACAGTGGCTGAAGGATGGTGGCTGACTGAACCGGATCTGCTTTGAACAGTTCTGCAGTCAAGTTGTCTTTTCCTGGGGCTTTGCCGTTTTTTAGGCTCTTTATTGCTGCCACTATCTCTTCTTTCTTTGGTGGATCTATGTTGATGTCAAGGTCTTCAGCAGCATCTTGTATTATTATTCTATCTTCAGGTGGTGGCCGGTTTAGTAATTCCTGAAAGTGCTCTGTCCAGCGTGTATCCTGTTCTCGTTGTGTAGTCAGTAGTTTCCCATTCTTGTCTTTGATTGGAACACTTGGTCTTCCACCGTACTTGCCACAAATGCGCTTAGTGATCTTGTGGAGCTTACCCTGTTCTCTTCTTGCTGCTGCCTCCTCCGCATCTGCCGCTAGCTGTTCCATGGCTTCTCGTTTATCTTTCTTTACTAGTTTCTTCACTTTCTTATTTAACTCTGTGTAGCTTTGTTGGTACCTCTCTTTCAGCCTTTCCGATTTCACTTGTAGGAGTTTCTTTTTCATGACTTTCCTCTCCTCGATCACATCCCATGTTCTTTGTTGGATCCACTCCTTGCTTTTCCCTTTCTCATTAAATCCAAGGCAGGCTACACTGCTCTCTGTGTACACTGTAGTTATTCTTTTCCACTCTGAATCGATTCCTCTTTCTGTAGGGTTGTTCTTTTTTTTTTTTTTTTTTTTGGCTCAGATTGAAATGCGATCTGTAATGTATTCATTTTGTGCATGACTCAGTGATTGCCAATAATTAAATACTTATATCTGAAAGTGAAATATAGCTATATACTTAAGCATACATATACAAATGATCTTCATAGTTAGATATGGAGTAGTAGAATCCGAAAAGTATAAAAGTATAATCTGAAAGATAATAAATAAGTATGTATAAGTGTGACATAAGATAAACAAGTTGATAAATAAGTGCTTAACGATATAGCTGTCCATAGGGGATGTCCTGGGGGTCGGACTCCTCCGAAGTCTTTTATATCCCAGAACTCTCAACTATTGAACTCTGAGTTGTCAGCTGTTCTCGAACCTTTCAGGTCTTCTCATTATCAGCTGACTTGTTTTACAGTTCAGTATTGAAGCACGAAATAATTAAAAAAATTAAAAAATAAAAATTAATGAGAATTTAAAAAAAAACAAAAAAACACCAAGGCTATTGACAAGGGGAGAGAAAAAATTATATAGAGGAGGAGGCCACAAGCGATGTCAGAATGTAATTAATGGTCGCTGTTAATATTTTCTTACCAAATAATGATAATACAGTATCAGCAGTAACATAATAATAGTAGACTATGATCTGAGTGTACATTAGCTTTACTTCATGCACTTTGAAATACCCGACAATGTACCAGTTTTTGCATTTTCATCTTTTCGTCATTGCCTTTTTTTTTTTTTTTTTCCTCACTCATTCTTTCATGCGTTCCAGTCATCTTTCATGCTTTGTTTATTTATCCATTGTCGACATAAGGTACTTTTCTCTTATTTGCATTTCTGACTCAAATGCAAATTTCAGATTAATTGATTTCCCATATTTTATTTTACTGATGCACATTTTGGCAACCAGTAGTATAGAGTTTATATCATTAACGGTATTTTTGTTTACCAAGTGGTCGAAATCTTCACGTATAATTCCAAATAGCGCAGTTCTCTCATTTATTTCAATTTTTTCCCCAGTTTTACCTAAGATGTATTGAGCCACACAGGGCCAATAATCTTTCAGTTTTTCACAGTGAAACAAGAAATGCTCAATGAAATCTGCTGTTTTACATTGTTCGCATTTATTACTTTCCTTTATTTTCATTTTGGTAAGAGAATATTAGTTGGGTAAATGTTATGTAAAATCTTAAAGTGCAGGAGCCTCAGTCTGGATTCTTTGCAAGCTTTAAAACCAGAACCAAAGTAAGGTTGTATGTCAATATCATATTTCCGTTTCCAGAATCCAATGCTGCAAATCGCGGAGTTTTTATTGTTTATTAACTTCTTTCTTATTTCTTTATTCGTTAACTTAAAGATATCTTTTGCCTTTTCATCTATCTCGTCTTCTGTATTTAACACAGGTCTGTCTTCCGCTTTGACTTTAACAAAAATTTCCTTCCATTCTTTTTTTATTGCGTTTGTAATTGCCCAATAATCAAAGTAAATTCCGGGATAGTGTCCAGTTATCTGAGCAATATCTTGCAAAGTTTTCCAGTCATTTTCTTTAAACATCTGACATACATATTTAATACCCGCTCTCACCCATTTATCTATCCACAGTGGTTTATTTTTATATCTAATGTCATTGTTATTGAATAAAGGTTGTCCACCTATTCTATTTGCATCAATATCAGTTTCTTTTGCCCCATCCTTTTTTTCCAGGTCTAACCAAATTTTGACTACATTCTGCCAAAAAACTGAGTTTATTGATCCTATTGCTTTTACTTCTTTTGCTTTCACATTCGATTTTGTTAAATAGGGTAAGCTTACTAAGTTTTTACAGAGATAACTAGCTAATTTTACTCCTGTTTTGGGGTATAACTTCTGTAAACATATTTCTTTAAACCACTTTATAAGAAAGACATTTTGCCGGTCCTTTATACTTATTACTCCTAAACCCCCCTCAGTTGGTTCTCTACATAAAGTGTGTCTCTTAACTTTTTCGAAAGCCTTTTTATTTGAGTACTTTTTTTGCCACAGAAACTTGAATATAATTCGGTCCACTTCAAATAATGCTTTCTGTGGTAGAGATAAGGCCTGGATAGTATAGTTTATCTTTGACAGTAAAAAAGTTTTGGCTATTATAGTTTTTCCATACAATGACATATTTCTTTTGGACCATCTCTGAATCAGAGTTTTAATACTGTCTATTTTTTCCATCCAGTTTTTTGAGATGTTAGATGCTTCCACTGTCGCGTTAAAATATATGCCTAGTATTTTTATATTGCCTCCCTTTTCTACCCACGTTATACCTTCCCCTCTTTCCTCCCTTTGTTTATAACTTCCCACCCATATTCCCACTGATTTTTTTCTGTTAAGTTTTAGCCCCGAGATATTTGTAAATTGTTCAATTGCCGTCAATGCTCTACAGAGATCCGGTTTATCTTTTAAGAGTAAAGTCATGTCATCTGCATATTGCAGGAGTTTCAGATTATCTTTCATATTTCCTTGAGTCATAATACCTTTTATGTGTTAATTATTCCTAAGTTTTATTGCTAGCATTTCTACGACCAAAATAAAAAGGAGAGGGCTAACACAGCATCCTTGTCTGACGCCTCGCTCTGTTTTAAACCATTTAGAGATCCACCCTCCATTCTTTACAGCACTCTGCGTATTTGTAATTATGGTTTTAATATAATGTATAAATTTGGGACCAAAATTAAATCTATCAAGAGCTTCCAATATTGTCTCTTTATCTACTGTGTCGAAGGCTTTTTGGTAGTCCAATGACACAATCAAGCCTCCCACACCTTCTTTGTCTGCATAATTTATGACGTCATCAATCAGTCTAATATGTGACGTAATTGCCCGTCCTTTAATAAATCCACTTTGGTTGTTATGCACAATATTTTTTATTACTTTCTGCAGTCTCGACGCCAACACTTTTGTAAAAATCTTGTAGTCAACATTTGTTAATGTTATGGGTCGCCAGTTATTGAGATCTTCTCGATTGCTATTGTTGCCTTTATGTAGCATAGTTATTATTCCCCGCCTCTGACTAACCGAAAGTTCCCCATGCTCTATCGATTCTTTATAACTATTATGAGAGGTTTCTTTAACAGGCGCCAAAACACTTTATAAAAACAAGCCGTAATTCCATCGGATCCTGGAGCCGAGTCATTATTAAGTAACTGTAATGCTTTCCCCATTTCCTCCATATTAATATCCAGATCACACCATTCTTTGTCTTCCTCTGTTAATCTGTCATAAGTTATACTGTCTAGGAAATTATCTAATTTATTACCAACTGCTGTCACTGATACTTCTTTAGTATAAAGTTTTTCATAATATTTTTGTGTTTCTTCCAAAATACCTGACGGGTCTCTAACTATTTCACCATTCGCATTTTTAACCTGTTTTATTCTATTACACGTCCCTCTGGCTTTTTCCAAATTTAAGAAGAACTTTGTGTTTTTTTCTCCATCCTCAATCCATTTGACTCGGGATCTAATTATTGCTCCTCTAGTTTTTGCAAGCTGTTCAACTTCTAATTTCTTTTTCATATTTTCATATTCTTCCTGTAAATGTATATCATTCGGGGAATGTGCAATACGCTTCGACATAGCATTGACTTCTTCTTCCAATTTACTATTGTTAGATTTATTGACTGGGTGACTTTTACTGTATTGTATACATTCTAGGCCTATTGCTGCTTTCAGCAGTTCCCATTTTGTTCGATAATCTAAATTATCCAGTTCTTTTATCTACTATAAAATCGGATATAAATATATTCATATGTTTTAAAAAACGATTATTATTGATGTATGAAGCATTAAACTGCCACCTCGAAGAGCCTCGCGGGAAATTGTGTTCTAGAAATTCTATAGTAACTGTGCGATGGTCTGTGGACGAAAAATATTTAATTTCAGTATTTGTTACACATGGCATTAGTTCTTTATCGCAAAAAATATAGTCGAGTCTTCTGGCCACGAAAGGTTCTTTCCTAGACCATGTAAATTCTTTTGTGCCTTTGTTTAATTCCCTCCAACAGTCATCTAGATTCCATGTCTGTACAAACTTTGAAAACATTTCTACTTCTTTTTTTCCATGCGGTGCGCCAGAAATTATATCTAAATCATTGTTTAAGATCATATTAAAATCTCCACAGACTATTAGATTGCTCCGGTCTATCTCACTCATGATGTCACTCAGCCGCTCTATAAAGCTTTCACGTTCCTGCGGCTTTGCTGGACCATAACAGTTTAATATCGTGTACAGTTTATTTTGTCTTTCGAACTCAATTCCTATACATCGAGTATCAAATGTCAGGAATTTTAACTTGTCAACATGATACATTCTGTTCACTAGTATGATCTGGCCTTTGCTCCTATTGGTATCAGGGCAGAAAAAAAATTCACCCGTCCATTCTCTCATCCATTCAGTCGCTTTCGCTTCAGATACATAGGTTTCTTGTAGACAGACAATGTCATACTGCTGAAATGTCTTAAATAGTAATCGGCGTTTTAATTGTCCGTGAAGGCCCCGACAATTAAGGGACAGTGTCTAAAAAAGAGATAGATAAAGAGACAGGGGAAGAAAGAAAGAAAGAAAGAGCGCGCGAGAGAGATAAAGACGGAACACCTACAAGGGCAGGCGTGGGTAGAGATCAGAGTCCAAAAAAAACGAAGTCCGTGAACAGGCCAAGTCCGTGAATCGAAACACTCCTCTATGGTGACTGATTAAGTTTCACTGTTTCCCTGCTCAAACCAATCGACGTTGTTTTGTTGTTGTTTTTCAGCCTGTTCTTCTCCTGCCCCAGTCATTTTCCTACCCCCCCCCCCTCCCGTTCATTCCCCCCATCACTCCCTCTATCACCAAGTACTCTCTCGCCCTTTTTTCTCTTTTCGCCTGCTCTCTCCGAGCTGGCATTGCGCTGTCTCTTGGTGTTACCGTCCGCTGATCGTGGCCTTCTTACTCCCGCTCTAAAAAGATCCAGGGTACTTTGTTTTTTTGTGAGCACATTTCTTGCTCTCTCTATTGCCTCTGTTCTCTCACTCTCACCCTCAGGCTCGACCTCGACGTTCTTTTGCTTTGTTTGTGTTTCATTTATTTTCACGTTTTCTGAGTTTTCTGTGTCAGACGTTCTTTCCGTCTCCACCTCTACCTGTTTAGTATCTGCTACTTTTGTTTTCACCCCCCGCTCTTGCTCTCTATAGTAGAGAAAGGCCAAGAAATGATTCCCCACCTTAGCTGTTTTTGGTAGAGACGAGGCTGGGAGGTCAATGTAAACAAACCTCCTGCCGGTTTTAAAACGGGTCAAGCCGCCCTGTTCGTCCCTATAGTTTTCTTCTTTCAGCTGTGATCGCGTACTAACCGCCAGCCTTTTCAATGTGCTTTCAATTTCGCTGTTTGCGACTGAAATTGGCACATTACCGATTATAAGTTTCGTTGTCGGCTTCTCTCCTCCACCAGACACGATGAAGGGATTTTTGTCCAGGACAGTTAAAGATTGTCCCCTCAGTTCAATCCCTTCAGGGTTGTTCTTATCAGACTCTCGTAGAGCCTGGAATCGGTTTTGACTTGTATGTTGATGGCAGTTCTAACACTTGCATCTCTCAGTTTCTGAATATTAAGGTGTCTTTGCTTTGATGTCTTGATTTCGGTATTGTTTTGCAGCACATAGATGTTGATAATAATGAAATATTACATGCATGTAAGTACGGGTAGCAATGCTGAATTAAGCGCAGTGAAGTGCTGTTTACGCTTCCTAAATTAACACGTATCCAAATTGAGAACACTGGATTCCAGGGGGCGTGTTTCAAGAATGGAGCACTGGTTACTTGTGGGTTAATCCAATACACCCAAAGGTCGCATTATTTTTGCTTTCAACCACAGATTCCATTGCAACGAGGTCTAACAACAGGACAGTCACAAAAGCAGAGGCTTTCGTGTTGTGTGACAGGGCCACAAAGAGATCACTACTGTATTCCAAGTGTGGAACATTACATGGGCTAAGAGAAATGTCAATGGACAATTGCATGGCAGATATTTTGGTGAGTCAGTGTTGTATTCATCTGTCGTTGAGTCTATCCATCCGTCTGTCCGGGCGTCCATCCATCCATCAATTCGTCCATCTGTCCCTTCATCCATCCATCCATCCATCCATCCATCCATCCATCCATCCATCATCCATCCATCCATCCATCCATCCATCCATCCATCCTTCCTTTCATCCATCCATCAGTTGTCCATCCATCCATCCATTTATTTTCCCATTCTTCTTTAATTTCTTTTGCTCTGTCATATGAATTGAGTGTCTTTTGTCCATCTGTAGATTCATCATTTATTACTGCCTTCATAATAACTACTAAGTACTATCTGTTTGTTAGTTTCAGTTCTGTGTGATTATAATGGAGCTGCTTCACCTTCCCCTTTCCTTTAGGTTTATTTTGTTGTTGTTGTTGTTGTGTTTACTTTAAGATAAGTCTGACTGCACCCCCCATTGTGCTTTAGTGCCCTACCCACCCCGGCAGTATTCGAGAGGAAGACTGCCATGAAATGGCAATAAAATGCCCATAGGGCAGCTTGTTTAATAGTGAAACGCATTGTAGGAAGTGATAACATCAGGTGCTCATGTGTTAGTGAAAAGAAAAGGGTGGGAAGTGAAATTTGGATATACGCCGTTTAACATAACACACACAGCAGTATTGGCCCTTTAACATTGACCTAAAATTATGCCAAAACGGGATTTCGCCCCTTTAGCTGGGCAGTTCGGACTGCATAGTATTAGCACAAAATGACATTAAAAAAGAATTGAAAATACAAGCGAATAAGAGATCGTTCCATCATGACTTACATACGGTATTTAAAAAAAAAAAGACTATATGGGCAAAGCTTTAAAATGGTTTCTCCTTTGGCTCAATCATGCAAAAGGACACATGGATTAATGTATTGTCTATCATTAGGTTTAACATTGGTGTCGCGGATCGGGATTTTGGGGAATATAGATCAAGAGGTCCGCTTCCCAATCACACGAGCACAAAAAAAACAACAACAAATAAACAACTTTCACTCTAAAAACTAAATAAATCAATTTGAGTAACAGACTGCAAAGTTTATATATCTAACAAATTCAAAGATAAAATATACAATAGATAACGAATACAATAGCAACTGAAAATGCTCAACTAAGCTGAGGAGCAACTATGAAGTACTTAAGGCAATGTAATATGAAGTTATCTAAGTCACAATAAATTTACATTCAAAAGAATCCGCGCACGAGGGCGACGGATCCTGTAAGGTTTAAAGTTCTATCTCTCTACATGCTAAAACATATTTATATTGCGTCTTTGCCAGGCGCGCTCTGGTGTAGTTCACACGTGGTCGCGGGAATTGCATATGGTCTGGCAGTACTGGTCAACAGTCTACATGTGTAGCTGGCTGTAAATTCAGCATGGAATTAAAATCTTTAGCTCACCATTCGGCCCTCACAATGTGAGGGCTGTTGATATTAGCGCTGTGGGTTTAATGCTCAAACAAGTAGGCTTGGGCTCAGGAGCGTAGATTTCTGACAATGCTCCATCACTGTACATATCAGCTCAATCGCTGCGTCTCTATGACTTCTCATCTGGCTGAGAGCTCGCCGTCCACCTCGTAAATGGATTGTCTACATGTGGCCACTATCTAAGCTCTGCACGGGTTTAAATACTAAAGCTATGTCTCGACCTTCCGTCCAGATTCATACATTTGATTGGTGCAGCCGCTGGGAGCTCAGCCTGCAATACTAATTTATTTTAAGTAACAGCCCTACGCAACGACCTTGGGTCGACATCAAAGGTCGAATCACTCAAGACAATAAAATGTTATTTTACAGCAATAAATTCTTAACATGTTCAAAACCCCGAGCTTTTACTCTGGATCACGGATTTTCTGTACGTCAAAAGACGTCTCAATAACATTTAATTCCTACTCACCCCTTCCCTCTCTACTAAACCTAGTTCAAAACACGAGATATAAAAGGTGCTCAGTCCTGCACACCTACGCTGTCCGTCTATCCTTCCCCACATCTTCTGTCTATCTATTAGGAAAAAGACTGTTCAAAACAAATTGTTTACGAGACCAAGTTATTCTGGCTCGCACAATAATTACGTTTGTAAAAATTACTCACTGCTCTCTCACAAAAATTTAGTCAGTGGAAACATTTATGAATTAACTCTATTCTTGACAATTGGAATTACCTAGTTTATGTCAATCACATCCATTCTGTATAAATTTGAAATCTTCATACTGCATTTCTCAACTGAGTATGTTTTCTTTTGCTTAGGTTCTTCAATTTTGTACAACAACAACAACAAATATTAATAATAATAGTAACAATAATAATAAAATAAATAAATAATGAAATAAATGTATAAATAAATAACATTTCGACAGCGTTCGTCCCCTAATGCAAGCTTTAAGCGCTTTAAGTCATTCTACCACTCATATTCAACTCACAGATGCAAACAATAATAATACTGAAACATTCGACAACAGCCCAAAACAAAAATGTTGCATTCCATCAATCAAAAAGGTGTTTTTAAATTGTTTCCATTCTTTGTGAAACTGTCAAATGGGGCAAATGCATAATATGCTGTAAGTTATTACTTTTATGTACAGAAATAGTAAACCATTACGAGAAATTAGGAGTCAAAATTCACTCTGAATGTGGAATGAAAATTAATATATTACAAGTCTATTTATTGCTGATAGAGGACCTTAAAAATGTTTTAACCAGACGAAATTTGTGAAGTGACCAAAACGGTATTCAGAATTCCCTGTCAAACTTTACTGCAAATTAAATATTTTATATTCACTTTTCACTCAGGCTATTTAACTACCAATGGAATAAATTTGGTACAGTTTGTATATATTAGAACACACTGCCATTCATGAACAAGGAAAACGAATGCCACAGAAACTGAAGCAATAATTTTATTATATTGATTACCTGAGGCTCCCGACGTTGTCCGGTTAAAGCTGTGTCTGCCATGTACGTGTATCCCTTTTCTCTTCCCATCCCTCCTGTCTGTCTGTCTCTCTTTTTCTCTCTAAAAAATAAAATAAAAACCAGACAAAAAAAAAACAGGTCAAAGATAACAACAAGGGAGACGAAATGAGTTTTAAAAAAAGCATTTCATAAAATAAGATAAAAAATAACACTTCCGTATTATTAATTATTACTGGCCGCCTCTCGATCAGAGCATCCAATGTAACCTGTATGAAAATGTGGAAGCTTGTACTGCCTGTTTGTGGTTTTGCCAGTTACTGATGCCAAACATCGACAAGTCCTGAAATATATAAAATTTAATAGTACTGATGATGATTGATGATATTACATACGCAAAATTTTTATGAGTGCATCAAAAATTATTTTTACTATCACCAACCAGTTGAAGTTCAAATGTAAGCTTTGTTATCTGGTAATGCAAAATAAGCTTTGACAATATGAAACAGCGTTTTCTGTTAAATCTTTATAAAAAAATGTTTGACCGTTAGCCAGATCTTAGCAGTACAGAATTAGCCTAGACGCACACAAGCAGTCCTTGATCGGCTGTTTCATTGGATTGTGGCGTCATGACATTAAGTTTCAATGTGATCCAACTGGTTGGCGTGTATGCGTAGTCTCATTGGAAATATACTACAGGTATTATTATATGAGGTCAACATTTAAGTAGTCGGCCAGTTGGCCAACCAAAATCGGCCTTATAGGCTATGAAAGGCCTGCGAACATTTTTGATAAGTGCGGGAAAATGAATATTATTAGCTGTAACTATGTGATTAAATCATAATTTTTTCTATAGCCGTCCATAGGATCATGGACAGCAAAATATGAGAAATATCCTTTAATTTCAATATGCCTGCACCTTGCTCTGATTTTATTTTTTTTTTCAGGCTGTGTGCATTTTACAATTATTTTTTTTATTTTTTTTCTTTAGGATGGAGGGACAACTGATTTTCTGGACAGTATCACCTCAGCCTTCACAGATAATTGCCAGATTATGTTAGCTAAGGACCCTGCCAACTACATCATGACTAACGATGGTCAGCAGGTCTTGAAACCTGAGTTCCTGCAGGATGTTTGTGATCTTGATTGTGAAGTTCATGGCCATTGTGGGAGGGGAGGCCGATGTGCATGTGATGACGGCTGGGAAGGAGTTAACTGTCAGATCATGAGTGGAAAAGGACCGCAGATAGACAGAATCAGAAGGTGAGATAGGGGCAGAGACAGACAGAATAGTGAAAGAGTAAGGTGCAGAGACAGACAGACAGACAGACAGAGGGAGAGAGAGAGAGAATCAATCGGCACTAAGAAAAGAGATAGAAAAGGAAACAATTTGAAAGGAGGAGGGTTGAAACTGATACAAGGACTTCACTATACAGGCATAAAACCTTTGACTGTAAAGAATTCTTAGATGTTAGATTTTTGTTTGCTTTTCTCAGACTAGACTTTAGTGGAATGAGAAAAGGGAAAGGTAGAACAAGAAAAAGAACTGAATTGTTGGTGTTTTTCTTTTGCTGTATATATTAACAGTGGACCATTATGTGACCTGGCAGTCCGCCCATGCCGCAAAATCTTTCTTGATGTCTCCAACATTGAACTGTCAAGTAATCTAACCTGCAGAATTGAAACCACCACAGTGAGTGACATGTTTCTACATTTTGACTGTTGTGCTATGACCTGTTGCATAAGAAAGACATGCCAAGGACATCCCGTATCCAAGTTGCTCAGTTTGTTTCTCTGAGAACTGCCTTCCATGTCAACCATACAATATATTTTTGGTTATTATACTTACAGTGACAAACAGAGTATCTTTGCAAAAAATACACTTTTGCACTGATATAGAACAGTGGTCGTTAACTTTTTCAAACCTGTTTTCACCCTCTACATTCATGTCTCATGGCTGTATTTCCCCCGCAATTTTATGCAGGTACAATTCCGTTGATTCCACAACACTGGTGGAGCAGTCAAGATCCATGGAATTGAATGGGTTAGAGTTGATTATTGGTAGAAATTATGCTGCACTATCTCGAATAACAAAATAAAGAAACTAAAAGTAGCTCTTTCACAATTCCATTATTTGATAGGCTAGACATGCCACCCTCACCCCCTCACCCTTAAAAAAATGAAAGAGAGAAAAATAAACCAGGGAATTTACATGAGATCTTCGGAGGAAGAAAACTCCTGTCAATCAAACAAGTGTTTTAGTCCTGGCTTACTCATACCCAGACCATGAATAAGGCATTCTCTCTCAGTCTTGGGTGGTAGCTGCATTCCAACCTTTGCATCTTGGTTAACCACAATTTTCATCCAACTTGATGGTGACCATCCTCACAGAAGTTTTAACTTTCAGTTTTTGTACCTGTTGGCAATTTTTAAACATCTCAATTTAGGATTCCATCGTGTCACTGTGCGAGGCTTACATCCAGTGGTGTATCTCCATAGTGGCAAAATTTGGTCAGAACTGTACTTTATCGTATTCACACTGTTTTGGCTTAGGTAGTTCACCAACATACACTGCAATTTCATTTCAATTCTTCGCACAGGACAGGGGTTCTTACTCCAGAGGTCCATCGCAGACAAATGCAGAATATCTCTCTGCCTTCAGAATTGCATGCATTCTTCCTGAAACAAGTAAGTCATATTATTTTACTTCAGTTTTAACAGTCTGTGATTGTTTCTTGTTTGGCTTGTGCACTAAATTTACAATTCCCGTGATAAATGAATGCTACTGATATTGGTAGCAATGTGCAAAGGAGTCTTGAAATGGGTGATTTTGGAACAGAATCCAGACACACTTGACCAAAATCGTTCATGAGTGTTCACTTCTTTATTGATTTAATTCAAACTCACCATGGAAAGCTAGATATTGGATAAATATACTTTTCAACCGTATAAAATGTAAGCCTATTGCATCGTCATAATTTTGTTTTTGATTTAATGCTAAGTGCATGTTTTTAATTTCCGACAGAGGGGATAAATATATAGTGTATCTGATGTAAATCAGCTTTGCTATCTTTTTAAGTTACTGTAGTATACCTATTTTATATTATTGTAGTTATTAAATATGTCTCTCTCTTCTCTCTCCCTTTCTATCTCTCTCTCTCTTCTGATTTTATTGTAAGCCCATGTTTCTAATTTCCAACGGAAGGATAAATAATGTAACTGATATAAATCATTATGGCTGTAGTATGTTAGGGTAGAACTGAGAAATTCAGCTAGGAAAGAACACAAAACACATGGTTACAAAGACGTGGCCATCTTAATCTCTTGAAGATCTTTTTCATTTAGAAATTACATAATTATTAAGATCCAAAACAACAGAATGTGTAAAGGAATATAACTACACAATTACCAATTTAGCATTTCTGAGATGAGTTCAGTCCCCTGATTTGATACATTACAGTGGCTATACTTTTACTGTAGTATAACTATTTTTACATTAATGTAATTATTAAATACGTCTCTCTCTCTCTCTCTCTCTTTCATACTCTAATGCTAAGTCTGTTTCATGGCTTTATTTATAGGCCGGTGTAGCAGGCCAGATTATACCCCCGCCAGACTATACCCGGGTTTAAACTGGCCTAGCCCAGAATATACCCCGGGGTATATTCTGGGCTAGGCCAGTTTATACCCCAGGGTATACTTTGGGCTAGGCCAGACTATATCCCCCCCCCCCCCCAGTCCAGATTATACCCCCTACGTTTTTTTTTTAAAAAGCAAGTCAAGACCACAGTTTATTTCAACTTTAGTTTAAATTGTTCATTATCACTGTCATCAGGGATGATATTAAAGTATACATTCTTAACTCTTCTAAATTATGATACATTTAAGAGGAAATAAACATGCACTAAAAAGCATTGATATACAAAAGGATTTAAAATCCAGTGGAATTGATATGATTAGGCTTTAACAATAATTTTTCTTGTGTCCGTTGGTATTATTATTGTTTTGGGTTTTTTTAATAATTAGTTGTCCATGTGTTAAACATGTATAGTGTTGTTTTTTTTTTGTTTGGCACCACTGACATATACTTAGTGGCAAGGTATGAAATAATTATAAGACTCATAAGTAGTCATGTGAATTTTATTTTCATATTTGAAAATCAGACATGTGCTTGATATGTCAGAACAATCAGATTTACGGACAAAGCTTCAATGATGCAGAGAGAAAAGGCTGGGAAAGAACACACAGAGAAAAAAAAAACATTTTAATAGGCCAACTGACAGATGGTGCATGTCACGAGCAGAGTTAGGGTCTTGGGGATGTTACGACTGCACGAGAGGCAGCTAACTCACACTCGGACACAACCACACAAGAAAAGTACTAAATAACTAGAGCGTATATATGTCAGGCCGGTCAGGCCATAGTTTACATAAATATTAATAACAAAACAAAAGACAATAGAGGTATATATTCAAACCAAAAACTCTAATTAATAACTTAACCAATGATATTCATGTAGCTATGGAGGTACTGCAATCAATAGTAAATAGGTATATTATACGAAACTAGATATCAATTTAAAGTGACAGTTGAGTCGCCACTGGCCAGTCGCCAGGCAAACTCTCCATAAATCATATGGGCTTAAAGGTTAGGAGAGCCCAGTACGTTCAAAGCCTACAGAAGCACTCTTCGGCTTGTAGGTAATTTAAGCAGTTGCCAAAAGACTATATTTTATGCACAATCACTATTCAATTCATCAACAATGTGCTATATTATTCCAATCATACTATGGCAATAGATCTATCATACAGGACACTCGTGGTCGAGTGCCAGCTGGGGTTTCCTTAGTCTTCCTATGAGGCTGTAGTTCTCTCTCTATCTCCGATCTCTATTATACTTGAATAATTAAGATATATTACCATTGCTCACGCCTACTGGGAGGCGCGAACATCAAAATAGCGCAGCGTGGGCTTTCAAAGGTCAGCCCACTCAGACCTTTCTTTCTAGAACTCAGTCAGTCCGTTAGCAAGGACTTCTTAGTCTTCAGACCACACAGTTCAGGTACTGGCCAACCGGAGATACTTCACGAAACGATGCTTCTCTCGTCTGTATTCACTAAATCTGAACGTTACACGATGTTATATACTATCTAACTACCCAGCGTGCTAGTCCGCTGGCCCAATTAGTTCAGCTATCTCATAGGTCGAAACCACCCACCATTTTAATTGTAGTAATACGTCTGCACTATTCTACCAGCCAGTTAACGTGCAAAAACTTGTCTAGTCATACTTAACAATGTCAACTGTCCCCACCTTGTTTCACCCCTACTCCATTACTTAATAATCACGAACATTAAAGCCGACAAGCGTGACTCTAGCAGTTTAACTTTACATTTATTTACTCACCAACTATAATTTGGCGAGGACCGTTCAAGGCCACCAGCCAATTTCTCATGGCCCTGGTAAACAACAACAACTCACTCTCTGCGTGAGTTTTAACAATATCCGAATCATGACATATCCCCCACCCCAGTTAAAATTTGCAATTTTAACGATATAAATGATTATCGTAAAGGGAAGGCATGAGTCGAGAAATTCCTCGAAAGGTGAACTTAACTAAGAATACTAGGTAATAACTAAGACTAGTACTAAAGTTGAAAAAAACCTACAGGACGGGTATCATTGATGGACAAAACTTCATGAAAATCTTAAGGCTCCGTCCAAAAGTATATATCTCTCTGAGGATTAAATCTTACCTCTACATACGTAGACATTAACAATCATAACTCTAAAATTTTAGAGTACAACATTGCTCCTGTGCGAATGTCATCAGGAATGCATACATACAATGAATAATACTCAAGAAAAGATAACTATAGTAGCATCGATGGCATTAGTGGATCTGGACTCCTGGTCTGCCATGACTTCTCGTCCTCGACCCTGGGCAACAACGTCTGGTGTGGCCAAAATACGGGTCGACGTCAGTAAAATAGCTGTTGGAACAAAGGAAAGCACAGGGGTAGGTGAAAAGTGTTCACAATGGGTGAACAATATGTGATACCATCCCTCGGTCTCTGAATGAGGTGCTAATCCTATCCAACCCCAGTACATATGACAGACCTAAATAGGAGAACAAAATTTCCGGGTCTATCACAACTACAAATTTCGGCATAGTTAAGCCTAATTAACATTAACAGAAGCGTCCGTAAGATAATTTAGTCTGATGTTCTCGTTTAAAATCCGCGTAGCCCTCGTCTTGAGTTAAGAATTACATAGCGCTTCTCGCACTTAACACTAATCTTGATCTCAAATAACATTACAATTAAATCTTTCCAACATCCAATCCGGTATAGATGAGATGCCACGAGGCGATAGCAGTTAATTTAATGCGCCGTTTCCGTACGCAAGCCATGCACACGTCAAGTGTCACAGTCATCTCGGTAATATAGTCATAATCGGTTCAATTCAATATCCATATCGGGTATGTTCTTAGGTAACTCATCCACTGGCCACATGGATAGTCACAATCATAATCGGTATTACGTTAGATGGTCCACGAAACGCGGAAAACCATAGTCATAATCGGTTGTATACAAAACAACTCCACACTTCTCCAAAACTTCTTAAAACGCGACCACGCAGTGTCCTCTGTTACCACTGCAAAATATCTCAAAACGCGACCACGCAGTGTCCTCTGTTACCACTGCAAAATATCTCAAAATACGAATACGCAGTGTACTATGTTACCACTGCCAAACATCTCTCAAATAATCGAAAAATACCAATATCATCCATCCCACGAGGCAATCTCATTATTGCTCTTCTCGGGTCGACGTCATACGCAGACGACTAAAAAAAAGTATCCTCAATATATATAATTCACATAGCTCTTATATTGATATCACCTCGACACTGATACAGACTCTTCCCCTGAGACAATTTATTGCTCCTTCGGGCGGCGGCATCAGCCGACAATAAAACCAATACTCACTATTCATCACTACACAAAAAAAAAAGGTCACCTCCCTAAACAGTCTAATACTGTCCTCTTGGGAGCCCGTCAATTTAAAGACGAGATCCGTATAAATTAATAATTAGCAAGAACTGGCAGTGTACTCACTGCACGGATTCCAACAATTCAATAATAGTTTCACTTAAACAGTGTTGTCACTCTACAGCACAGGAGGGTTAATTCTTAAAAACTTTTCCCTCTCACCAAGCCAAGTTACCTCTAAAAACCCGCTCAACGTGT
Organism: Onchidella celtica; assembly: GCA_963931925.1. Taxonomy (NCBI): domain Eukaryota; kingdom Metazoa; phylum Mollusca; class Gastropoda; order Systellommatophora; family Onchidiidae; genus Onchidella; species Onchidella celtica. Next base: position 3,243,635 of record OZ007573.1, read on the forward strand.
CAAAACACGTGAATCAATGGAAGTATGTAATCAAAAAAAAATATAAAAAAATAAGTGTAACCAAGAAAGATAAATACTATATAACGAATATATAAAAAGGTAATACATTACAAACAAGACGCAAGAGGAACAGAACGAACGATAAATTACAATAAGACGCTAGACTAACAGAAATCACGAACGACAACAGACCCGACTAACCTGAAACTATGTACAGAAAGGTAAGAAAAGCACAAGAGAGACGTCTTCCTAAAAGTACGAGGAAGATAGAACGCTAACAATCTATACGAATAACAGGTCCCTACAGAACTATTCAAGGCAAAGCATATCTCCTATCCGTTTTAAACGCCATCTAGATCTGCTAGTCTGGCAAAAAGAGGTATGCTGAGTCTCGATCCCTTCCAACCACCCGCCTATCTAATCTAACACAAAAGAAAAAAATAATGCCTGTCAAAAGTAGGGGAGCTGGAACGACGAACCCCTCAAACGAAGACAAATACAGATGGTTCACTTAACTGGGCAAAATGGACTGGCTCTTTCCTTTGGTCCACAGCGCTGGTCTTGTCTTTTCCTGATGCTAGCTGTCAGTCCCTCGTAGTGGTCCCAGGATCAATGACGAGAGGACATGCCAGACATGTGGGGGAGAAACAAAAACAAAAATCAGCAGTATACAAAACTATAAACTACAAAAATTACATAAATAACAGTGGAGTCTTAGAGTGGTAGACCTGCAGCTGTTGACGGGGTCCTCTTCCGATGATAGTAGTGTTCTCTAGATGTCAGAAGGTGACGGGTCCTCTTCAGATGTCAGTGGGGTCCCCTCCAGATGTCACGAGCAGAGTTAGGGTCTTGGGGATGTTACGACTGCACGAGAGGCAGCTAACTCACACTCGGACACAACCACACAAGAAAAGTACTAAATAACTAGAGCGTATATATGTCAGGCCGGTCAGGCCATAGTTTACATAAATATTAATAACAAAACAAAAGACAATAGAGGTATATATTCAAACCAAAAACTCTAATTAATAACTTAACCAATGATATTCATGTAGCTATGGAGGTACTGCAATCAATAGTAAATAGGTATATTATACGAAACTAGATATCAATTTAAAGTGACAGTTGAGTCGCCACTGGCCAGTCGCCAGGCAAACTCTCCATAAATCATATGGGCTTAAAGGTTAGGAGAGCCCAGTACGTTCAAAGCCTACAGAAGCACTCTTCGGCTTGTAGGTAATTTAAGCAGTTGCCAAAAGACTATATTTTATGCACAATCACTATTCAATTCATCAACAATGTGCTATATTATTCCAATCATACTATGGCAATAGATCTATCATACAGGACACTCGTGGTCGAGTGCCAGCTGGGGTTTCCTTAGTCTTCCTATGAGGCTGTAGTTCTCTCTCTATCTCCGATCTCTATTATACTTGAATAATTAAGATATATTACCATTGCTCACGCCTACTGGGAGGCGCGAACATCAAAATAGCGCAGCGTGGGCTTTCAAAGGTCAGCCCACTCAGACCTTTCTTTCTAGAGCTCAGTCAGTCCGTTAGCAAGGACTTCTTAGTCTTCAGACCACACAGTTCAGGTACTGGCCAACCGGAGATACTTCACGAAACGATGCTTCTCTCGTCTGTATTCACTAAATCTGAACGTTACACGATGTTATATACTATCTAACTACCCAGCGTGCTAGTCCGCTGGCCCAATTAGTTCAGCTATCTCATAGGTCGAAACCTCCCACCATTTTAATTGTAGTAATACGTCTGCACTATTCTACCAGCCAGTTAACGTGCAAAAACTTGTCTAGTCATACTTAACAATGTCAACTGTCCCCACCTTGTTTCACCCCTACTCCATTACTTAATAATCACGAACATTAAAGCCGACAAGCGTGACTCTAGCAGTTTAACTTTACATTTATTTACTCACCAACTATAATTTGGCGAGGACCGTTCAAGGCCACCAGCCAATTTCTCATGGCCCTGGTAAACAACAACAACTCACTCTCTGCGTGAGTTTTAACAATATCCGAATCATGACAGTGCAACCCATTATCCAGCAGAAATTAAATACTTCACATAAAACTAAATACATAGTAAAATTTTTTCACATGATGAACTTAACCTGTCCAGATCCACGTGAAACGTTACAAAATGCTAACCAGTAATATACAATAATAACAATAAGAACACCAAATCATCTTATTTACTCTTGAAAGTAAAGAGAAATATCGATATCAGAATCATTATCATCGTCATCTTGGAATAATAATAATAAAGACAAGACGGAATATAAAAATGACCTACACATCATTCTAGAATCTAAAGCAGCAATGCGTGCGTGTCAACTATAATTATATAAAAAATGTGTTAAATCTGTTCAACTATTCAAGTAGAACTGAAGCTTTAGTAAAGTAGCTTTGATAGTCGTGTAAACTGACAGATTAAATCCACTGAGACAACAGTGCCTTGTAGAAAGTAATTACTGTATTTGTAGAAAGATATTATACACAATGGATTAGTTTGCAGGGCATTTGAAGGATTGCAATTATGTGTTATAGTGAAAAAAGGCATGTCACTTGCATGTGAAATAAAATTTTAAAAACGTAATGTTGTACCTTTGAATATTTTGCCCGAATATGGGAGTATAATTTGGACTGGTGGAATATAGTTTGGCCTAGCCCAAAGTATAGCCCAGATATAAACTGGCCAGCCCAGAATATATCTGGCATACAAAATAGATTAAGCCACTTTAACCCCAGTGTAGCAGGCCAGATTATATATAATATATATATTATATTAACAACGAAAGACCACAGTTTATTTCAATCATAGTTTAATTCGTTTTTTTATCACTGTCATCGGGCGTCATAGTAATACATACATACATACATTTTCGGTTTCTGTAAATCATAATACAATTCAGGGGAAAAAACATGCATTAATATGTATTGATATACCATGGGTTGAATATCCATTCAAACTGATATGATTCAACTTTAACCCTCATTTTACTCACTTTCGTTGTCATGTGTTGCAGTTGTTTTTGTAGTCGATTGCCCATGAGTAAAATTTGCACTGTATTGTTTGTTTGGCACTGACATACACTTAGTCGCAATGGATGAAATAATTAACACACTCATAAAAATGAAGTCAATATAGGTGAGCAGAAAGCTCGGGGGGAGGCAGAGCACTAGGATAACAGTTCAAGAGAAAATAAGTATTAGGCGGACGAAGTTTGTAGTGCCTAGTTAGTGCTCAGGAAAGCAAAGCGGGAGTGAAAGAAGGAAGAAAGAAAAATGATCAAGATGGGACTAGAACCCGCGACCTCTGCTACGGCACCCATCGCCTTGCCAAGAAGAAAACAGATCGCTTAACCGCACGGCCACTCCGTCTCTTAAAAAAGAGACGATCGTGGCCGAACTGTTTCACGGTGTTTCTTGCTGACTTGAGTATTCGTTCGCTGGGACCCAACCCACCTGCGTCACCCCTCCCCTCCCTGTTCTCTCTTTTTCACCCGCCTGCCATGGGACAGTACGAACATCTAGGACAACGAATACAAGATGTATCCAAAGTAACCCCGGGGTATAAAATGGCCTAGCCCAGAATATACCCCCGGGGTATATTCTGGGCTAGGCCAGTTTAACCCCGGGTATAGTCTGGGCGGGGGGTATATTTTGGCCTGTTACACCGGTATGTTTTGAAAATGAACTAATCGAGTGGTGCCAAATGAATGACTTCATAATCACCAACACCTGGTTTCAAAACCATCGTAGGCGGCAGTAGACATGGGTGAGCCCTGGAGATAAAATTAAAAACAAAACTGACATCATACTAGTGCAGAAAAGATTCAGAAATGCTGTGAAGACATCAAAATCAATGCCAGGAACAGATTGTGACACCGACCATGTCCCAGTCATGTGCAGGTTCCAGGTTAAACTAAAGAAACTGGAGAAACCAACTAATCATCCAAAATTTCAATGGAACTACTAAAATCAGACCAAAAGTTAAAAGAAAAAAATTCTGTAAAAGTAAAAAAAAAACAAATACAAGGCCCTTGAAGACATCACTGAAGTGGAAGAACTATGAGATAAAATGAAGGACTCACTTTTTAATATTATAGAGGAAAATTTCCCAAAAAAGAACACAAGAAATGGATGAATAAAAAAATTCTAAACCTAATGGAACAAAGACAAAAGTTAAAAAATAAAGAATACAAAGATCTAAACCATCAGATTATAAAGAAATGTAATGAAGCAAAGGAAAAATGAATAAACGAACAAGGCCAAGAAATAGAGCAAAACCAAGAAAAAAACAGCAAATATATGCACTCCAAAGTTAAAGAAGTCAGCGGAAACAAAGGCAGATGCACTAGTACCAGTTGCATCAAATCGAAAGAGGGAACAATGCTTATGGACAAATATGATATTTTAAATAGATGGTCAGAATATGTTGAAGATCTTTTTGAGGACAACAGAGGAGAGAAACCTGAAATCAAGAAAAACATGGAAGGTCCACCGATCCTAAGGGAAGAAGTAGAACAGGGAAAAGCAACAAGACCAGACAACATACCAATAGAAGTAATCGCAGCTGTAGGGGATCAAGGAACAAAGGGATCAGCTCTATGTTCCCTCAATGTTCCCTCAGGTTTATGTTCCCTCAGGCAAACAACATAGTACACCAACAGTGAACCTGTAATCGATAGGGTAGTCACCCAGCAACAAGTACGTTGTGCCATTGCCCACTTTGTTTAGCAATAATGAGTGTAAAGTTGTATTGAAATTTGTCTATTAAAGGATTTTTTGTTGTTGGTTTTTCACGTTTGGCGTTTTTGTTTTGTCGATTGTTGTTTGTTTCTATTTTTGTGTGCTTAATTACATCCTTTTGAAAATAAATAAGTTTGAGCTACGGTACTGATAATTGGAGAAAACAATATCATGAGCTTTCTCAAATTCAGTGTTTTATTTCTTGTTTTCTTATTAATTAAATGAAGAATACGAGTTATTAAATGTTCTGATCTTTATATCTTGTTTGTTGGGTTGGCTTATTGCTTTTATATCTACGAATATAACAGATTTGGTATTTTGAGTTCTCGTTTTACGTCCCACTTCAGCTCGATAACAGCTATATTGGAGGCGAGGTTGGCTCCCCTGTAGAAACACCAATAGACCTGATGGAACACTGAGGGAACATAGACCTGAGGGAACATAGACCTGCTCCCCAAATATGACAACAAGACTTCTAAACACAATATAATTATCATAGCGGCAAAATTCCAGGTTTTATAGCCTGACCTAAAACACCAGGGGCCACAGAAGGCGAGTTACACAGAACTATCTGTCTGATGAGCCATTTTACTAAAATATTGCTCAGGATATTGATGCTTCGGGTACGGAAGAGTTTGAGATCAGACCTATTCAAAACGCAGTTTGGTTTTGTACCCGATAAAAGTACCAGAAATGCCATCTTTACATTATCAATGATCATGGAAAGATGCATGGAACTGCAAAAAGACCTGCATATTTGCTTCATTGACTACTCTACAGCTTTCGACAAGGTAAAGCATGAAGAACTATTTAACATTTTGGAAAAAGTAGACATCGACGGCGGTGGCCTGAGGGTTATCCGAAATCTTTACTGGGACCAAAGCGCAGCCGCAAGAATCGAAGGAGAACATAGTGAATTCAAAAAAAATTAAAAGAGGAGTGAGACAGGGATGTCTGATGTCACCTGATCTTTTTAATCTATACAGCGAGATGATCCTCAAGAATTTAGAAGACATCACTGGCCTTAAAGTAAATGGAGAAAATCGGAACAACAACTTCAGAGACTTATGGACACAGTTGTTATAGAAAGTGAAAAATGGGACTGCCTCGCAACGTGAAAAAGACAGAGTGTATGGTAGTCTCAAAAACAACAACAACAACAACAAAACAATCGATGACAAATGTAATCTGGTCAGCAAGGAGAGCAAATCTAACAAGTAAAAAAATTCAAATATCTAGGCTATTTCATAACATCAGATGGTAGGAGCATAAGTGAAATAAGGAAAAGAATAAAAATGGTCAAAGATTCATTCCAAAAAATGAGACCAAGATTAATGAACAGAAATATATCAATGACCACCAAAATCAGAGTCTTGAAAACATATGTATGGTCAGTCCTTTTATACGTATGTCCATGTTGGACAACGAACAAAGAAATAGAGAGGAAACTAGAAGCAGCAGAGATGTGGTTTATTAGAAGAATATTGAGAATATCCTGGATGAAGAAAATATCAAATGAGACAGTATTGAGAGATTCTAATCTGAAAAGATCATAATTAAAACAATAAGTCAGAGGCAACTGAAATTTCTAGGTCACATCTGTCGCCTCAGGAGCCTCGAACATCTAGCAGTCACAGGGAAGATGGAAGGCAGGAAAAGCAGGGGTAGACTGAGAAAAAGTCTGAAAGTCTTAATTCATGGACAACTAACAAACTCCTTCTTGAGGTTGGCTGATGACAGATCCGAGTTGAGAGCCATGATCGCCCATGTCTGTTCCAGACAAGGCAGCTGATGATGATGTTTAAGTTACAATGGCTGTGTTAGATAATTTTTTTGACAATGTATATGTTACTCTAGTTGATCCATTCTGTGTTTATAGGAAGTGATACTATGCTTGTGTCACCAATAATGAACATTATAACAATTTATCATATTAGCTGACAATATTAATATCTACTATGTTCTCTTTCACTGTAAAACAGGGAATTCTTCTCAGCAGTACAATATTTCAGTGAGTAATGATGGCATCTTATTTGGTAATGAGGTATCACTACGTGTCTTTGATTCAACATGTCTGCAATGTAATGCTCGAGGGTGCACACAGAAGGTAAGGAAATGTAACATAATCTTTATGTGATTTATTTTTTGTTTTGTTTCTTGGTAGATCTAGGGCATTTTTACTTGAACAAAATTTGACAGTACAGAATGTAGGCTTGAATACTGAGTTAATTTGAATACACTGTTCGTGTGTTACCACCTTTAATAGGGACATTATTAAAATTTGTGATTTTATCTCTTAAAGAGAAAGCATTTATGATTCGTTAAAGTAGAAATTTGTAGAAAAAGCACACACACAAAAAAAAACAACCCCGTAAAATCACAGCAGGGCTTGGCAAAAGATTAAAATGTTGCCAGAGAAAAGAAATCTTTGACAGAAATTCCCCAGCTTTGCAACCCTACAGAAATCCGATGTGTAGGATTGACGTCAAGTTTGCTGATAGGAATAACATCATTCCTACATATGTAGAGCCTCTGGTTATAACATCATACCAACATCGGTTTGATGTAGGGGGCCCACTCCTGCTATAATCCTACTCCTACGAAAATCTACATGGGATTGATATAGTGATGCAGCCTGGGTCTATAAGAGTGAAAATGAATAGAATTACACAACCATTTGGTCACTTAGGACCTTCATCAGATTTAAACAACAGCAATGACCAGAGCAATAACAACACAACTGGAATTAATTAAACAGTACCTGAAAGAAAAATTACCCAAAGAAATAAAAGTATAAACCAGACATTCAACGGTTGCTGCTGGTAGTTCTCCATCTGCTAGCGATCTAATCGACAGCCATTGCCTTGTGTACTGTCCACTATCATTCGCACTTACTGGTCATGAGTGGGGAAAATCAAAGCCAACCATAGGGCAATCTACACCATCACAACTAACGCCACTACCTTCGTCACTGTTAAATTCACTGTTGTTTTTTTTATTATTATTATCATTATCACTATCATCACCGCACAGTCATGCAAAAATGTTTTCACAGAGGACAGCCTGCCTCATCGACAACGTTTGTTATCGCAACGGGACAAAGAATAAACTTGATGACAACCAAATCTGTGATGTGAGAAACAGTTTAATAGAATGGACAAACCTCCGCAGAAGTAGAGATGGTAATGTTTTAAGGTTTCTTTTTTCACCACGCCCCTTATTAAATAGCCATACTGCACTGTTTGTCTGTATTTTTCTGGCAGGATGGCCGGCTGCTTCTTTCTCTCATGCTCTCGCTCTCTCTCTCTCTGTGTCTCTCTATCTCCCCTTCCATCCCTCTCTCTTTATGCATGGACACTCTCATCTTATCATGAAATTGGAGCAGAGAGACGGATTTATGTAAGATAAACATGTGACCCTCTTTTCTCCTTTCACAATTTCAGAATGCAGCCAAACTGGACGCCTCTTGACTAATGGCTACCTTTGTCGACATTTTCCAGAAGAAGTAAGTAATGCAAAGGTTCCTGAACCCATTGTCGACAGACAATTTACCAACAATTTGCCTTTGAGTTGTGAGTGAGCCTGCACATCTGTATATTTTTGTGCATTTTTCTTCAAGAAGACAAATATAGCACCGTTCAACACAAGAATGGGAAATAAAAGAATATTAAATAGTTACCGAAAAGGAATTAATAATATGATATGTGACAGATCAAGAAATGACAGGAGTAAGAATTTTTATAACATGTTTTGAGTTTGTAATTTCATGCAGTTTTATTCCTTTTAAAGAACAGCATTAGAGACAGCGACAGAGAAAGAGAGAGACAAAGAAATTGAAACATGAACGGCCCGCAAAAAATATTAAACAATAGGCAAATACAGTGGATATTGATGAAAAAAAAAAATTATCCTTTTGAACAGTAGAGGGTCACTTGATCATTATTGATAAACTTCTTGCTAGCAGATGACGCAAAGGGAATGAAAAAGAATTTAACAATGAAAAAATAATAAAAAACGACAGCCGCATTTTGTCTTAAAAATTTTGCCGAATAATTGGTTTGATACTCTGTAATTCATCATTCCACCAAAAAACACAGTAAAAATCCGAATTGCACAAAAAAAAAACAACCCAAAAAACGATTAGATGAACATGAAAGGAGGCAATTAACTTGAATCTAAGTCGCGAACTGTTTATTCTTTCCTTTTTGTATTACATGCATTTATATTTTTTTTATTCTCTTCTGCGATTTAGAATGGGACGGCCTAATGCAACACCTGTTGGAGGATCTCATCGTTAACGACAATTTTTGAATTATTCTAAACAGCAACAAAAATGCGCATAACATCGCTGAATCCCTGCTACCCACAGGCTCTCATGCAGGCACTGCCGAAAGTTCGTGAACCACTGAAATCATTCCATGGTAGGAATCTATTGTACCAAAAATTACTGAATTTTAACAATTCATGGAAACACCAACTGAAAATACACTAAAGAGGTCTGCTTTTCTAGATGTTTTTGTGTGCGGATCCCTGAAACTCATGTATGTATGTATGTACATTTTTACATTTTTTTCCCCTAAAAAATTAGAATAGGTCTGGGGTTTCAGGAAAGCTTGGTACAAAGTTAAAATGTGCCCCCCCCCCCCCCCCCAAAAAAGAGGAAAAATCAAATTTATATTTAAAAATACCTCATGTCAGAAATGACTTTGGCGCAGTTAGCCCATGCATATGAATAAGACACATGTAATCATATTCATTCATTCAGTTCAGCAACTCCTTGAAAAAATTGTTTCCAGCTCATTCTTAAGCTGATGAAAGTCGTTGCAGTGACGGAAAGCTATTGTAGTTGTTGTTTTGTTTTCTTTCCTTTACAATTTATTGTTTAGTTCTGTTATTTTGTCTATTGTTTCAACTTTGTTTTTGTCTTGCTTGGAGAGTTGAAAATCAAAAGGTACTATGTGCAAGGTTCATACTCTTGAGAGAATTTTTTTTTGTTTGTTTTTTGCTTTGATCACTAAGTGAGGTTAGTGGGTTTTCACCTGTATTTTTTCCTAACGTTCAGGCACATTTGCGTCAACATTTTGAGGGGGATGATATTATTCGATACCAAATATCTGAAGGTCAAAAATAGTGATTTTCAACCCCACAAATACACTATGAGAACTGCTTCGTACGAAGTGTCATCAATAGATGTCTAATTGTAGCTGTGTTGTTGATGAAAATGTTGTAATAATTCATAATGTTTGAAGTCACCTTTATGATTGTCGGGCCGGAAAAAAAATATATTGAATTTGTACTGAAAATAAAGCGATGTGTATGTGATTTTGTTTGTTTTTCTATTATTTTTAATTTTTGTTTGTTTGTTGTTTTTTTATATTTTCAAAATAAACCATAAGAGATGACTGGTAGAATTGGGATTTTTAAATTTTTCATAACATGGATTGATATTGTTGTCAATAACTGTGCAAATCTTGCTTTGTCCTTGATGGAATTATTGATACTATCAAAGACAATTATTGCAAGGTAGTCATTACAAGGACTGGTACCAGTTATGAAAAACTTGTCTGGATCATCAATCAATGCATATACATTTGCATGGGAGTTTAAATTTGAAATTTTGTTTAACGGCGCAGCTGCATGATAACGGCCACTTTGGGACTTTTCATTTTTTTTTTCGTTATCTTCTGCGCTGCATGGGAAGTTTTTCATATTCATTACATACGAGTGGGTTTTTGTGTGGCCAGGTTTTTTCTAAGGATGCTGAGAATATATATAACAATAAATGCAGGTGCTCAATCCAGCTTTGAAAGATTACTCTCTCTGGCAACAGCCACCTTGATATGGAGCACACGACACCACAATAGTGTTATTGATACCAACTGTCTTGCACTTCACACACTCCCCATCCCCTTCTTCTCCCCCTATATTTGATCTATCTCTGTCTGTCGCCGTCTGTCACTTGTCCAAATTTACATTCTTTACTTAATAATTGCAAAGAAATCTGACCGTGTTTTCTGAGACGACAGATTATGCCATGAAGACCCTAATAATTATTGTAAAGGCAGATAAACAAAATAGACATGCAGACAAAAACTCAGAAAGACACTCTCTTTTGCATTACACTACGAACATAATGAAACACCAGATGATAATTAATCTTTTAGGTGCCAGCTTCATGAAGCATGGTCAAGAAAAATAAAAACCTCAAAATTAATTTCGGTATTTTCCCTTTCACCACCAGCTCTTCCCTGTTCGCCATTAAATTTTAGAAGGCTTTGGATTTTGAAATTTTCATAACATAATCATATTAATATATTTGTCAGGGTTAGGATTTGAATTGCCGTGCTGGGTCACGCTTTGTTTATTTCATGTCATCATTGATTTTAGCCAGTGCAAACGTCCTTGAACTATTCCCGTGGACGGTTTGTTTTTGTGACGCTTTTTCTTGGAGATGGAGAGAAAGTGGGGCAAGATAGAACGAATGGATAAATTAACGGTGACGGTGCAGTTTTCGACCCCGTGGTTTGGGTGTACTTTAGCAAGGAAAGACGGGGCGAATAAGGAGTGAATAAATTCGTACATAAAACGTAGGGGGTGTAGAGACTTTACGAAAGCTTTTGACATGGTAGTTTAACTTTGTCTGTTACTATTAATAGACTGCGAGCTGAGCTCGAAATGGATGCACCAATCAAATTTGGGCAGTTGGCTGGGGTTGCAGAAGATATAAGCGAAGCCATCTTTAGGTTTACTCCACTCCATGCAGGTTCTTCCTCCTGCGAGGGTGTCGGCTAGACTCGGCCTGAGAGAATCATGAGACTGTTAAAGACATGTCTATGTCCTCGATAGACAATGAATTTGCCCACAGCTATTTTCTCCAGTTCCCTGATATTGTTTCAGGGAACCAATCGTAAGTTTTGAGACAGTGTGTCGACGATGACGTGAATCTGACCATAATTGTCCAGTAGAAGTGCTACTACAGGATGCAAGACTATAATGTTTTTACTTGCAATTAAGATCTAGAATGAGTGACTGGTATACACATTTGTAAATTGTAATTGATGTGTCTGGATGAGGCTGGGGATTGCCAGCCCATCCTAGAGCAGATCTAGATCTATCTTAACTCCGTCAGTGTGTCTTGACGGTTTGATCCTTTATAAGTAATTAACTGAGTTAACATCGTCGTCTGAGACATAAGAATATTATTTGTGAGATAGTAGGCAGATTATATTTCTGGAAATGAATAGGTAATAAGTAAATTGTGAATGAGTCAGAATGAAATAGAATTTCTAATCTTTTAAGAATCTAGAGGAGACTTCTAGTTATGTATTATAGTATTTTCATTTGATGCTGCTGATGTTGTCTTTTTAATATGTAAGATAGACGAAATTGTTAGGAATTTTAAGTAATAAATTTGTGGCCCTACAAGGTCCTTGATATAACTTACTCGAAATTGTTATTAGTGTATGTGGCATGGTATGGCAGAGTAATTTGTAAAACCTCTCGATATTTATTAAATGCAGTCGAACACCTAAATTCCATAATATACCACCCCGTACATTTGAGGGCATACCCCAAATCGTAACAATATTACTGTTGTCAATAACTGTGTACATCTTCCTTTGTCATTTGTGCAAACGCTGAACTGCTTTTTTTTTAACATTTTGCTTGGAGATGCGATAATAGTGGCAAATGTAGCCTAAATACATGATGTACATTTACTTAATAGACTCCCAGATGTGCTAAAATTTCGAAGTGCCCTGACGAGCTGAATGTGGTTTAAACGCAACTAAGGGAAAGAAATTCACGAAATATCATAAAAACCACAGAAAAACTGTGGGGTCGCAGCAGGGCTATAAGCAAAGTCAAAATTGGGCAAAAAGAAAAGGTTGTATGTTGCAAAACCCCGTGTGAGAAATAAAACACAAACAATACAAAGCAAACTAACGAGAAGACAGAAAATACACAAAATTTTCGGCTTTCGCCTTTTTCAAATGAAAAAAAACGAACAATAAAAGACTTCAACAGGAGCGAAGTGAAACAGTTTACTTAGCTGCGAGTTCTTGCTCCGTTAGCACTACCAAAGCACGTCCGTCCGCCAAAAGCATGGAAGCTCGAAAGAAAACACAGCAAGGCGCCGTTAAAAGAAAAAAAAACTCCGTTTAAAAAAAAAAAAAAGCAAGAGAGAGAGAGAGGTGCGGGTCAGTTGTGATTTTTACAATCCCGGTCGAATGGAAATAAATAAAAAAAACTATTTAGTAGTGTCCAAATTAATTTGGTTATTACACGCTAACCACTAGCGGTGACCAAATACGATGTGGGCAGATCTTAGTCTGAAATGTCTCACATAAATGTTCGACAGTTGTGACGAACAGAATTTTCTTTAATGTAAAGAAGAGAAAGAAAACAGCAGGGCAGGATGAAAGAGAAGTCTGTTTGGGAACAACAGAAGACGAGGTGATTTGATTCAGACAGAAACAACAAACCCAAAAACATGGTATTATTGCAAAACTTAGTATTCTAGAGAAGGCCGCTGGTTCTTTTAAGCTTTTTAAGAATGGTAATTGTGATATCAAGAGCGCTGGTTTAAATCTCATGGGCGCAGCCATAATTTATTGGAAAACTGCGCCATTTTGAATTCTATAAGGCTCGCCATATTGGAACGGTGCGCCTGCCAGGCGATTGAAAGCGCCTGCACGACGGAACGTTCCTCTGATAATTATCCAAGACATCTTTTCTAATTTTTAAAATCTTATTATTGGTATTCTGCACAACCGGCTGGTATTCAGAGACCCTATGTTTTCATAATTTGTTTTAATGATGTACATTAATTTTCATATAAGGTTGAAAATACTGCGTATTTTGATGTTCTGATTAACAATTTCAGAAAATGCAAATATATAAACGGTGTGATGTAGTAACGTGAACAAGAACACATAATTATAGGTATTTTATTTCTTTGCTACTGCTCAAACTACAGTTGTTTTTTTTTATTCTTTTTTTCTCTCACTCATTGGAATTTCTATCTCCACAACCTATTGTCTTGACTATCGAATGATTTAACCTCATTTCATTTCAGAAAAAAAAAACAAACAAAAAAACAACACTGGTTTAAGTTACGGATTGAGTCAGTTACAATATTTTTTGAGAAAATGCCATTAGAATTTTCAACAGAACAGTCCATTTTTCTTTTTCTGGCCGAGATCTAAATTTTGACTGAAGACATCTTTTAAAAACAATTATTCTCTGTGTGCGGGTGTTTTTTATTTTGTTTTGGGGGTGGGGGCGGGGGGGTGGTGATGGATTTACGGGACAAAATACATTCGCATGACATAAAATAAACGTCAAGCGGACTCGACTATTTGAATATAAATTTAGCGCCATAGTAATTCCTCACAAGGAGGTCAGAGAGTGCAGGCAAAGTAATTCTATGTTGTACACAGTTGTGAATCATGAATCACAACTGTGTCTCACTAGTACCTGCACTGAGTTAGGATTCTTTCCCCTGCCTTTCAAAATAAAAATTGGATGGATGGATGGATGGATGGGTGGGTGGGTGGGTGGATGGATGGATGGATGGATGGATGGATGGATGGATGGAACAACTTAACAAGAACGAAAAGAATAAAAGCAGCAATCAAACATATCTTTCAAAAAACACAAAATCGCACCTGCTTGGCTTGAATTATCCATTAAACATTTATTCAAGGCTACTGCATGAATTTCCATGGCAATCAAAATTTTTCATGTTTCTGTTCACTCAATATGGAAATTAAAACAATATTTAAACCCTGCAGCATTTTGTACAATGATAATGTTAAACATTAGAACTTTCAATACGTATTTTTTTATTCTGCTCTTTCTTCTGGTCGATAAGACATGAATCCATTCTCTATTTGAGTTGATGGAAGAAATCAAAGACACTATTTTCACCGTCTCCCAAAATTGGGGAATAAAACAAACGGCCAACATAAAAATTTTTTTAATAAGCAGTAGTTACATAAATGTGTGACATTGATCATTATCAAATTTGATTCTTTGTTTATTCAGTCAGTAATCATGGAGAATCATCAAATTTGCAGAACCTGTTTAAATGAAGGAGTATTAACATACTAAGGAATGTTTAGTTGTAAAAGAATAGCAAATATTATAGTTAGGACAAGCATCTGAACTATCAGTTCCTTGCATGTAAATAAAAAGAATAGATTAAAATATAACCCAAAATGGACCAAACACATATAATTAAACAATATGGACCAAATACAAATGATTAATCAATATGGACCAAACACAAATAATTAAACAATATGGATCAGAAACAAATAATTAAACACTAAGGACCAAAAACAAATATTTAATAATATGGGCCATGAACAATTAATTCAGCAATAAGGAGCAAAAACAAATACACATAAATAATTAGGGTTGCGCTTAATATTTTGATACATAGGTTCAAGGTTCAACTAAGTAGTTCTTAAAGGCGGATGAGTGAGTGAGAGGGAAGGGGGACTGGGAGGGGGAGCCTTGAACAGAAATTTTGGATTCGAAAGCTGGCGGAAAGTGCCGGTGCGGGGGGGGGGGGGGGGGCTAACATCAGCCATGAAATAATACCACACTACACTGATTGTGACAGTAAAGACTCGCTTTTTAAGTTTCTCATCCGAGACTGTGCATTGAGATCTGAGCATTCTGCTGACGTTCTGTCCAATCTCCGGTGCTTTTAATTCCATTGACGGGCATTAATAAATTTCCCTGAAGTGTTGCTTGTTCTGTTGTAGAATTCTAAAGATTGCATTTAGCGGCCTACGAAAATACAGAAACTGGATGGATTCATGTGGTCTGAGTGGGGAGGGGGGGGGGGGCGGAGATAAAACTTTAAGATTGAGTGTTAAAGGGAATAGGTGTGAAAAGTTTAAAAACCACTGTTTTAGCCAAAAGATTGGCATAATAATATGTGGCTTATGAATGTTGATACAAGACATACAAGACATGAACTATTGGGGGGTGAGACCCATTATAATGCAGTCACTCACTGACTGTATTACAAAATTATATAACGATTATAATTCTATATCAAATTATAACTTTACCGCCCTGTAACAGATGGGCGAGAGTGCAAATTTCGAGTTGGATATGCGGTTCAAAGGATCAATCCTGCTTTGCGGATACAAACGAATGACCCGCTTCCGACTTGGTGTTATAAATCTAGACCAGAGTCTCGTTTTATAGTGAAGCAGTTTATCTTTACCACCCCCGTCTCCATCTTAACCCTCCTATTTTACAGTTTCCAGGTTCACATATGTAAAATGAAATGTTAGACAAGAAGGCCATGATATAATGCATATCTTAGTTTTATGTGGACACATTTGAAAATTACACTTAAACATTCAGAATGCGTGAATTATTATTATAATATGATTAATTTCACGTCAAAAATAAGATATTCAAAAACGATAAACTTACGGATATCCAGAAAGTTCACTCAAATCAAAATAAAGAAAGAAAAAAGCAAACAAATAATTTACCAATCGCTGTTTGATTCAGGACCTGTAATTATCTATTGAGTATGATGAAGAAAAAAAAATACCAACAAAAATCATCAAGTTGATAACCCTCATTAATGTATCAAAAGGTATTTAAAAGAACTAGCTTACAACAATGAACACTCCGTATTGAGCAGTGCTGACATTTCAACACCCAGAAATAACAATGTAACATAACGAATATCTTAACTTTGCTCATCATTCAGACGAGGCGTCTTAGCATAGCAATCTAACACATTAGTGCCCACCAGTGCTGTAGCAAAGTTTGCACTCCAACATAGGGCTCAGATTAGGGGTTTATTCTAATCGGCACATTCAAGTAACTCAGTCAATAATTGTGCATTTTCCTGATTTGGACCAAATAATTATGATGTAATTCAGTTTTTACGTGATTTTTTTTTTACCAGCATGAATAAATGAACTGAATGTCATCGTGATAAACTGGGAAAAAGTTGACACTGGAAACAAAACTGGCAGAAACTACGATGCATCAACACTTCAAGTGTCCACAATGATTTGACGTCATCTCAGGCAACAATAAAGAAAGACAACTCCAACTTGTCTGGGCTGCACAGAAAACCTCTCAATGTGCCAGCTCCAGATAGAGCCTATAGCTGAATACAAACATTGGCTACATCAACATACAGAGATTACAAAAGAATCAAAAGAATACATTTTGGTATTATAGAATGGAGTTTGAAGTAGGACACCTGCTTTCAACAACAGATTATTACTAAGTAATAGCCTACATCAATCTGTAATTGTATTTCAACATATCAACCATATTTCTTAGCTACAAATCTACTGAAGGAATCTACATTCTCTATGCCAAAAGGGGCAACGACTTTCAGTAAACGAAAACCTCTCACTTCAAGCTCTGTTATCTACAAATGAATACGTGATAAAGAAAGCAAAAAGGTTACAATTTGCAAATCTCAATATTAGCAACAGATAACATGAACAACAATAACAACAACCTATACAATCTGTGTTTCTTTAACACACAAAAGTTTAAATGTGGCACAAAAAACACAAAAAAAAGCTGTATTTTTGTTCGAAGTCCTAGGTTGAAAATAAAAATGAGCAAAGCAAAAGAAAAACAAAGAGAAAATTCTACAAAAGAAATTAAAAATGAATGTAATATAGAATGTAATAAAGTAATAATGCTTATAGCCACGGGGAAGTTTGTTAAGTTAAAAGATTTTTTTAAAAAAGGAAAAATCAGCAAACACAAATTATAAGCTTAACATTTCTGATCTTTTTTTTTTTTTTACACTATTAATCAAGGAAGATAATTATTCTGTTCAACAAGTAATGGCAACCTAATTGGGTATTTTATGATCCCTCACTTTCTGTACAAAACGCTAAATAATCACAATCCACTTTAAACAGCACATTGAGCTTTTCCCATCTATTATCAACTTGATCGGTCGGTAAATATATAAATTCTTTTAGCTCTGAAGAACTGAGCTACAGAAATGAAAACGTAGAAACCTTCACCTATACTAAATTACTGATGGTGACTTTTTAAACAGAAATAATTATTATCTTCCTCGCCATGTACGAATCCAATCATGGATACATTAAAAGTGATCAAATTTTCATTCACCGCTTTTCACTTGAACCACGTTTCTTTTTCTCTATCTCTTTCTTTGATGTATGACTTGGATCCAGAAGCCATTTGAATCTCCGTCCTGGTCACATGATGAAATCAAAAACAAAGACCGGAAAGATCATGAAAACGTACAACAAAAAAGAAAAACTCAGCCAAGCTAAAAGGACAAAAATGTTCACGTTTCTCAGATCTGGTGCAGTTTTAAACAAGAAAATTGTATCCTACCACAGTCCCACCGTTTTTACTGATGTAAACTTTGGTCAATTTTCGTGGCTATGTCGGTGAGAGATGGGTCACCATCCAGGAATATGACAGGTGACAGTTTGCAATGAAGTTCTCTGTCAATCTCATTGATCAATGTCACAATCAGCATAGAATCCATACCGATGTCGATCAATCTAGAATCTTCACTCAGTGTCTCTTCGTCCATATCCAGAATCTTGGAGGTCAGAAAGACCAGGTATTTTTCATACAAGTTGAGCCGTTCTTCCTGAGATTTTTCTCCTGCTTCATGAAGAGGCAGCTGCTCTCTCACACGAGCTCTCAATTCTTCAAGGCCACCAGTGAGATTCTTTTTCGTAAGTTTACAGCTGATGATCTGTACTTCGTCAAGCATGAGAACTGGGAAAATAGACGCCCGAATTTCGTCTTTGGTCAGAACAAGAAATCCAACTTTCTCCAGAGCCTTTTTTGCCTTGTCTTTGTTGTGCAGAAGCCCCAGATCCATGGGTCCCCAATTGATGCTTTGGCCAGCTAAATTAAAATGTCTACGATACTGGGCTAGGCCGTCCAGAAATCCGTTGGCCGCAACATAGTTAGTCTGGCCCATATTACCCACAACTGATGCTATGGAAGAGTGCAGAACAAAATAGTCCAGTGGCATCGTTTTCGTCAGCTGATGAAGGTTCCAGGCACCCACAACTTTTGGTGCCAGAACTGACGTAAATGATTTTCCATCCATCTCATGGAGGAGTCGATCATCCAAAACCGCTGCCCCGAAAAAAACTCCTTTCATGGGCACTTCCGGGAACATTCTTCGTTCAGTAGCCATAATTTCATAAAGGGGTGCCATTTTGGTTACATCCACTGGGAAAGATTCGATTTTACACGAGTGGTTCTCACACAGTTTTCTCATCTCAGCCGTCAATTCCAGGCTTGCCGTTCTGCGGTTGAGAATGGTAATGATTCCTGCACCATTTTGTGCTAGAAATTTGACTAATTCCCACCCGAGTCCAGTTAAGCCTCCAACAACGATGTACATGGCATCTTTCCTGAACTGGTCAGCCCTAGTGGCCTGGACTTTTGATCTATCTGGTGTGAAACGTTCTGTTGTCAATAGTTCACTCAAATCACAAGCAAAGCTGTTCCTTTCATCTGATGTTGAGATGTTTGAATGTAAACACTCCGATATAAAAGGCTTGAGGTTCTGATTTTCATCCATCCAAATCTTTACCCCTTTGACCAGTTTTTCAATACGCTGGGTAGAAAAAACTTCAATTGGATCCTGCATTATTAATTTGACATTGGGCATCCAGTGCTGTACAAACGCTTGGATATTTGACCCCGCTAGAGCTGGTATTGTGATCAAACTGTCAAACTGACTTGATCGAGCTTTCAGCTTGTGGAGGACAGTGTGATCCAGGTAAATCAATACTACAATGTTCTTTTTGACACTTATGCCATTATCTAGAGATTCCTTGTCCACGATCTGTGTTTCTTTCAGTTCATCTGACGCAGGCATGTTCATCAGCATCAGTATGAGTAGTTCCCCCAGTTGTCGGCTAGCTTGGGACACCAATATGGTAACAGAGGAGCCATTGAGATGCTGGAGTAGAGACCTCAGGAATACCAATGTGGTCAGGTTACCTGGACTGTAATCTTCAAACAACTTGTGAGGGACGACGGCGTCCACTGGTACCTTCACTTTTGACCCAATTAAACTCGGATAACACGAAACAACCTTTTCATGACTCCCTTTGGCGATTCCCACATGCTCTACGGCAAAAACACAGTGGCCACGGACAAGTGAAGTTTCCTCAGTCTGGGCGACGTCGCTGTATGGTAACGCCATGTTGAAGAACCGCGAGTCCGGAATGGCAGTCTCGGAAACAATTACTTCATCAAAACCTTCCAACTGCGTTTGGTCAGTATTGCCGTATACATTGACGTGGTCGTGAGAAACGGCTGCGTTTTTGAATACAGATAAAACAATTTGGTTTGGATCAGCAGAAATGCACCGCGATGTTGGCAATACCCTTGGTTTTCCTACCCTCAGACCAGCCCTGTGAACCAAAACATCTTCTTTAGCTATGCGAAGTAAAACATCTTCTTTGACCACCCACTCCGCATGCTTTGCTAAGATTGGGTCATTTTGGATATATCTGACAACAGCAGCCTGTAGATGGAGTGTGATCTTTTCTTTATGCAGATGTAAGTACAGGAGAGAAACATTTGTCCTGCCTTCTCTCAGTGCACATTTAGTCAAACTCCACAGAGCTGTCAGTAGCGGACTGACGCAGCCCTTGCTATGAGATGATTCGCTGACGCCTACAGCCCACTGTGTAAACACATAGATAGGAAGTGAAGCCACACTTTCAAGAGTATATATAGTTTTCATGATCATGGAAAGATTTGCCAGTTTTGACAAAAGGTAAGTGCCAATGTCATTGTCGGCAACACTAGCAGATGCACTGAATATCATGGCTTTATAGTTGTCTTGTGACTTATAGTTCAGGAGTACTTCAACACGCATATATGCATCATTGTCTCCGACACCGTAAGTGATCACATTTATGGGTGCGGGAACCTCTGGGAAATCATGTTTGTCTACAATGTACAGTACAGAAGGGTCATCTGTGAGTTCCAGTGAGTAGTTTTCCACTTCTGGCATCCAGGTCTCAGGTGTTTGCAAATACAGCGTAGCAGCTTCCCTTTCAGATGTATCTGTGGTCAGAGATTTGAATGTCAGGTCCTCTACCAGAGCTAGAACTTCTCCTTTGAGGTTTGTTAACTGGACATCAAATACAGTTATGTCATTTTGGGTCTGTTTCAGTAATGAGTAAATGTACATCTCTTGCTCAGCAGGTCCAAAGACGATCAAGGAACCAATGGATATGGGAAGTGTACCGTAAGCATCTTTCTCTGTTGGAATGTCTGTGATTATGGCATAGGTTTGAATCATTGCATCCAGGACCGAACTGTGAATTGTCATCCCAAGCATTTCCGCTCTCACATTGTATGGTACCTGAACCTTGGCTAAACATTCTCTGGAACTTTTTTGTGCGCTTTGAAAGAGAGAATAACTTGGGCCGTACTGAAATCCCAGTTTTTTCATAATATTATATCTTCTCCTTTTATGTCCTCACTGCAACGATCTTTAATTCTCGCAATATCAAGACCGATTTTGTTTTCTTGCTTACTTAAGCCTTTCAAATGAATTTTGGCGTAGATTTTATTTCCTGCTTTCACTTTGATGTCAAAGCTTTCAGAAGATTTCATATTTCTTTCATGTTTTGCGACGTTTACTTCAAGTATCTGTATAGAAGTCCTGTTTTCCACCAGGCAAAGAGCGAGCAGATCAACTGCAACAGAATACTGAGGGCAATTCATGTCTTTCACCTGCTTAGTCACAGCAAACCCCAGTTCGGCGTACAGTGCACCAGGAAGAATCACATCACCTCCAATGCGATGCTCGAAGACAGATGAGAATGTCAAAGGTGACAGGTGAACCTGAAATTCCATTTCACTGTTCTCAGACTTGCGGAGGAAAGGATGTGCCAAAATCATGTCGTTAGCGCCAAATCGTTTGATGTAAAATGCCTCAGGAAGTTCTAGCACTCTTCGCGGCTTAAAACAGTAACGTGGGACCTGTGTGAGGGAATTTCCATCTTGCGGAAGAGCTTCGAACTTTATTGTCACCCCTTCTTCATACAGACGTGCCACTGCCTTCAAAAAAACTCCCCATTCCATTTCAGGTCGAACTTTATTGTCACCCCTTCTTCATATAAACTTGCCACTGCCTCCAAAAAGACTCCCCATTCCATTTCAGATCGAACTTTTTTCGTCATACTTGTGACTGTTTTCATCTCCTCTCCGGGGAAAATGTCGTTTTGGTGAGCTGCCATAAATGGTTTAGGACCAACCTCTAGGAAGATTTGTCTTCTGCTCGAGTGAACTGTTTTACGAATTGCCTGAAGAAAGTGTACAGGATCTCTCAAGGTTCTGCACCCAGTAATTGCCATCAAGCGGGCCTTTCACAGGTTCTCCAGTAACTGTGGAAATCATCTCAATATGGCTTGAATGTGAACTTTTCTCTTCTTGAGCAACATCCTTCAAAGCTTGTCTGAGTTCCTCTTTACAGCTGTCCACTAAATGACTATGGTAGGCCACTGGCACATGCATGTCTGTTATAGTAATATCAAGTTTGAGTTCCTTTGCTTTCGTTTGGATGAGCTGAGTTATTTCCTTGACAGCATCTGCATCGCCACTGACAGCACAGCACACTGGACTCAATTCTACAGACACATTGGCTTTGTCTGGAAATTTCTTCACAATATCTTTGATCTCATCAACTGGCAGATTTCTGAATAGGATCATGGTCCCACCTCCAGTCACGCTGGCCAGCGCCTGTGTACGGTGAACGATCA
This sequence comes from Onchidella celtica, assembly GCA_963931925.1. Taxonomy (NCBI): domain Eukaryota; kingdom Metazoa; phylum Mollusca; class Gastropoda; order Systellommatophora; family Onchidiidae; genus Onchidella; species Onchidella celtica. The sequence continues at coordinate 3,266,213 of OZ007573.1, forward strand.
CTTTGACAGCATCCTGCAGAGACAACCGCCCAGCTACATAAGCAGCGGCCACTTCACCCACTGAATGTCCAACAACGTATTGAGGACAAACTCCCAGACTTTCCCACAGTTTAGCCAAGCCAATCTGACAGGCAAAAATTGCAGTAGGCTGATATTCTCTGTCATCATCAACCTCAGTTGTCATCAAACGATATTCCAGTGACCATGTCACAAGCTGAGAAAGCCAGTGGTCAATGTCTTGTATAGCTTTTTTAAACACGTCACTTTTGTTCATCAAGCCCCGACACATGCCCAGCCAATAGGATCCCATACCACAGAACACGAAAACAAGATTAGATTTTAAGACTTTGGATGTTTTTTGTTCTTGGCTTAAAATGTTGTCTAAGTTCTTGGTGAGTTCATCTACAGTTCTGGCCACCTCGGCGTGACGTACCTGGAAGTGTTGCCGCCGAACGGTAGAAGTGTAGGCGATGTTATGAAGAGCTAATTTGTGTAGATCTGGATAAGCCAGACAATCTTTAATGCTGCCAATTAATGAATCTTTGTTACGTGCTGAAAAACATGTTATGCACTCCACCTCTTGGCTGTTTTGTCTATCTCTAGGATTGTGTTTAGCTCTGACAACGGCATGGCAATTTGCTCCACCAAATCCAAATGAATTTACACAGGCCATTTTTTGTTCTTTTTCAGACAACGGCCAGTCCTTGACCTGAGTTGGTACATGCAAATTCACTGCTTGGAAATCTATTTGGTTATGGAGAGGTTCAGACAAAAGTGACGGAACAATTTTGCCATATTTCATCATGAGTAAGACTTTGATCAGCCCTGCAACACCAGCCCCGGCCTCTAAATGGCCAATGTTTGTTTTGACAGATCCTATGTACCGGTGACGAAGGGACTTTTTCTCCTTGAAAAACTGTTCAAATGCCTTCACCTCTACGATGTCACCTCTGGTCCCAGTACCTGTGGATGCAATGGACCATTAGAACAAAATTATTTCACTTTCTCGTTATGGTAGCATTTGTCTTGTCCGCCAAAGGTGCCATTTTGTGATTTGAAAAGCGTTACTTCCCAGGGTGCGTTATTTAATGGACTTTCATAATAATGAAAAACAGTGAGTTTCATGTGATAAATACAAAAAAATATGCGTCGAGTTTTTCTTTTTTGAACGTAACATTTTACAGGATCATTATTCTTATTTGCATCATGGACATTCTTATTCCCACTGGACTTATGAAGTTGTTCAGAAAAACGGGTTTAAAAGATGTGATCGGAAATAACATTTTGATGATAAAACTGATTGAAGAAAACACACACCCAAGAAAAGAGAAAAGGGCTCAATCACAGTGTTCAAGGATGAAGAGTGGAAAATCGAAATGGATTTATACCTGATCTGCCAGTGACCATGTCTGGGCGACATTAGGCAATACCAATGTCCTCCGGCACTCTTAGGGATAAGCCAGACCAAGGCTGGTGTGGGTCCCAAACTGGTGGCTCGTCGCCTAATTATCATGCACCACACTAAAACATTATTCATTGCCCATACCACTGCAGTGTATTGCAGTCAGTAGTGTTTTAGTGTGATGTATAATGATTAGGCTGCGAGCTACCAGTTTGGACACCCTTTATCTGCAGTTATCCACATTCAGAATTTATCCTGTACTTACAAGCTAGAAATTGTGGGATTTTCTACTAGATGTCTGAAGACTGTAAGCTTTCTGATGAGCTTATATATGTGGCATAAAAGTAACATATTTGCAGATTGCTGGGTGATAACAAAAGCTTAATTTTCTACCTTCCAGAGTCAATATATTGTTACCCATGACAAATGTCCAGGTATGTACTTACCATGTGCTTCAATGTAATCGATATTCTGTGGATCGACTTTGGCCCGTGTGTAGAGATCGTTCAGCAGTTTTGCTTGTTGCTGGTCTGAGGGAGCCGTGATGGGCGATACCGTTCTTCCATTATGGTTGGAGAGTGTGTTTATCGTTGCCCACACTCTACTGTTGTTTCGTGTTGCCTTGGTAATATAAAAAATGTAGGTGATTCAGTTTTGAAGGGGAGTGAGAGTAAGAAAACGGGAAAGAAACATCACACAGTTATATCATTATATGGAAACGGAAATATGATACGTATGACTAACGAACAGAATATCTATGTAATAAAAATAATACACTTAACCATTTGTGTAACTCACTGACTTTTACGGATGACCTAAACAGCAATCTTGGCACGTGTATCAAGTAGACTTTAAGTGCCGATTCATTTCGACCAGTCACTGCTCGTAGGACGGGCGATTTATTTGTGCTATAGGTAGGTGCGACCATCTTGTAACGTCGCGATGATTCGGTTCAGATGGTACATTGTAAGTATAAACATCATTTAACTTACGAACCGAGTCACACATGTGGGCCATGCTAAGGTGGCAAATTTAATCAGGTAACCTGCGCCTCTGCTAAACATCACATGAGACTTAGCGAGTATTCTGCACATGTCAGGTGGAAATGTCATTAGAATTGCCACACAGAGTCTGAACGTATTCTGGACGAGTTATTTATATGCCTTGGTATAAAAAAAGCCACAAAATGGAATATTCACTTGATCTACCGAAATGGAACAGCAGTGCTCCCCTCAGCTATCATTGGCTGGATTGTATACGTGACATGTTTGTACCGACTGGCTGTGGACAGTAAAGATACTCACATCTGACAGACGCTGCAGAATGACAATGCCACAGCCCTCCCCCCTGGTGTAGCCATCGGCCTCCTGAGAGAAAGTGAAACATTGACCTTTTCTGGACAACATTCCAGCTTTACTGGTCAGGACAAAGGGATCAGGGGACAGCAGAAAGTTGACACCGCCGCAGATAGCCAGGTCATACTTTTCTGAAATGCCAGACGTAATTCAATTACAAATTTCAAGGCCAGTTAAAGGAGAGTAAAGACCGCAGGAGATAACATCTATTACCCAGAACAGTATGAACACATGCATATTGGAAATAGCAGGGTGATGGCATGGCCATAGCGGGACTGTTGCAAGATTTGATGGTGCATGGGAACAATTACAAACATATTATTTCTGTGTCTGTAAAAATGGTTGAAGGAGTTCTGTTTATTCATGAAAAATCTTGTCTGCGTAGAAACTGAAATTTGCAGCACTATAGATTATACAAACCGAAACCTCAAATAATGGCAAGAATTTACCTGATGAATTCCCCATTGGTTACCAATGATAAAAAAAAAAGGTGTCTCCAAACATCACTTTGTTTTTAATCGTCTAGTCATGACAAAGAATTGAGGAAAAAGATGATTAGAGTAAATGTAGCCATAGTGCTATGTTTGTATTATTGTCCACCCCATCTTATTTCTCTCATGCGCTGACCTAGTTATATTGGCAACGTGGTTATATGTAAATTACATCTAAATTTCTTTGTCTACACCTGGGCTTTGTACTATCCCTTTGTTAGTCCCAAACAGAGACGCTGCACGTGGGCTATGCCCATGCTGGCATCGGTACCTTCTTTGTCTGGGCGATGCATTCCCCCCGCGGGTCAGCTGACCACTGGCGCGAGTATAAGTTTGTCCAGTCTGACCACTTAGTCATATTCCTACCTGACGGCGAGGGGCGCAGACATATTGAAAGCTAGTAGTAGACAAAGTTCCATTTCACACATTGGCCTGAGCCGCTGTGTTGGTTCGCTTGGGTTTCTTGGTTGTGTTGGTTCGCTTGGGTTTCTTGGTTGTGTTGGTTCGCTTGGGTTTCTTGGTTTCTGTTCCCTTTTTTTTTCATGTGCTCTGAAATAAACGATAATACGTTTACGACCCATATATATATATAGCAGAGTTAGGTTATTTTGTCTTTTTGTCCTGACGACCTCATCATCGTCGTCTGCTAACATAAAGAATACCCGAAAGAAGTGCTTGAATTCCAACATCCACGGCTACCAGGGAGGACGAACAAGCCGAGTCTATGGCCATGGATGGTCCACGCAAGTCAAAAGTGTAGGACACACGATTCGCTATGACACTGTCAGAGGTACCTGTGACCGTGTAGTGGTTGATGTGCGAGGATCTGGCATGTGTTTCTCCACGGTCCGTCATGACACCTGAAATACAGTCAGGTTTTAAATTGGAAGTACTCATTCTATGGCTTGTGTTGAAGAAACAAACAATTGATTAACCCCAACACAAAGCTGTAAGACAACAAAGATGAAGAATATTCAGGTATTATCTGTGCAAGGTTTGTCTTGGGTCAAGAAAGGTATCCTATATATATCTATTAGGTATAATCAAAGTGTTTCTGTTACTGACCAAAAAAAAAAAAAACACCTCACCAATGAATACGCCAGTCCGTGACCCTTTGATCTGGTCTCTGGTAAAGCCACCATCCTCTAGTGCCACGTGCACACATTCCAGAACAAGACGTTGTTGAGGGTCCATCGTGTCCGCTTCCTCGTCAGTGATGTAGAATAAGCTGTTGTCAAATGCCAGAGGGCTGAAACCTGAGGAAGACAGAGAGGCGATGTGAGATGGTCAAGTCACTGACAGAGAAAATAGTTCATTGGTCATATCTTTTGTGTGTGTCGTTCTTGTGTTCTCATTGTGGAGCAATTTATTGGTTAGTTATTATTGTTACGATTTGGGGTATGCCCTCAAATGTACGGGGTGGTATATTATGGAATTTAGGTGTTCGACTGCATTTAATAAATATCGAGAGGTTTTACAAATTACTCTGCCATACCATGCCACATACACTAATAACAATTTCGAGTAAGTTATATCAAGGACCTTGTAGGGCCACAAATTTATTACTTAAAATTCCTAACAATTTCGTCTATCGTTACATATTAAAAGACAACATCAGCAGCATCAAATGAAAATACTATAATACATAACTAGAAGTCTCCTCTAGATTCTTAAAAGATTAGAAATTCTATTTCATTCTGACTCATTCACAATTTACTTATTAACTATTCATTTCCAGAAATATAATCTGCCTACTAGCTCACAAATAATATTCTTATGTCTCAGACGACAATGTTAACTCAGTTAATTACTTATAAAGGATCAAACCGTCAAGACACACTGACGGAGTTAAGATAGATCTAGATCTGCTCTAGGATGGGCTGGCAATCCCCAGCCTCATCCAGACACATCAATTACAATTTACAAATGTGTATACCAGTCACTCATTCTAGATCTTAATTGCAAGTAAAAACATTATAGTCTTGCATCCTGTGGTAGCACTTCTACTGGACAATTATGGTCAGATTCACGTCATCGTCGACGCACTGTCTCGAAACTTACGATTGGTTCCCTGAAACAATATCAGGGAACTGGAGAAAATAGCTGTGGGCAAATTCATTGTCTATCGAGGACATAGACATGTCTTTAACAGTCTCATGATTCTCTCAGGCCGAGTCTAGCCGACACCCTCGCAGGAGGAAGAACCTGCATGGAGTGGAGTAAACCTAAAGATGGCTTCGCTTATATCTTCTGCAACCCCCAGCCAACTGCTCAAATTTGATTGGTGCATCCATTTCGAGCTCAGCTCGCAGTCTATTAATAGTAACAGACAAAGTTAAATTAGTATGTCAAAAGCTTTCGCAAAGTCTCTACACCCCCTACGTTTTATGTACGAATTTATTCACTCCTTATTCGCCCCGTCTTTCCTTGCTAAAGTACACCCAAACCACGGGGTCGAAAACTGCACCGTCACTGTTAATTTATCCATTCGTTCTATCTTGCCCCACTTTCTTTCCATCTCTAAGAAAAAGCGTCACAAAAACAAACCGTCCACGGGAATAGTTCAAGGACGTTTGCACTGGCCAAAATCAATGATGCCATGAAATAAACAAAGCGTGACCCAGCACGGCAATTCAAATCCTAACCCTGACAATTATGTATTTTCATTTACTTGTTTGTTGTTTGGTTGGTTCATTGGTTGGTTGGTTCATTGATTGGTTGGTTGGTAACTTTAAATGTAACATGTCCGGTGTAAAACGTCACACAGCTGCATTCCAAAAAGTTGAATTAAAGGTCAAAGAGGAGAACAAAAGTAAACCAATGTCAGTCTAATCTGAGCCTTGATTTAGTGACCGATTGTGAGAATTCCCCTGGTCTCTTATGTTATGGATAGAAAACTGAATGCACAGTGCATATTGTAAGGACAACATTAGACATGGCCTTTAGCTCTTGAGTACTGGTCTCTTGACAGATCTTCTTAAACACAATTCAATACGTGGTTATTGTAAAGATGAAAATGAATTTCTATGTTCAGCCAAACTGCTCTAAAGATTCCGTTAGGGTTAAAGGAGTTCGAGGTTTAAAAAAGATAGTTGTTTCTTAGGAAACACAATATTTCCATTATTTCTGTCCTTAAATGCAAACAATGACTAAAGTTGAGCCGCATAGTGGACAGATATTAAGTTGATAAGTCGCTACTCACTCTTTGAGAAGTCCAGCTGTTCTGGCATAAGTTTTGCCGATAGCATTTCTATCTTCACTGTAGAAGGCGTCTGTGTTCCATCTGTCCCGAGGAATGTCTGTCACATGGTTCTCCCCAGCCTCTCCCACAGAATTCATCTGTGTTGTTTGCCCCGGGGAATTTACAACCTATGCCAACTATGGCAGGCCATTTGTTCTCATTCTCCATTTCTCCAGGTGAGTCAGCCCTGCCGTCAGCTGAATTTCTGGAAGCAATATGGTCCCACAGATAATGTGTGTGCGTATGTTTGTGTGCGTGTGTGTGTATCTTTCTTATGAGATATTTACAAATCATAAAATTAATGCTGAATTAAGATCATTTGTATGTCGGGGTAGACTCCAGCTTCTCGCACGTGAATCCCTTTTGTTCATTTACTACCCACTTACTTATTCAAAGAGATGTAAGATTTGCAACCATCCATCAGAGACAGTTAAACAGGTGCTGAGTGGGTGCACAAAACAACAATAAAACATTTATCAGAAGAGACATAACCGAATTGTAGACATTATCTTTGGACATTGAGTTCAGTCCAACAAAGACAAGGTGGTAGTGAAAGGCATTATTTCAAAGCTTTGCTATTTCAATGAAGAACTCCATTTAGCAACAAACGCATTTGAAAATGCACCCACACGTCTAGATATAGCCATCACAGATCATAAGAAAACGAACACCGAAAATTGTTGAAATTTTAGTCCCTTTTGATGCAAAATATCAATATTATTATGTTTCCAGGGGAAATTTAACTTGTTTTCCACCCTTTCAGTGCAGATTAACGAACTAGGGTACCACAGTGAAGTTACAATTCAATATTCGTTGTCGGGACATTAGGCGTTGTACAGTAAATTCACGACCGGGTTAATGGAAGCATATCGTCGGTTGGCTGTTGGAACCTCGTTAAGTCCAAAATCAAAATTTTACAGGAGAAGGAAAAAACTGATTATCTTTAATAGTTTTCATTATTGGGAGCTGTAACTTGGCATCTAGCCTATGTTCTTGACCAGTAGTTGTGCCGTGTATTGCATTTTGACGACAACCCTACTGTAATTACGTAACCAGAGTTAAGTAGGTTATAACATGCCTAAAGCTTTAACGAGGTTCAAGCGCACACATCGCGCCGCTTGGCTGATCGTATAACCTCGCTACCTTTCTTTGGGCATAGTAAAAATATGTTTAAAAGTGCCTCGGAGGCATTTATTGTTGTCTTTGCCGTTTTAGTTCTGTTTTACATTTATCCCTCGAAACTTGGTATTTCACTTCGTTTATTTCCTATGTATCACACCATCACCGAGCGAATTAATGTAATATAAATGTATGATTTACTGTCTAGCCTAAACCAAACTATTTATTCACACTTGACTCTTTAGTAACACAAAGTATTACATGTCATTTGTTTACAAAAGACATTAAATACATCATTAAATCTCTCTTTCTACTATTTCTACTATTTATCTCTCTCTCCATGTCCCCTTCCCTTCTCTCTCTATCTGCCCGTCTCTCCCTCTGTCTATCTTTGTCTATGTTATGTCCTTGCTCACTGCCCCTTCCCCAGCCGCATCCATCTGCCCCTGCCGCTCTCTTTCTCTCTTTGAGAGAGTTGCACTCCAGTTCTTTGAGAGAGGACTGCATTTTGGTTCATTGAGAGAGAGAGAGAGAGAGAGAGAGAGAGAGAGAGAGAGAGAGAGAGAGAGAGAGAGAGAGAGAGAGAGAGAGAGAGAGAGAGTTGCATTTTGGTTCTTTGAGAGAAATGCAACTTGAAAGAGGTGCACTCTAGTTCTTTGAGAGAGGGCTGCATTTTGGTTCTTTGAGAGAGATGCAATTTAAAAGAGATGCACTCCAGTCCTTTGAGAGAGAGCTGCAATTTGGTTCTTTGGGAGAGATGCAACTTGAAAGAGGTGCACTCCGGCTCTTTGAGAGAGAGCTGCATTTTGGTTCTTTAAGAGAGATGCAACTTGAAAGAGGTGCATTCCAGTCCTTTGAGAGACAGCTGCATTTTGGTTCTTTGGGAGAGATCCAACTTGAAAGAGGTGCACTCTGGTTCTTGTATAAATCTGCATTCTGGGGCTGTGAGAGAAACTGTACTCAGGGATTTTGAGAGACAACTGCACACTGGATCTTTGAGTTAGACGTTCACTCTGGTTATTTGACAGAGAGAGAGAGAGGGGGGGAGAGAGAGAGAGAGAGAGAAAGAGAGAGAGAGAGAGAGAGAGAGGAGGGGGGTGTGAGCGCTGCACTTTGGTTCTTTATTATGCAATCTGGTCTTTGAGAGAGCTGCCCCCTGAGAGAGCTGCATCTTGCACTTTGAGAATGTGGCGCTCTGGTTCTGAGAGAGAGAGAGAGAGACAGAGAGAGAGAGAGAGAGAGAGGGGGAGAGCAAGAGATTTGTACGTTTGCTCCTTGAGCTGGCTGCATTTCAGTTCCTTGGGTAATTTTCATTTTTGTTCTTTGAGAGTTACTTGTTTGTTCTTTGAGAGAGTTCCACATAGGGTCTTTGAGTGCTGTGCACTTGGTTCTGTGAGAGAGTTCCAGCATAGTTCTTTGAGAGAGGGTTGCACTGAGAGAACTGCTCTGTGTTTCTTTGAGAGATCTACTTTCACACCAGTAAGGTTTGTGTGCAACGTCAATTAAAGGCTCCTGCGATCGGCATCTTCCTCTAACAGGTTTTGAAAGTGCTTATTGCACCATGCATTGTCCTCTGCTCAGAGGAAACGTTGAAAATAACAAACTGGAAATGCACAGTGACTTATGTGTTACATACTGGAAAGCACTGGATTCAAAAATTCAGATAGAGGGGCGCTTTACTTTGTCTGGTCACTGATTGATATGAGACTGACAGTATTTATAGCTATTAAAGTATGGGTGGGGCGAAGATTCGCATGATTAATTGCAGATTGATCAATTAACTCAAAATATTTACCAAAATAATATTTACCATTCCCTTATTTGATCACATTTGATCCGCCCATATTCGCCGATCTTGTCTTACTTTCTTCAAAGACGGTGTCCACTAATTTGAGCGGCAACTTCAAAGGCCGTAAACTCGCCGCCGCCCTTCCATTGATCTATTCATTCAAGTTTACACTACCGTCGGTGATTACGTTAATGACAATAGATCTCTGACTTCGGACTCAAAATATACGCCGGTTGATATCTAGGCTATTTCAAAGTGACCAATTTTTATTCGTCCCCAGACTCAATGATTTTACTGGCACACAACTATAATTACATAAAGTAATTTTTTTTTAAAAAGTCATTTCGAACTTAGTAAAAACCTAATTACTCTGTGTGCCTGTGTGTGCGCATGCGTGTGTGAACTTTGTACACAATAACCTATTCCCTGTATCTCCAAACCCTTTAAAATAATTATGAGTTACAGGGTATGGTACATGACTGCCCTTCTTCAGTCTCGTTATTTGTAAACATGATACAATCATGCACTACTACGAAATAATGATTTTTACATCGACGCTACATTTGTCGACATTTCACTTTTTTCTTCATTTTCAAGCGACAACAATATGTAATTACCATGCTATTAAACGTTTACTAAACGTTTAGTATTAAACGCTACTAAATTAAACCTTTAGTGAGGTTCAAACGCCAACAATTGGCCGTGGCCAGCGGTGCATAACCTGGCAAACGATTTTAGCCAGGTTCAAGCGCCGACATTCCGCCAGCTGTACGTTAACGAGGTTATAACACGGAATTACAACATCGCTTTTCTCCACTACTAAGCAGAATTTTTCCGTTTTTTCAAGTGCATCCGATGCGTCTCGTGCTATAGATTCCATTTTTAAAAAAAAGTGAATTTGCCCAAAAATGGACTTAACGAGGTTCCAACAGCCAACCGACGATATGTAAACCTGAAAGTAAATTCTTGGCAAAATTCTTGAGTATAAGTGCAATTATAGGATCTTATCAAGTATGGAGAGAAAGATGCAGAAATCATCTCAGGGCGGAAATTAATTGAATGTGACCACTATTGTTTATCATCTCTTTTTAATATTGTCATCATTGCCATCATCGCCACCTTCATTTTTTGTCACCACCGCCATTTTTTTCACCATTATAGGGTCCCATCAGCCAGTAACTGTCGTCTCCCACGTTTTCATTTGTCCAGCTCATCAATTAAATCTGCCACTGTCACGATTTTCACAAAGATGTAATGTATTTGTATATTGTATCTGTACCTGTCGGCATGTATTCTGTGAAAATAACGATTATTGATATGTCTGTAGTTATGGTCTGGGTAAAATCGAATCAAAATTTATAGCAAGATACTGCAGTGTCAGTAGTGGCCAAGGCTCCTTTAATGTGTGGACGGCGACAGCAAGAAGTCTGCCATTTTGAAATAAATGGTGTTGGCCTACCCTGACGTTTAAAATCTTCTTGTAGTTGTGGGTTTGTGTGTGAGAGCAACCAAGCAGTTTCGCCATCAAACGAATACTAAAACATTCTATGTTAACAGATTATGAACACCCTTTTTATCAGACTATATAGAAATAAAGATTTGGACCCCAATTGTGTTACTTTGTGGTTTAGATTAAAGTTTGAGATCTTAATACACGGACAAAACACGTCAAAGTTCAAATCTGAGAAAAAGGAAAAAAAAAAAAGTAGAACAGTCACCAAAGATATTTCAAGCCGCCAGGTTTAAGATGATGACTGCAGATTTGATGAGGATAAAGTTTCTACAGACATGTTGGTTTAAAATAAAAAATCTAAGGACTCATGTTCAAAGTGCAAAATATGTCAAGGAAATAACTCCTCACGCCACTGAACCCATCCCTCCCCTCCACACACACGACAACTCACATGCCAACTCTCACCGCCTCCCTGCAAAGAAAAAACTAGAAACACAGCCCTAATTTTTGTAAAAAAATGGGAAACTTTATGGGAAGCAAATCCAAATATGGCAAAAAGGAAAAAGCTGTACGTAGCAGAGCCCGCGGTACCAAATAACGCAACAATGTATTTACATGTTTTATTTCATTATTTTTTACAATTTTATTTTTTATTTGTCTGGTCTTTTTCACTTGTTTAATTTTCTGTGGTATTACATTTGTTTTTCCTGATGAAGACATTTATACTGAAAGCTTCCTTGTCTTTTTTCTCTGCAGTTCTATATTATTTATAACGAGCCGGTTTGCTACACATAACTTTTTTCTTTTTCCATACTTTGACTTTCCTGCGATGTTCAGACTAGCACAATCACCTGTTCATTGTTTGGTGATCTTCCAGAAAAGAAAAAACAAAACCCAGACCTATATGTCCCTCAGATTTTATTCTGGTCCTCACATACTGTCACATTCGAAACCTTTGCATCAAAATGAAATCTTGGCTAAACTGTCCCGGAGTTATACTTATATCAACACTGGCGTATGAATAATGTCATTCCTTTGCGCATTGATACTGGCGGTGCTCAGGCTATGTTAAATCCGGGTTTTTGATATCCTAGAAACTACGAGATGTCCTTTGTATTGCACAGACCGTTCATTTTCTTAAAATAATTATATTGGTCAAAGAAAAATAATCCGCTAATCTTCCAATCTCATCCCATTGCCCCCGCCCCCACCCCCCACCCCACGATATCCCTACTATCTAAAAAGAAAAAAAGGTGTAGAGGACAAAGTGCAGCTGATGGAATTAAAATCTAAGCATTGTGAGCATGGGCCAGTTCATTTACACGGGGCGTCTTCTTTGGTGAAACATGAATGTTTGGAGTTCCTAGAATCTGCAGTTTGGACGTAAAGGAAGTTCTTCCCCAAATTTTGTCCCTTACACAAATTTCTAAGAATACAATGAAAGGAAAACCCGATTATCAAAAAGAAGATTATTCTGCTCTTTAGGCGTGAAATTGGACAGAAATATCTGACATTTGCGTTGTAGCTTTGTTAAGTAATAGCAGGCCCGACCTGATCATAATAATGTTCTAGAACATCATTTTTCGCTCAGACCCCCCCCCCCCCCACCCGCTCAAAAAGACACAACAAAAATGCATTCGGTCTGTATTGTTATCATAATGATGAGAAGAGTAGATCTGTTTTTTAAATTGAAGGAAATTAAACGCCAGTTCACAACTGTTGATTCCCGTCATGAAACTTGTGTAAGGATAGAAAGAACGGGAACAATAAAACAGCAATGAAAACCTGAAGAAATATCCTAGTCAGGCGTTAAGAAATACCCTAGTCAGGCGTTAAGAAATACCATAGTCAGGCGTTAAGAAATACCCTAGTCAGGCAGGCGTTAAGAAATATCCTAGTCAGGCCTTAAGAAATACCCTAGTCAGGCATTAAGAAATACCCTAGTCAGGCATTAAGAAATACCCTAGTCTGTCATTATTTACTTAGGAAAAAATTATGGACAGAGGGTGAGGCGGAGGGATCACTCTACAAAAAAAAAAAGAAGCAAAAAACAACAACAACAACAACAACACGCCGACGAATGGAGAGAACTACAGCTTGTGTCCGACACGATGCGACTATCTTGGAGGTTAAGACTCTCTTGAATATTATTTACATTTTAATAATAAAATAATGGATGGCATTTAGGGACCGTTCACAAATGATGTCAGCTAAAATTTGGCCAAAAATGACCCCCCCCCCCTCCCCCCTTGTCATCTTCTGTCATCTTTCTCATGCCCCCCCCCCCCCACCAAGTTGACGTCAACCAAAATGTACATGTACATCTAGATAGAACCCGTACAGGATGCATTTAATATATATATTCACCTTTGATCTTTATTTTAAATCAAAATAAAAACTATTGTTTATAAAAAAATACCTCAAAGAAATACCTGAACTGTCAAATCCAAATTTAACCAAGCAAAATAATTAAAACAAATAGATTCGATAGCAAGCATGGATTGGATATCAAGCATAAACCAAGCAAAAAGATTGGAGTATCAGTATCATCTCAGCTTGGAAAAAATAAATATCAAATAAATCACAGAAAAAAAAAAAGAATTTAATTATGCATGGCACATATTATTTTTGGCACATGAAAATATCCTGGAACTGTAAACAAGTGGGGAAGACTTCCATACATGTATATATACTGACTGGTGTACGATTATGGGGAGATAACTGTTAATACTGTTCATTTTAGGCCAAGAAAATGTGGTCTATATTTTTCTTCTTGATTTGAAGATTTGACTTTTTTTACCAACCTTTTAGAGCATCATGGTTGATGTCAACTTTGTAAGGACCCCCCCCCCCCCCTCCCCCCATGTCAACTTTTGTCAACTTTTCACTGACCCCCCCTCCCCCCTCCGAGCTGACGTCATTTGTGAACGGTCCCTTATGTAGCGCATATCCATTGCCATGCGCTATACAGAAGCTCTCTCACTCGCTCTTTCTTTCTCTCATCCTCTCACTCACTCTCACTCTCTTAAATACTAGACTAGATGGTGTACCTGGCATTACCAGGGATAGAGCGTTGTTCCCATCCATCTCTAACCCTCTCTCTGATTGGCCAAATTGCTATAATAATCTACAGTCGTGCTTCAGAAGGCACACGGGACAGGCCACCAAGCATCAGCTGAACGCTTGAGCCTCCACGTACAAAGGTGCAGTTAGGCTTATAAATCAGTGTACGTAGACTGAAAAACACAGACGTCAAATCTGCATGACTGCATTACGGCAGTGTCCATTTCTTAGAAGTAAGAAAGAATTCTTGGATTTTTTTATTTTTTTTTGCGCGAGGAAGGTGCTTTGTGACCGGAAGTTTATCATCTTGAATTATATTCACATCCTTCCTCTGTTGTTTGTCTCCAACGCGAGGTTTTCCAGTCTACAACAGGGGTGGCCAAATTTGCTTGACGTAAGAGCCACAAACGGTAAACTTTAGATATCCGAGAAAGCCACAAGATTTGAACAAAATGTACACATATGTTTTTGCTTTTACATACACATTTTGTCATAAAACTTTTTCTGTAAATATTTAAAAAATACATGTATGCAACAATATTTACTCCTGTATGTCGTTATCTTTATACCTGTTAATTTGTATCAATTCCAGTAATCACAAACTACACATCGTATGTACCAAATGTTTTCAAAGTATTGACGTCGTACGGATGATGACTGTTTGAACTATCCTGAACGTATTGAATACGGTAATGCATTACGGGAACATGCGAATGTCTTAAATATGCTAATTTGACAAGATCAGACCATGTTCTCTATGCCTAAGTTAGTACATGAAATGAGGGAGCTAAACCAATTAACCCAGCGATAAAATAGGCCTGTAAAACTCTTACAGTATTGTCAACTGTGACAAATTCATGTGGTCGGGGAATTGAAAAAACAACAAAAAAATTCAGAATGGTTTCAATTGTGGGAGCCCATCATTATTTCACTGGCTTATCATTATCTAACCTGCGTTAAATGAATGACAAAACACAGTCTTCAGTCAGCCCCCCCCCCCCCCACCCCCGGACAGAAGTTATTGAGCTACATGACAATCTTTTTACTGTTATGGAAAAAGAGCTCAGCTAACACATTTCCAAGAGCCGCGTAATTGTTTTAGGTCAAAGAGCCGCATGTGGTTCGCGAGCCGTGCTTTGGGCACCCCTGAACAACAGTTTTTTGTTTGCTTGAATTTAGACCTGCTTGTTCGAGGGTTGGCAAATTCACGACTCTTCTTTTGCAATGAATCTGTCTCTAATATGACTGTGTGTGTGAGGAAAGGGGGGGGGGGGGCTCAAGCAGATAGGTCTGTACCAGTTCTTCAACTGTGTACATTTCCACCTACACTACTGCATTTAATTTGTTTGGGGGCGGGGGGGGGGGGGGAGCTAATATCTCCGAAGTAAATCGTGTTTGCATTATTTTACCACAAAGAATTTCGATTGCTTTCTCGGAAACTTCTCGGGTTTCGATGACTCATCCTGTAGGTGTCGCAGTGATTACTATGCTGTCTTCATGTTACGGGCATAAGCTGTGGATGTTTTCTATGTGCTTAGGAAAATGCGTTTGAAAGGATTGCAGCGCAACACTAAATCGAGCAAAGGCTGTGAAGGCCGGGAGTCGGTTGGGGTACGTGTCAATAGTGTCAGTGTGGCTTCATAGACATCACAAATGCCAACAACCATGCAGTTGTAGAAAAAATGACTAAGAAAAAGAAAACTTAAAACAGTAGATACATTTTTTAATAAGAAGCCTTACATTTACTTGTTGCCTGACACTCACTCTGTTTTAAGTCCTTTGCCATTTTCGCTTAGTAAAACTACATATACCCCCCCCCCCGCCCCTTTTGCCATTTTCGCCTGCTATCACTACGTGGAACCCCCCCCCCCCCTTTGGCACCATTACATAGACACCTCCCAGCCCCCCTCCCCATTTTTCACTTCCCAAACATCAACACCACTACCACCCCATCTGTCCCCATGATAAAATACCTCTCTTCCACCCCACCTCTTGATCTAAGGGTTATAGTAACTGTACCCCTCTTTGCACTAGTGTAATAAAATAAAATAAGGTAAAACAGATACAGTCACCTTAAGCTTGAAAATGAAAAAAAAACAATATTAACAGTAATTTCATGTTATCTGCTCTATCTTTGGTATGTCAGCTGATCTATTGCACAAACTACAGTATCTGCGAAAAAGAAAAAAGGTTACTTTAAACTTCGTCATCATCATCAGTTGCCCTGCCTGGAACAGACATTGGCGATCATGGCTCTCCACTCGGATCTGTCATCAGCCAACCTCAAGAAGGAGTTGTTGTAGTGTCGTTTATTTGTTGTCCGTGAATTGAGACTTTCAGTGAAAGATTTTCTCTGTCTGATTTTCCTGCCTTCGATCTTCCCTGTGACTGCTAGATGTTCGAGGCTCCTGAGGCGACAAATGTGTCCTAGAACTTTCAGTTGTCTCTGTCTTATTGTTTTAATTAATGATCTTTTCAGATTAGAGTCTTTCAGTACTGACCCATTTCATTTTTTTTCTCCATCAATGATAATTATTCTCAATATTCTTCTAATAAACCACATTTCTGCTGCTTCTAGTTTCCTCTCTATTTCTTTGTTCATTGTCCAACATTCACATGACGTCGCCACCTTGGGTGTGATTTGGATTTCCAGAGCGGTGAAAACTAACAAAAAGGGCGGGGCGAAAACGATTTGGGGGGGGGGGGGGGATGCGAAAACACGAATGAAGCTCGATTTGGGGAGGGGGGGGGGGGTTGCAAATACATGGCAGTCACTGAGTTGTTCAACAGCATGTGTAGATAGGCTTTGTGAACAGAAAAGGTAGGCCTATATAATTATGATAATATATATTAATTTTTATTGTGTGTGTGTCTGCATTTGATAAAGGATGTTTTTTGTTTTATTATGAACCATGAACATCCAATTGCCATTGATTGGGCATTGAAACACTTTGCATCATAACGTGTGTAGTTTGTCTTCTTGTGAAATGTACCTCCGGCTTTGACTCCCCCCCCCCTTTTTTCCGGGAAAAGGGAGGAGGGGGGGGGGGGAGGGCGATGAAAGAAAATTTGGAGCCTAAGGGGGCAATTGCCTGGAAAATGTTGACAGCCACTGGTCTAAATCAACCGCTGGGATCCCTCTAGATACCGGACACATCCAGATCGGGGTCTCCCAATACACTTCATTCTCGAAAACGAGCATTACAAGTCATGGTTTACCTTATCCTTCCTTTGTGACAAGTGGTACATTTTTGATATCATGCTTGTGACGAATACAGTATGGTACAATGTGTGTCAAGGCCAAGAGCATAAGGGTAGCCACACAAAGGCCACCGAATTCGGTCATCGAGCCACTAGGCATTTTAGGTGAGAAGAATTGCAATGATACTGGATGGAAAGAGTTCTTGCAAATAGAGTCTCAATTCAGAAATATGATCGCTACGAAACCCTACGCCTGTGCGTGTAGATACGTACACCCTAACCCAAGGGCTTGGCTGTCCCTCTTCGCCATCGTAAACAACCACTTTCACCAACGGAAAGAGCACAACATCTGCACTTTAAAATTCCTCCTACGAATACTAAATAAATTCCCCATCGAACTCGCCCATAATGAACATGAAGGAATAACAACAGAGAAAGAGTCATTAGAAGAGACAGTAAAAGAAGCACTCTTCTTTATTTCTTCAAATATACGTCCATCATTGCTCGATCAACGCACACAAACCAACCAGCGTGTAAACACACACAATAACAACGAAGACAACACAGGCCATCGCATTCAGAAAGGTCGTTTAAAAGAACTGTGGAGTGGAAACAGGCGACGTGCTACTGACATAGTTGAGAACGACTGTGTAGTTAACCGGCAAGACGCGTGTAAAATCCCAGTCGATACTATAACACAATTCTATCAAAACAAAAGTAAGGCTAAACTTGACCCAGATTGTCTGGGTCAGACCGGGCCTTGGGAAAATTAAGTCACCTATTCTGACCCAGATTTCGAACTTAACGTTAAAGAATTCAGCACGTCGGAAGTCTCCAGTGCTATAACCGATCTACGAACTAACACTACTCCAGGATATGATGGGGTTGAGCACCGCTACATCAAACAGAACAAGCACCGACTTGTACCTATTTTGACACGCATATTTAACATCTGTTTGAGACAGAATCGCATACCACCAGCATGGAAACACTCAATAATTATCCTGATCCCCAAAAAGGGGGGTAATCCCGACGATCCAGCAGACTGGCGCCCCATCTCCCTGCTTGCCTCCTCTTACAAACTTTACGTCAAACTTATACAAGAGAGAGCCTTGAAATGGATCGTAGCAACGGGCAGATTATCGCCCAAACAGAAAGGCTCACTCCCAAGGAATGGACAGCATGAACACGTCTTCTCCTTGAAAACTGAAATCGACATCTTTACGCCATCAGAGTTCTAACCTCTTTATTACGTTTGTCGATATAAAAGACGCTTACAGAAGTGTAGATCATAACATAATGATAAAAACAATGAAGGACTCGAAATATCCAGACAATATAGTGCAGATCACAAAGGACATCTACACGAATTCAACATTTCAGGTCCAGGCCGGCAGAGCGCTCACCCCCAGTATTGTCCGCGGCCGTGGCATTATCCAGGGGTGGCCCTGGAGCTCCATCGTTTTCATCCAAGCCATGGATGCTTGGCTCCGCTGGATGGCTTCACCATACACTGACGTATGCATCCCGAACCCGTGTCAGGCGTACATGGACGACGTGTCGATGACTGCAACCACAGAACATGACATGAAAGCAATGATCACAAAAAGTGAACAATTCATGAACTTTTCCGCAATGGAAGTTAAGCACAAGAAGTGCGCTGTCCTACATGGACAAAGAACTGGGAACAACTGGTCTAAAAACGATACTACATCAAAAGTGACATTTGAAATTCAGAACGATAAGATTCCTATGTTTGGGAGAGATAAAAAATATACTTACTTAGGTCATGACCTCAACTTAAGCGGAACCTCCCTAAAAGAGCAAATGAAAAAGGCAACTGATAATTTTGAAAATGTTTTAACTAAGATTGAAAACTCAGTCTTACCTTTGGCATACAAAATTGAAGCTGTTAATTCTATGGCTATTTCTAAACTAATCTTTTATTTCAATAACCTATCAATCCCAAAATTTTTTTTTGCAACACCTAGAGGATTGTATTATCAATTTTGTAAGAAATGTACTAGGACTTAATCAGTCATCGACCCGTTCTTTTGTCTTTGTCCCTTTGAAGACGGGTGGCCTCGGAATATTGAAACCATCCACAATGTATTATGTTAAAAGAGTCACCTTTTTACTATCTATACTCAATTGTGACGACGAGCAAGTACGAAAGACAGCGCGCAACGCGCTTCATTTACACATGACAAAGCGAAAAGTTAAAGAGGTACAAGATAGAACGCAACTTCATTTTGGTGGCTTCGAGTTGACAGAGAAAAATATACTGAAAAAGGAAAGCAAAGTTAACTGGGGGGCTTCCGACTTTGTCGAAATGAATAAATTGTGTACAAAATTGAAATCTTCTTTAAATTTTGATGCAGAGAATGATCTTTTCACTTTGTCTATGTACGATAGCAACAATACTTTAATGTCCACCAGCAATGTACACACGCTATCAAAATATTTCAAACAACAAAGAATGAAGGAAGATATTGATTATTGGCGTAACTTGGAACAACAGGGTCAAATTTTTAACAGTGTCATGAAATGCATGCATTCATCATCCAGTGCTGTTCTGAAAAACTCAAGTGTGAATGACAATATCATAAAATTTACAATGAAGGGGAGATTACAACTTCTTGAAACAAACGTTAACATGAATAAATATTACCCCGAGACATTCCCTCGATCATGTTCCCTTTGCAATCATCCACATGACACAAACTCACATATTCTCAATGGATGTCAACAATTTAAAGGAATGTACTCAGAAAGGCATGACAGAATTGTAAATTATTTGTATGAACACATCTCCAATAAATTAGCCAGTGATAAATGTGTAGTGACAACCAACAAATGTGTTCAGGTGGACGAAAACATCCCCAACAAGCCTGACATACTCATATTAGATGAAAAGAACAAAGATGCTTTTATTGTAGAAATTGCTGTTCCATTTGACAAATTCATCGATTTATGTTTTCGTGAAAAGTTTTTGAAATATCTATCATTGCATAATGATATGAATGACAAGGGCTATCACTGTAGAATCATTGTTATTATCGTGGGAGCATTGGGGACTGTTCATAACAAAGCCGCATCAGGGTTAAAAATGCTAGGTTTCAGCAATAGGCAGTCAACTAGCATGTGAAAGTTTATCAGCATTAGCGCAATTATAGGTTCGCAAAGAGTATGGAAAAGAAGGTATAATTTAATCTGATTGAAATAACGTACAAAATGTAATGTCTATTTTACGGAATATATTGGTGTGTTGTACAGCTGAAGATGGTTGAATATGTGATTATGTAAATGGATGTATTCATTGCATGTAAAATCATATAGTCAATAAAGTTCTTGAACTATGTTTGTATATAGGTAGGTAGGTAGGTAGATAGGTAGGTAGGTATGTATTTGTGTATGGATGTATGTATATGTGGGTATGTGTGTGTGCGATTTTTTAAAGTGCTATGTGTACTTCAATGTGGTAAAGTTCCTGCCCATATACAATGTAAGTTTGGAATGGATCAATTTTTCTAGGGCAGGCTCCTTGTTTTATAGGGTGTTTCGTAGCTTTTGTGTCCTGCAAATCTTAGTATGTTAAGCGCTTTGTGGGCGCTCGTGTGTCTGTTCTCCATGTATTGTTTGTATGTGAGTTGGAGTGTTTTATCTGGTGTGCCTGTTGTTATGAGTACGCACGCACCCCTAGCGTTTGCGCTAGAGGTGCATACGTAAACGAACCTATCCCTAACCTCGTCCTTATCCTCAACCCTAAATCTTATCGAATCCCTAACCCTGACCCATACCCTTTTAATATAATATTATAAAAAAAAAAACAGGAGGAAAACAAAGAAAATCTAGAAGATTAATTAATTAGGGTTGTTGTTAAAATTAATTAATTAGGGTTGTTGTTAAGATTAATTAATTAGGGTTGTTGTTAAGATTAATTAATTAGGGTTGTTGTTAAGATTAATTAATTAGGGTTGTTGTTAAGATTAATTAATGAGGGTTGTTGTTAAGATTAATTAATTAGGGTTGTTGTTAGGATTAATTAATTAGGGTTGTTGTTAAGATTAATTAATTAGGGTTGTTGTTAAGATTAATTAATTAGGGTTGTTGTTAAGATTAATTAATTAGGGTTGTTGTTAAGATTAATTAATTAGGGTTGTTGTTAAGATTAATTAATTAGGGTTGTTGTTAAGATTAATTAATTAGGGTTGTTGTTAAGATTAATTAATTAGGGTTGTTGTTAAGATTAATTAATTAGGGTTGTTGTTAAGATTAATTAATTAGGGTTGTTGTTAGGATTAATTAATTAGGGTTGTTGTTAAGATTAATTAATTAGGGTTGTTGTTAAGATTAATTAATTAGGGTTGTTGTTAAGATTAATTAATTAGGGTTGTTGTTAAGATTAATTAATTAGGGTTGTTGTTAAGATTAATTAATTAGGGTTGTTGTTAAGATTAATTAATTAGGGTTGTTGTTAGGATTAATTAATTAGGGTTGTTGTACGGAGTATTTCGGGAGGAGCTCTCTAGCTCTGGAGTTACAAAAGGCTTTAAAATTCGCACCCTTAGCAGACACACACACACACACCAAATTGGGGGACCTACGCACTTGTAACAATATTCATCCAATGTCACTCTCAGCAGTTTAAGCTAAACAAAAACAAGGTAATATCGCCCAGCATTGTCCAATGGCTGAGTCAGCGTAATAAGGACAATTCTACATGTATTAACATTACAGAATAGAATAATGATTTTGACTTTCGTACGGTGCCTCAACTTAGAAATGTCATAATAAATGGTTTTACCATGAAAGGTTCCGGGTTCCTATTTTTTTCTGCCAAAGCTGACACAATGGGACCTTAGTTCTTGTTTGTTCCAACTCCACATTTTGCACGGCTGAAATTTCCGATGTTAAACATTTTCGGCTTTGGTAGTATATTAAGATAAGGACTTACAGTAAATCAGAACTGTGAAACATCTCGAAAAGTGTCACTACGCATTTGACACAAAAGAAAGTGTGCCTTTGTTGTAATCTCTTCTTTGTACAAGAAGTTTTTTAGAAAATGAACATCCGAGACACAAGAACCGGGTTCGCCACCCTTAGGCTATCAGGATACTGTCACAACAGCGAACCGCAATTATTTCAAGCTAAAAAAAGAAAATTACTTAATTGTTGGAGCGTTGTTTTTCCCCTGGTAAAACGTCCTGCTTCCTGGTTTGAGCCTGTGTGCTACAAAGTACAGACATTACATGTGAAGAAAGTGAAAGAAAGTTAGAGAAATAGATTGGACGCCATTTTAAGAAGAAAAACAAACCGTAAGCAATGAAGTAAGACAAAAGGAATGGACTAAAAACAGATTTAACTGATGCCGGTAGTAAAATGAGGAACAAAAACGGATGGAACAGACTTGGTGTCTTGACCTTGACCTGTTGTTCTTCTTTTCTGTTTACACCCCTTCCTTATGCCCCCCTCCCCCTCACGGTTGACGACAAGTTTGAACATGGGGAAAAACAGCGTTCCCACGTAGACCCGCTGGTAACGTTATCTCGCCGACGTCTAACGCCCCCCCCCCTCCTCCCCCCAACTGTAATCCCAGCAACCCCAGGAAATTCTGATACAAATCTACATCGGACAGGAGGGAGGGATACTGGCTGGCACAGTGTACTCGTCATCATTGATCATGGGCAGATGAGATACTTTTATATTCATATCTTCAACTGTTTACTGTAACACGATACACTTTGAATTTCCAACTCATTTTTACTCCCGGTATCTCATTTTTGTGAAGTTAGATAGATAGCATATCAAATAAATAACTGTGCTCGCCGTGGGAAAATTACATGGTTCATGGTTTGCAAAGATGAAAGTTCGCAGTAAAAAATAAATGACCAAGAAATTAAAATACCGGATTTCTAATACATTGCAATAATATAAAATAACTAGATGAGCTACCGGGCATTGCCCAGAATAAACAATCATGATTCCAGCCCCCCCCCCCCCTCCTCTCTCTAGTATAATAAAAGTAATAAATTACAGTCTTGCTTCAGAACTAATGCGTACCAGAACACTACGCACCAAACTGAACGCTTGATACGGTTACTTTTTAATGACATGCACGGTACTATATATTACGAAACAAACATGCAAAAATACAGATGTTACATAACAATAAACATTGTTTTTTTTTTTAAAATACATGCTTGAAGTAAACAACTTTTAATTACAGCCATCATCTTCCTTCTGTCAACTGCCACCTTCCTGCCAAATTTAAGGCCTGAAGAGTTGATAGTTTGGTCAGTTAGTCATGCCAAAGGTTGCAAGTTACTGAAATATATAATAGATAATAGTAGGGGGCCCAACTTGCTCTATCTCTTCAAATGAGCGTTGAACCTTGCACTAAAACGTATACTCTTGTTTGTTGTATTTTCATTTAAAGTGATCCCCTGGGCGTAAGAAACTGCCGGATATATTTGGCTAAAGGGTGGCATTACGTATGTAGATGCGATTTTGTCCCCAATTTTATTTAGATAATATAGTTCAATTTTAACGGGGGTGGGGTAAGAAAATATTCACTACTTTCTTGGTTTTCTACCAAAAGCTTTGATACTCTACACACTTACTCTCAAGTAGACAGACCAGGAATTCAAAGCTTCAAATATATTATTTGTTCATTATTCTGCATGTCATGGGTTGAGAACTCTGTACTCATTAAAAAATCTGAAAATTTCGAATAAATCATTTTGGATCCATGTTTATAGTGACTAATATGGTACTATCTAAATGTTTTTACCACAGATGCCTTAGAAAGATGCTACAAACATTTTTTAATTTGCTAATTGTAACATTAATCCCCCAAGAATATAAATTTAGAATTTCTAAATGTCCCAACATTTATTGTATATAAGAATTATAGCACTCATTTCTCCTGCTTCGCCGTCCTGAGTATAAGAATAACCAATACCATTGTAATAAATTTCTATAGTTTTACCAATCTGTTACCAAATATTTTCCTTTTGGGTGCTCTCTGTGCTATTGTTACCTCTTAACAACAAATTGTTCTCAAACTGATGAAATATAGTTCGAGTGTGGCTTCTTTGTAAGGCTATCTGAGCCTAGCGATTGGACGTATGTAAAATTTTATTGCTGAATTAGGTTGTCAGATAGTTACTGATCTCGGTTTAGTTTCATGCCAAATGATGCCAGTCGAGTCTTTTTTTATGAGAGGCCAAAATGTTTCGCTATCATCAGTAACAATGCCTTCGTGAGCACCGATACTATGTACCCACGGTAATGCAACACTAGCAATCCTTTAATGTTCCATCTTGTGACGTCACAATATCGAGGCCGAATATCGATGATCCTGCACACGATATTGTTCGATCTTGGGAAATATTGAATGAGGTACAATTCCAGCTGACGGGAGGGCGGTAAACTGCCTGACCAACCTGCGGCGAGCTGGGCACTGAAATCAGTCGTCAAAGACCTCTTGAGATCAGAACTCACCACAAAATTCACTAAATTCGCAAGATGATGAACCGCAGACATGCGTGAACAGAAAACTGGGCAGTCAACGAATTGCTTCGCAGTGACTGTCCATCATGACTATATTTGTACTGGCAGAAAATGGGGGTGGGGGGGGGGGTGTGGGGAAGAGAGAAAGGGAAGATGACTGGCTTTTTCATTTGATTGCAGCGGGAGGATGCTGCCATATTTCTTCGCAGGAGATCACAATAGCTACGTACACTGCAGTCTGTATTACCTGCCTTTCGTACAGGACTTTATCCTGTCCACGTTAAGAGGTTTCTTTCCAGTAGACATGCTGTGCATCGTAAGTTGGTGTGTGGCATAGCATTTGGTGCATTGAAACGACCTAAATGACCCCCCCCCCCTTCCCTTTTCCCAGACTTCAGTAGAAAACTGATAAACCTATCGGTGGTCAAGTTATGTAACCACATATGAAACTGCATAAGTGCAAGGGACAGATTTACAAGAGGGAGAAAAGAAATTTCTTCAAATGCATTGCTCATCTTCTTACGTTTTTAGCTGTAAATATTTGAAAGGTTGTGCTTTTCCTTCAAAGGTAAACAAAAAATGAAATTTTTGCATAGAGTGTGAAGAATATTGGACAAAAGAGAGTTGTCATCTGAATTATTGTGCGATTCACGGTAGGGCTAGGGATATAGCTTCCAATCTTGAGCTAAATATTGAACCTGAATTCAACCGTGCATGCGTTTCCAGCCTAATAGAGTCTTTGTTCTCATTACAACTCACTCACTGTCTTCATCTCTCTTTGGTCAAAATAAATGGTCGAAATGCAATCTACCAGCAAACCAGTGTTGAAACAAAGTGTGTAAGATTTCTACTGAAAATTTCACCATGGGGTTTCAGATGCTGCCTGTGGACCCATGCCACGACCAGTCCCCCCCCCCCCTCCCCAAACAAAGTGTCTGACTTTATCACTTCAGCGGTGAAGGGACTTATCCTTCGTGATGAGAATGCACGTATTCTGTATATGATTTTCGACCAGTGTTTCAAACTAAGTAGAAAGTCCTGCTGCATGTCTCCCCCCCCCCCCCACCCCATCCAGAGAGGACTCAATCGTCTTTTTTGTTAACACTTCGAACAGCCGTCGCGTCCCCAGCAAACCCTTGTTCTCGCCGTTGCTACGTAGGAAGGACAAACCAGACGGATGACTATCTGCTAGGTGAGGTCTCTGTAGCATTCAGTGAGTACAATATCGCATTGTCATAGGCCCAGACCCACAACCAGTACAATTGGGAGGTGGAATTCAGCACACATCTATCAATCACGAGAAAGCCGGTGTTATTGTGGTATATCACATGATTCAGGAAATCAGAGATGGGCATCATAACATTAAAGTCAAATCAGACGACACAGATGTACCGCCATATCTCGTTAACACCTTGCACGTGGAAATGCATGGAAGTCTGATCAATACAGTACCTTTCATTGAGGTATTATTGCCAACCAGTAATGTCATATCCATTAATATTGTTTGTCAGCATCCCCGGAGTCATCATGCTGAACATCCTTGCAATCCATGTCCTCACTGGGCGGGTCACTGTTTCCTCGTTTGCCTTCACTGGAAACACTACAGTTCTTACCAAGTTAAAAATGTAATGTTCTCTGGTCTTCCAAGAGTTGGTAACACGTATTAAACAGAAGAAGAAATCATAGAATTCTGCTTCACTTCATAGTTTCGCTGCATCATCGGGCACCGGGGACATTCTTGAGGAAAATGCATCTTTTCAGCACGAAAAGTGCAGCCAAGAGGCATGTCACACCAAAGCTGCTCAGCTTTTCACCATGTATGAAAAGTATCAGACACAATGTCTGGAGGTTCAGCATCAGGTATTACCGTAGAGAATTGCTGGTGGCTGTCATGAGTCAAGTGTTATTAAATCTCACGCAGAGCCGTGAGTTGTGTTTTTTTTACCAGGGCCATGAGAAATTGGCTGGTGGCCTTGAACGTTCCTCGCGAATTATTGTTGGTGAGTAAGAAATTGCAAAGTTAAACTGTTAGATTCACGCTTTTGGGTTTTGGGTGTTCGTGATTAGAAGTAAGGCAGTGAGGGTGAGAAAAGGTGGGGATGTTTGACATTGTTAAGTATGTCTAGACAAGTTTTGCACGTTAACTGGCTGGTAGAATAGTGCAGACGTATTCCTACATTCAAAATGGTGGGAGTTTTCGGCCAATGCGATTGCTGAATTAATTTTGCCAGCGGATTAACCCTGCTGTGTATTTGGCCATATAAAAGATCGTGTAACGCTGAAATTCATTGAATACAGACGAGCAGAAGCATCGTGTCGTGACGTATCTCCGGTTGGCCAGTACCTGAACTGGCACGAAGACTAGTCCATTGTCATCGGACTGAAGGAGCCTAGAGAGAGAGAAAGCTCATAGAAAGAAAGGTTTTGGTTGGACTGACCTTAAGAGTCCACGCTGCGCTCTTCTGATGTTCGCGCCTACTAGCTGGGCGTCACCAACGGTAACTCATCTTTTCACTAGAAATTGATAGAAGTTCAGAGATAGGGAGGAAACCCACAGCCTCGTAGGAAGTCTGAGAAACCCACAGCTTGGACTCGACGAACGAGTGTATTGTTAGCTTGTGACTCATTACGGCACGAGCTCACTGATAACTGATATGAATGTTAGAGTCATTAGCTGGATAGAATTATATGTACAAGCTTCTTAATATCTGCAAGCCGAAATCGTGCTTCTGTAGGCTTTGAATGTACTGGGCTTTCCTAGCCTTCAGTGTACCTTGAGAACCCATATTATTTCTGGAGAGTTTGTCTGGCGACTGGCCAGTTGCGACCCAACTACTATATAGATTGATATCTTATTTTTCTTATAATATACCATGTGGATATTGAGTGCAGTACAATTGATAGAAATATAGTCACATAACTATGCTACATTAAGTTAATAAGTGGAAGCTTTTGTTTTTTTGAATATACCTCTACCGTCTTTTGTTATATTAATATTTATTACATATGGCCCGGCCGGCCTGAGATATCTATACTCTTGCTATTTAATAATTTCTTGTGTGTTTGTGTCCGAGTGTGAGTTAGCTGCCTCTCGTGCAGTCATTAGATCCCCAAGACCTCAACTCTGCTCGCGACATACACAATATGTCCATTACATTTATCGGTCACACATAATTATGTTCATTACAGTTATCTGTCACACATAATATGTGCATTATAGTTATCGGTCTAACATATGTCCATTAGTCATCTGTTACACATAACATGTCAATTACAGTCATCAGTCACACATTATATATGTCATTTACAGTCATTGGTGACACTCAATATGTCAATTACAGTCATTGGCCACACATAATATGTCAATTACAGTCATCGGTCACACAAAAAGGTCAATTACAGTCATTTGATATGTCAATTACAGTCATTGGTCACACATAATAATAATATGTCAATTTTAGTCATCGGTCACGCATAATATGTCAATTACAGTCATTGGTCACACAATATGTGAATTACAGTCGTCTGTCACACATAATAATTATGTCAATTACATTCGTTCGTCACACAAAATATGTCATTTACAGTCATTGGCCGCAAATAATACATCAATCATTGTGTCAATCACATGTAATACAGCAATCTCATTATCAGTCACACATATCTCATGGTGGGTGTTGTTATGGGCATGTAGTGTAATTACAAAGCCAAATAGACAATATAGTAAACAGTGTTGACTCTTCAGCTATCCCTTTCTATGTAAAAAAACTGTGTCCCCCTAACAACAACCTTTCATAACACACAAATAAATAATCACTTCATTTATAAATGTCAGAATTAGTCAATCTTGAAAATGCACACTTCGCTGTTAAAGTAAATGTGCAAATTCTTTAACTTTAGAATAGCCCAAGTGACTCCAGAAATCTAGTCAGTTGTAATTTCAAGCATAAATACTTTGGCATTTTTTTTACCTGTTTATTTATATACCGCAAATAAACCAACTCGAAAACTACTTGAATAATTCGGGGGCAAAAAATCTGGGTTAGGGACATCACCAATCTAAGACTTCACGCCAAATTACATTCAAATATCATCTACGGTTGCAACGCTATGAGCAGTTTTCTGTGATTATGCCTCGGTGAACAGGCTATAATATTCCTTTAAAATTAAATCTGAGACAAAAAAAAAAAAAAGTCAGAGCCAGTAGTGGGACCCGAGACACAGAATATCGAGACGGATCATTCCCTTGTTTCACTGTCAGTGTATGTCCACAAATTGCCTGCGTATAAATACGGTGAATCCCCTACTCTTTTTCGTTCAATGATGAAGGGGTGTAGTGCGAATTGTTGCATTGTTGACATCGGTGTTACGGGCACAAGTCGACGGACAGAATATGACGAATTGATTCGACTCAGTGTCCCTTGTCTCGGGTGGGAGCGTTATTGAAACGACCAGACAGGAAGAGAACTTGAAAGCAAGAGGGGGGCAAAGGTGTTCGCCCCTTGTGCCTTCTCGAACAAGGACGAAAAACTGGGATGACCCGTGTGTAAGTTGCGCACCTTGGCGGTTGGAAGACGAGAAGAGCAGGCCGACTTCCGGGCAAAATTTAAAAAACAACTAATCCATACCACATCCCCCCCCCCTCCCAATGGGACCAAAACAAGATACAAATACAAGAACAATTAAAGAAAAAAAAAAGGATCAAATGCCAAGGGCAAAGATCCTCCTACAACAAAGATCCTCCTACAACAAAGATCCTCCTACAACAAAGATCCTCCTACAACAAAGATCCTCCTACAACAAAGATCCTCCTACAACAAAGATCCTCCTACAACAAATATCCTCCTACAACAAAGATCCTCCTACAACAAAGATCCTCCTACAACAAAGATCCTCCTACAACAAAGATCCTCCTACAACAAAGATCCTCCTACGACAAAGATCCTCCTACAACAAAGATCCCCCTACAACAAAGATCCTCCTACGACAAAGATCCTCCTACAACAAAGATCCTCCTACAACAAAGATCCTCCTACAACAAAGATCCTCCTACAACAAAGATCCTCCTACGACAAAGATCCTCCTACGACAAAGATCCTCCTACAACAAAGATCCTCCTACAACAAAGATCCTCCTACGACAAAAGAGCTCAACACACCGACAAAATATAATTCCATAATTGTAACAACAGCGATTCTCAGAATTTGGGACCAATAAGCCTCTTAGGTGTAAATTTTTTTCCACAACCTCTACCTCTTCGCAACCTCAAATGCAAATCATAAAGATTCAGAGTACATTTTGGACTTTTTAAAGTTAAAGCTTTGCTAATGACACCAGAAATATTGATTGTAGATAGATAGATAGACAGACAGACAGACAGACAGACAGACAGACAGACAGACAGATAGATAGATAGATAGATAGATAGATAGATAGATAGATAGATAGATAGATAGACAGATAGATAGATAGATAGATAGATAGACAGACAGACAGACAGACAGACTGCCCACACAAGTGCCCTTACACAAATAATAGTAATTTTGTTCATTCCAGTTGGGACAGAAACGACAAATAAAACGTTTCGTACCTTATTAGATATACTTTTCATTTACACAATCTCGAAAAGCCAGATATCAATTTGAAGAAAAAAAAAGCGCGCATAAATTACTAAAAGCACGAATTGAACATTTAAAAGGAAAAATTCCATCAACTCAGTGCACACAGGTGTTATTGTCGGTCAAAGAGCTTATGGTGTGTTCAATAAGCTCTTTGGCGCTTTCATTATCACGCTGATTTTTAATGGTGAAAGATAATTATAATCCAAATAGTTATGGTCCATCTTACACACTCGCATCAGAATAACATCCTTCCAAATCCTCACTCCAATCTGATTTGTAACAATCATCAGCTTCGTCATCAACATTACCATATCAACAACATATTCATCGCCATTATTATCACCATCATCAGCATTTCCAGCATGATCATCACCATTATCCTCTTCCTCATATTATCATCACCATCATCATCTTCCTCCTCATCATCAAAGAAATCTAATCCGATTTATTACATGACTTTATATTCTGAACTCCATCCACTATATGTCGCGGATCGGGATTTTGGGGAATATAGATCAAGAGGTCCGCTTCCCAATCACACGAGCACAAAAAAACAACAACAATTAAACAACTTTCACTCTAAAAACTAAATAAATCAATTTGAGTAACAGACTGCAAAGTTTATATATCTAACAAATTCAAAGATAAAATATACAATAGATAACGAATACAATAGCAACTGAAAATGCTCAGCTAAGCTGAGGAGCAACTATGGAGTACTTAAGGCAATGTAATATGAAGTTATCTAAGTCACAATAAATTTACATTCAAAAGAATCCGCGCCCGAGGGCGACGGATCCTGTAAGGTTTAAAGTTCTATCTCTCTTCATACTAAAACATATTTATATAGCGTCTCTGCCAGGCGCGCTCTGGTGTAGTTCACACGTGGTCGCGGGAAATGCATGTGGTCTGGCAGTACTGGTCAACAGTCTACATGTGTAGGTGGCTGTAAATTCAGGATGGAATTAAAATCTTTAGCTCACCATTCGGCGCTGATATTAGCGCTGTGGGTTTAATGCTCAAACAAGTAGGCTTGGGCTCAGGAGCGTAGATTTCTGACAATGCTCCATCACTGTACATATCAGCTCAATCGCTGCGTCTCTATGACTTCTCATCTGGCTGAGAGCTCGCCGTCCACCTCGTAAATGGATTGTCTACATGTGGCCCAGAACTAAGTTCTGTATGGCCTTAAATACTGGACTGCATCTGCAGCTTACCGTCTAATTCCTGGATTGTGATTGGTGCAACCACTTCTAGCTCAGCTGCCGAACTGAGTTATTTTAAGTAACAGCCCTACGCAACGACCTTGGGTCGACATCAAAGGTCGAATCACTCAAGACAATAAAATGTAATTTTATAGCAATAAATTCTTAACATGTTCAAAACCCCGAGCTTTTACTCTGGATCACGGATTTTCTGTACGTTAACAGACGTCTCAATAACATTTAATTCCTACTCACCCCTTCCCTCTCTACTAAACCTAGTTCAAAACACGAGATATAAAAAGTGCTCAGTCATGCACACCTACGCTGTCCGTCTATCCTTCCCCACACCTTCTGTCTATCTTTTAGGAAAAAAACTGTTCAAAACAAATTGTTTACGAGACCACGTTATGCTGGCTCGCACAATAATTACGTTTGTAAAAATTGGTCACTGCTCTCTCACAAAAATTTAGTCAGTGGAAACATTTATGAATTAAATCTGTTCTTGACACACTATATGTGATACTACAAACAAATTGATGACATCCTTCCAAATCCTCACTCCAATTTAATCTGATTTGTACCAATCATCATCTTCATCATCAACATTACCATATCAACAACATAATCATCGCCATTATTATCTTGGCCTTTTCCAACGAGGGAAACTGAATAAGAAATGAAACTGAAAGCAAGATCTGTCATCCCTTGGTAGAAAAATGAATGGACAGACACACACATCCGGACAATAAGCCATCACTCTCTTTCTATCAATTTTAGGACTGTAATAATAGTGACCAAAAGTCGGAATGTAAGTGGACAGACCATAAACAGAGAGGCATACAAGAAAGACAGACTTACACTTGAAGTAGTAGACCTGTGCTGAATGATGCGTCCTTACCGTTTAACAATAATTCTTTCCAACTTGGCTGAAAATGAAGCTAAAGAAAAAAGAATCAATAAATGGCAATAGAGTCTACATATTTGCGTAACACTTGCTATCAACCTACCAATAACCAAATGCTATACTGTTCATTATTTAATCTATTTATTTATTCATTCACCACGATTGTTATCTCACTCTTTCTTTCCAGCCTCTCTTTCCTCTCTTCTCCCTTTCTTCTTCTCTCACCTCTGTCTCTCCCTCTCTACTCTGTGTATGTGTCCCTCCACTTCTCTCCCTCCCTCTTTCTCTCTCTAACTCATTTTTTGTTTCTCTCTTTCCTCTAATGATCTCACTATCTTTTCAGTCTTCTCACCTCTTCCCTCTTTCTCTCTCTCTCAATTCTAGTAGTGACCACAAATGGGAATGTAAGTGGACATGCACCAGGCTGACAGAAAACACTGACAGATTTACACTAGAATGAATAGATCTAACTCTGGATGCTGCGATAGTTCCATTCAGTATTTCCTTTAGAGCTGACTGAAAACGAAACTAAACGAAAAAGAATCGACAAACGGCAATAGTTTGGTAGCAAGTGTTATCAATGACCAAACTATTTAGGCCTACACTGTTCATTAATTCATGTATTTATTCTTTTACCACGGTTCTTATCTCTCTTTCTTTCCTCCCTCTCTTCTCTTTCTTTTTCTCTCGCCTCCCTCTCTCTCCAGATCCAGATCTTATGGACTTCCACAGACGTCTGTGAACAAGCATAGCCCTTTAATCATCTTAGTCTTGGGGGACTTCCTTGTGTTAAGTCCCAGTGGACTTTCTTATACGGTAAAGAATGGTTAAGCCGAAATCGGAGGGTCCACGGGTTTGCTTTCGGTGTAGCGATATGAGGCTTGAAATATGCCAGTTTCAAGAGTCAGCCCAATCAACAACAAAGTCAAAGAGGACAATTAATGTAGGTGCACAGCCAAACAAGACTCAACATGTCTTCGCTTGCTCTGTTTTTTTTACTGAGATTGAGGATGGGCGATTGCTCAGGCACATGGACACACCAAGCATGGATATGCAGGAGAAAGTGGACTTACTCTCAGAAGAGAAAGACAGGCATGTGGACGTACAGTACAGAACCGCTGTTCTGCCATTGTCGCTACAGTACACGATGCCATAAAATACGCTGTCCGCGGTCACTAGTACTGTTTGATGCCACATATTTTATGTGAAAGGCCCCCCCCCCCTCCTTCATTGTTTTCGCCCCAATGTCGCTCTTTCCTTCATTTTGGCGCCCCAACCCCCCACCTCATCATTTTCGCTCTTTTATTCGTTTTTGCTCCGCCTCTTCGTTTTCGACCAACTGTTGCTCTTTTCTTCATCTTGCCCCCCCCCCCCCCAATTGTTTTTGCCCCCTACTGTCGCCCTTTTCTTCGTTTTCGCACCGCCCCCCCCCCCCCACTCCCCCTTGAGAAGCGATATCACCCACATTGAGAACCACTGCTTTATATAAATTATTTTATACGCCTCATCCAATTCTTGGCTATCTGCCTCTGTGCAAACTTGACGACAATCCTATGTGTCGTATTTCCGTAGGCCTGCAGGCTGGGAACAGAGTGTGTGAGCGACTGTGTATGAAATTGTTTGTGTGAATTGAAAGCTACAAAAACAGTGTCCAGTGCCTGTAATCACTTTAAACAACTATTCAGGAAAGAGATGGAAGGAGTTGCCTGTGATAACTTTTACTGAATCCCAGGACGAAACATTAATTTTGTGCTGTAAGCAATAATTTTGTAGGTAGAGCGATCGCAGGGGAAAACATTGTTTCCAGTTTGCGTCTGGGCTGTTTACTCCATGACTTTCTGTCTCCTCCTATTGTCAGGAACATCACATCATTGCCAAGCTATTTCCTAGCTGTTTTGTAAATCCCCATTCAATGAACAAGGATTGAGTTTGGCCATCAGTTGTTGTTTATTCTAGTTTAAGTCTCCGGGAAAGGTAACCATGACAGCAAAGTTCAGATCTGGCCTGATCACCTCACCAGATGTCGCGATTTAGTGTTGGACTGAGTTCGGATTTGAGTTTCGGTTGTACGGCGCATCAGCACGATAACGGCCACTTTGCGACTTAGGTGTCAAGAAATTTGCTTTATGTGAACATGTAACAACGTCTGAACGTACATCACAAGTTTGCTGCCTTTGGTAAGAGATTTTATTTTAAAACAATACCATGCGGTAGAACAACCGAATAGCGAGCGGTAAAGGGCAAGGTTAGCGAACGTATTATACAAGTTCGCTATTCCGATGCGTATCCATTCATACATGCACATTTGTACATAAGAATCATGCCGACCTGAACACTATAGTTTGACAACTATTCCTAAAAAAAAAAAAAAAAAAGCCTAATGACTGAAGAAGAATGTGTACTTTCATCATTGTCGCAAATTAATAAAAAGCGGATAAAATTAATAATGACCGCAGTTACTAAATACTCCCGTGATTTTGAATGCTCATGCGTTTTGCAGAAAGTGTACATTTTCAAATTGCAGCATAAAATGCAAAATATCGCTTTTTTTTTTTTTTTAAATTATGATCTGCAACATGTTTGAATTGGCTCAGAGTCTAGATGTCTTTGAGTCAAATCTGTTTGGCTCATGTTTTGTGAACGGAGCATTTCAATGGGACCTCGCCCACTCGTGAGTTGTAAACAAGTCTGTCTCGCTACCTGATGTGATGATTCAAAGGAAGTTAATGTCTGAGTGAAAACCGACATAAAAATAGACTTGACCCAATGCGCCACTAGCCTGAGGCCTACAGTTCGAGACAAAATAAAAACAGAGACATCTCATTAAGCCATAATTATCTGGTAGTATGGGCGACGGCAGTTTTTCTTTCCCCTTGACACACGTTTTATACGCATTGTCAATCATAAGTTTACTTTATCAATTGACCGTCTTATCTTCAGAAGTTTAAATAATTCCACCTTGTACTTGGAACTTGTGTTGACATAGACGGCAATGTTGACGGCAGAATTGAGAGTATTGACCAATGAAACAAAAGCCAAACTTGTAGAGTACAAAGTGCCGTATTCCTTGTTGATGTTAAACTCTGGGATCGACAACTCAGCGAACGTGTGAGCTAAAAGTACAGAGTTACAGACACAAAATATGACAGCGATCAGCATCACCATCTTCACCAGTCGTAACTCGCGCTGTTTTCTCATCTCACTGGCAGTCTGCATGTTCTGCTCACGGAATCTTGTTGAAGAGTTCAGACTGATGATGAGAACGAGACTAGCCACAAGGACAGATACTTGTGTGACTGTTAAGTAGGTCAGTGTGTTGAGATAGTTAAATATTGTTTTAATGGTTCGCCTTTGGCGCGATAAATGTAGAACAAGTCGAGTAACTGTGTCATTGTTTGGCTCACTATAAGTTTTCCACATTAACCCTTGACTTGCGAACATGGTGCTGTAGGTGGTCAACTCAAAGATGTAAATTCCTGCAATAACCAACATCATACGCTTGGAGGTGAGCACTTGTTTGACGTGAAGAGGACGAACAACACAAATACATCGTTCCATTGCTACCAGAACGATCGTACCTGCTGAAATGTCGAAAAACATATTGTTTGGATAAATCAAAACCGCAAACATGAATGAGGCTGGATCTACTGGTGTGTTTGGGTTGACAGTTTGCCAGGTGTAGCACAGACCAATAGCCAGTGAGGTGGTGGACACACAGAAATCTGAGAAACTGAGAGACAACAGAGCTATAGAGACGCTGTCTTGTGTTCTTTGTCTTGAGAAAACCATCAGGTTGATGAAGTTGGTGACTGCACCCACCGTCGCCACCACTGATAAACACACAGAAGACAATATCAGGTCAATATACCATTGGAACCTGTCCGCCATGCAACAGAAGGTAGATGGGGTAGTAGATGGTTCAAAGAACTCGTCACTTTGAGACCGTAATGGCATTGTGGAGACCTCCATGAGGCACTCTTGACAATGAGTTTCAGACTGTCTAAGTACAATGACATTTCACCCTGCCATCTAAAATCTGTATGTTTTGCCACTCACTCCTGTAGAGCTCCGAAGATAAAATGATCATTCAAAGGACTCGTCTTTTCGAAATGACAAAGTCGTTCTGAAAGTCTTCATAATGTGATGTTTTTGACTGGAACTGCTTCAGATTACCCGATGATTTGAAGACAGACTGCATCACATGATACTGATTTGCTTGTATGACATATATATAATTATCTGGCCTTTTAGAGCTTGTGTAATCAAACTGTACTTCCTAAACTACTGGATATATATGTATTATATACATGCGAGTAAATAATATAGACAAAAAAAACACACAAGGAGTACAAATAGTAGTAGATTGGACTATGATATAACCATCTGTGATATCATTGGATTGTAAAGAGTCAAGCAAAATACAGACATTACGGCCCCAATTTGCAGAATTACACCACAGTTAAACACGGCGGATTTTAAGACTACAGAAATGAGGAGTTTTTCATCACAGTTAACAAAATCCTCATTTGATGCGCGGGCTACTTTGTTGGGAAAATGACGTCAAATTGCGTGTTTACTGCTGGAATTTCTGTGTTACTGCAAGGTTGTATCGCTGATTTACATTGTGTCTGTAATTCCCTTGATGAGATCATTCAGCTCCCTAACGACAGGCCTCACGGAGGGAGTGGAAACTTATACATTGTCTTTCTTTAAAGATGGCTAATGTGTGTCTGTGTTTGTCTCTGTGTGTGTTTGTGAATGGATAGGTGTGTGTATTTTAATTGTTACATACAGCACGACTTGTCGTAACAAGAGATAATGTATATGCTTGGATGTGTATTAAAGCTATACATGTCATAATTAAGGGGACAATGTAAAAATGTAAAAGTGGAGATTTTTTTTTTTTAAATTTATCCTGAAGCATTTTCATGCTTCATAGTTGGGAATATTGCCCGCCTGGATTCTTGGAGATGGTGGGTCTGTTACAAAAAGTTTGATCGTGGATCTGAAGACAGAGCTATCTATAGAAATGAGGCATTTAATGATTGCTGTGAGAAATTGTATGGCCATGCACTGTGACTAAAGAAATTAAGTATACACTATAACATTTCACAGATACGCAGAGAATAACATTGTATGCAGGGCAACCAATGGAATAAGAGCAGGAGAGGAGATGTGAAAAGCGAGTGTTTAGTAAAATTTCAATAAACTGAGGAACATTAGATAATTTGTCATTGCTGGGAACAGGTTTCTACAGAGAACTGTGAAGACAGAGAATTGTGAAGACAGAGAACTGTGAAGACAGAGAATTGTGAAGACAGAGAATTGTGAAGACAGAGAATTGTGAAGACAGAGAACTGTGAAGACAGAGAATTGTGAAGACAGAGAACTGTGAAGACAGAGAATTGTGAAGACAGAGAACTGTGAAGACAGCCCCTCTGATCAGAGAATAGCTCATGGTTATGTTGAACGTTCGAGTATTATCTTATTAGATACAGGACAGTAATATCGTACATGCACAGCACTGGCTGTGGTTCTCGAACAATTGAAATGTATTGTATGTGGCTCTTACAGTAAGCAAGTTTGTCCACCCCTGCCATGGAAGATGATTGAGAGCAATGCCATAGCTGTCATACATGTAATGAAATTGGACATTGTCGATATTTTAAGTTTCTTAAAATGTATTAGAATCGCGAAAAGTCGGCAAAGATCTAGGTTGACAGTAAAATCCCTGCAGTCCTTGATAAATTTAGTGGGCAAAGTCTGATGACACCCTGTGTCGCTGCCTGCAACTGAAAAATATCGACATCGACGAGACAGTCTGCAAGTTCTTGAACTGAAATACGTTGCCTGTCTAAATTTACATTCTCACTATTATAATAAATGTCTGTTTAATGAAAACATTTTCCTCTCTACTTTCTTTCAGTGAAAACTTCAACAAAGGATGGATGGATGGATGATGGATGCATGCAATTTGCATTTTTAAAAAATGACATCATAGCAATGGGCAAGAATAGTTCAGACTAGAAGGAAATGGCCCACTTTCAGGAGGGAGAGAAAATCCGTCTTTCCTTTTGGACCGTGGAGAGCTGAGAGGAGAGAGTGAAGAGGACAAGTTCGAACTAAACTGAAGCAACAATGAAGAAATTATGGAGTTGGGATTTTCTAGAGAACTCCAGCGGGCACAGGGATGGCCAGACAATAGGGAGAAGACAACAGGACTATTGTTGTACATGTAGGACGAACGAGTGGCTATTGTGGGCTTATGTGTAGTGGGTTCTAGTTTTCTTTGGGGTACACAAAAAAAAAAAAAAGATGTTCTCCGGGGATGCTCTTATTCATTTACATGAGGAACCAAAGAAAAAAAAAACCCAATCAGCCATGAGCTGGAACAAAAGAAAAAAAAGACAAAAAATGATTAGAATAATTACAGCATCAATCGAATAATATAAAATACAATGCTCTCTGTAGCATAGTAGTATTGAGGCCTGACACAAGCATCCGCAATATTATCAAGTGCTTAGTGCCGCTCACTATGATGAATCACCCACAACAATATGTCAAGAAGTCCTCACGGCCTACTGCAAGAAGGCAATGTTACATACGCACACAAGCAAATCGTAATATCTTGAGGGCAGCGAGCCTGTTTTAACATATAATAATTAATATAGCACTTTAGCAGGGCGCTTACGGACCGCTGCGCATTAGCTAACTTAAACAATAAAGCATTGTCCGAATGCTAACATAATATTTTTTATGCATTAATCATAATATTTTTTATACTATACCGTGCGTCTCTACACACATCTCGTACATAAGGCTAGCGGACCATCAACAACTAACACAAGCAACAGGGCATCTTACTTTGAATCATCATCATCATCATCATTGCCTTTCTCACCCTGGATCAGGGTATAGGCCACCAACAAACACTTTCCATCCCTCTCTATCATGGGCCAGCCTCTTTACATTATTCCAAGTCTTTCCGATTCGTTGCACATTATTTTCTCTGGCTCTTCTCCACGTTCCGCGGGGCCTTCCTCTTGATCTCTTGCCCTGGGGATTCCAATCCAATACCTTCTTCGTGATGCTGTTTCCTGGCCTCCTGAGAGTGTGGCCGATCCATCTCCATCGCCTCCTACACTGCTATTGCGGCATCATCGCATCATCGGGGAGCACGGTGGCTCCATCAGCACACTTAACCGGAATCAATTGAGGTGTCCTGTGTAGACCTATATTTGATGGATTAGATTTATGATTTGTTGTTTTCTTCCATTTGATTAGTCCTTCAAAAATCAGTTTTTCCACATTTCATATGTTCTCAATGACTTAAGTTTTTACTTTGCAGACTGGATTTGCTGACCTTTAGAACTCGTAATTTCAGTTGCAAAACAAAACCCTCCTGTCAGAAAATGTCAAGATAAAGCCAATTCAAGTTTCATCATATTTCAATGTTTTCATAAAAGCTCTCCTAATCCACCTGAGATTTATTTTGTAAAACAATTCAGAATGTGCAATTTTAAGAGCATCAACGGATCCACTCTCTGAAAACCTTATATTGATGTAGATATCTTTCCAAACCATCTCTGCAGATGTTTGCCAAAGATGTCCCGCTGTGGCAACCACGGGTTGGAGATTCAGAGAGAAAATCAAGTATGCTTCATTCTTCCAGGTTTACGAGATTCATTCAAGGTTTGTTATCTTGCATTATATAATTTATCAATCACAAAAAATTTTGCAACATGATTTTGCCATAGACAGGGAAAAGTTTGATACTTATAACTGAATCAACTATTAAGTACATTTTGCACCTGTTGTGCTTTAGAGATCACATTCCTTAGTTCCTTCCTACCCGTCTTCTCCGTCTTCCTTCTCCTGCCTTCCCTACGTAATAATGATTAGGCAGATGTTAGGTAAGTACGCTTGCACAAAGCAGTAAATGTGTGTATTCAGTTTCTCTTTTCATATACTACATTTGTCTACCGTTTTTCTTCCCACTAGTAGATGTTTATTGCAAGCTGAGTTGATATGGATTTGTGCTGATATTAACTCTTTGTATACCACAATAAATGTGGTCTCAAAGCAAAATGATTGAACAAAATCCACGCCAACTGTTTTATTTCGTCACTAAGGGTTCCTCTAAAATAAGCAATATAAACTAGGATTTGCAAAGAAACAGGTCAAATTAATGAGCGCCGATGGATCGGAGGATGGTAGTATTGGCGACTTTCGGCCCGCTGATGATTCGGCACGCGGTACACAAAGAATTAAATTTAAATTCAAATCTATTTCAGTTCTTTGCAACTGAAATCTTTCCTTCGGAAATGAATTCTGAGGTGTAGTACGAGGATTTGCGGATGTTTCATTACTGACCTATACATGTTTCTGTGGTAGGCACTGCCCGCTCTCATTGGCACAATATGATTTTGTAAATAAAGTGAATTGTAACATTCTACTCGCACAGCTACCAGAGGCAGACAAGGAACTTGACCCTGCGCCTGACTCGAGTGGATTGTTCATCAATGATCCTGACGCTCAAAGACAAGATCCCCATGAAGGTCATAACTCCAACGTTCAGTGGGTTGTCTAGAGAGAATGGCGCTGAAGCTAAGAAAAAAGATAAGCATAATATTACTGTGTATTTTGTGGCACTTCTCAGAAGAAATTAGCAAGGCATTGAACTTTGAACAAATAAACACAAACATGAGCCTAAAATGGTCTCTTTTTCAAATGCCATAGATAAAAAGGCTAAAAAGAATGAATTAGCTAAATTGAGAAATTCAGGGGATTACCTTCACAACTTCAGAGTAATTAAAGAGGGTAACGGCACAGTAGTGGTGAAGAGGATGCAAAAACATTCTCATGCAAATCTTGGGAATTTCATTCCCTGTCCTCATTGCTTCGGTTATATTTAAAAAAAAAAAAGATTTATGGCTTCACCAGTGTCCATCCAGTGAGAAAAAAGTCAAGGCAAAAAAACTGTTCCGACCAGGAGCCTTGCTCATGCCCGTTCCTGCTACAACATCTGAGGGGGATAGTGATCTGCTCAGGCAGGTGATAAATGGGATGCGATCAGATGCTTTAGCATTCAATGTGGGTCATGATTGGCTGTTGGCCAGGTTTGCACTCAGTGAAGTGAAAAAGAATGGTTTTGATCCAGAGAGACATAATTACATTTGTGAAAAACTGAGAGAAATGGGAAGACTGCTGGAGGTCATTAGACAACAAACTGGATTTGCTTCACATGGTATGAAAGATTTTATTAATCCTGTAAGTTTTCCACTCATTGTTAAGGCCACTCAAACTCTCTCAGGGTACTCGGGAGCCTCCACTTCAAAGTATGGTATCCCATCGCTTCCTCTAAAGTTGGGTCAATGTTTGAATTGATGCATTGCTGATGGCTAGCGCCCTGGAGAATGAGGATGATGTTCTTCGCAGGCAATGTGAAGGCTACCTGAAGTTGCATGGTGAAGTGGAATGAAGAAGTG
Organism: Onchidella celtica; assembly: GCA_963931925.1. Lineage (NCBI taxonomy): Eukaryota > Metazoa > Mollusca > Gastropoda > Systellommatophora > Onchidiidae > Onchidella > Onchidella celtica. Next base: position 3,308,060 of record OZ007573.1, read on the forward strand.
ACCTCCCAAGCTCTAAGAACATTGTACACTCAAACGGCGTCAAAGGAAATGAAACTTTCACTTTCAGATGACATAATGAAGCTGTCAACATACGTCTCTGAGGAGCTTAAATTAACCCAGGAGCTTTTCTGTCGATCAAAAGATTGTGACCTAGATCCAGCTTGGCACAGGATGGCTAAGTTAATTTTAGTGCGCATCATTCTTTTTAACAGAAGAAGGCAAGGGGAAGTCTCCAAAATGAAAGTAAAAGACTTTCTGGAGAGAGACGAGCATAGGAATGTTGATATTGAAGAGACTTTGGATGAAATTGAAAGAAAAATGCTGCATGTGTATACTCTGGTGTAAATAGTTGGAAAGCGTGGGCGTATTGTTCCTGTACATCTAGACAAGGACATGAAAGATGCGGTTGACCACCTTATCAGATTTAGACAACTCAACATGCCTCAATATTACCAGACAATCAGTTTGTGTTTGCGCAGCTCAGTTCCCAGGATCATATCAGAGGAAGTGACTGTCTGACTCTGAGGGAAATTATTTCTGAAGTAGATTTATCTAGTCCTCATTCTCTGACATCAACAGAGTTGAGAAAACAGGTTGCAAGAATGTCACAAGTGGTCGACTTTTTTTTGAAAGATCATGAATTAGATCTTGTAGCAAAATTTATGGATCACAACATTCATGTGCACAGGGAGTATTACAGACTTCCATCATCAACATTGCACATAGCTAAAGTGTCTAAGCTTTTAAGGGCTGTAGAAACTGGATCCATTTTAAAGAATGATCCCTTTTCCACATTATGTTCTCAGATTGGTCTCAGTCACATACAAAATATATCAACAAGACCTAGACGAATCAGCACATTCAAGTACAGGGCTTGACACAGACAGGAACTTAAGTCTGCAAAGGCAACTGGACTCTGTTGTGATACCTTGAATTCAGAGAAAACTTTGACAGAATAGTCTGTTAAACAACCGCAGAGGCAAAACAAAATATGGCAGGACGAAAATACTGGACAATTCAAGAGAGACAGGCTTGCTTGAGACACTGGAAAAGCATTTGACACTCAGAACCTTACCAGAAAATCACGAAATTGAACTCATCCAACAAAAACATGAACTATTAAGGCAAAAGTCCTGGGTGCAGATAAAAAAATTTGTTCAGAATTATCACGGTCAAATGAAAGAATCCTGACTGATCTGGCCTGGTGGTGGTGATGGGGAGGGGAGCGGGGGGCATTGTTAATTGAAGTAATTTGAAGCAAAATAAGTTATCTTTTTGATTTAAATAACTTTTTCAATTTATTGTTTGAACTTATAAATGTCTTTGAAAGTTTGAATGATGCAGTCAGGCGCACACTAACTTCTGTTTTAAGGTTTTCAGAATTGTATGTTTAGTGATGCTCTATAAATATGCTTTTAGAATTGCTGGGGACAAGTGAATGAGCACTAAACTAATGCTCTCTCTTGTTATTATAATTATTATACGTAGTTTCTACACATAAACTTGAATAACGTTTTTGTTCTGAGACTTTATGAAGGTATTAATGTGATTATTCATTTTGTCTTTTTTTTTCTCTGCCTAGTTGTGCAGCCATTTTATTTCAATCAATGTATTGCCTGTTTCACATATTAAATTTTGCTGTCTTGATTTGTAGCATCTGCCATCATGTTTTGTCCCTCCAAATAATAGCATTTTCTCAATTATTACTTCAACATTCCTCCAGAAACTGGTAAGTCCAGAACATGAAATCTTGTTCTATTCAATTATCACATTCATTACTTGCTTTTGATTTCATAATATGTAGAAATAAATTTGCGGACTAAATATCAAATATCTTGCAACGTAATAAACAAATCTTACTTTCCTTGGCAGCTCCATTTGGATATAACTTTAATCAGAGCCAGGATAATCCTGTTGATATAACATTACATTGCATGCCACCTCATGCATGGAGAGAGCCCACCACGTTTGTTTCTGTAATATTCTGCCTGAAAGAACAAATCTTGACAAAAGACACACACAACTTCATGTCATGTTCAGTTAGACAAGTACATAAGGCTTTTCAAAGAAAAGCAGAAAGTCTAAAATATAGAGGGACAACACAGACCAACAATTTTTGTTCACACTCATTTGTTTTGACCATGATTTTGTGTCCGAATATAATGCCTCACATCCAGTGCTCTATTCTTGCTAAGCATCAAATCAATATCTTCACCTAAGTAATGTGAAATTCACTTAGTTTCCACACATCACACAGATAATGTTTTAGACCTGTCATTTGTTTTTGCCGGATTTATGTACATTGGTCCGTGGTAAATCATAGTGAAGGAGTTGAGTTTATGTGTTTTGAAATTTTATGAATTTTCAATAAAATTATCAATGAAAAATGTACATATGAGCTTCTTAACTGAATTGCTGTATTTTGTTTGAAAGAGGGAAGAAATTTGGAAATGCTGTTGGCCATGTGTTGAGCTAACAGACCTTAGGGCAGGGGTTCGGGGGCACCATTTTTAGCTGGGCTGTAGTGAAATGTAAAAATAGATAAGAAGGAACTATCCCAAGTGTTGTCAGAATTATAGATTCAGTGCTAAGACAACATACAGAGACCGACATTAATGCTATTCTGAATGTCCTTGTATGGTGGACAGCATTAAAACAGATAAACATAGTATAGCCATTTGATGGTATGACATCATAATATGGTGGGCCCTTAGAAAAGTCCAATGGGAAATCGAAAATTTGCTAAATGACATCTGGGCCCCGTTTCATGACACTGTGCTAGAAGTTAGTCAATGACTTGAGTTCGCACAATTACTGACTTTGGCTTCTATCTGAAAAGAACAAAAATCAACTAAAACCGACCTGTCACCCTGCAAGTTTCAAATTGAGGATATGATTCTATCAGTCATCCACTAGCATTTTTTCAGCATCATAAATCTGGGTACAGGATTTTAAAAAAATAAACAAACAAAATTACATTGACTCATGAATGGTTTGCCACTTATTTGTTGTTTAGGTGAACACAAATTTATGTGATATTCCCCCTCCTCTGAATATAATAGCTCTCATTCACTGATAAAGTCAGTTCTTTGGTGCAATTTCTCGCCGGCAGTGATACAATTCATAAAATAATGGCTAATTATAGATGTGAAATTGAAGTTTGTTTTCATAACTATATAAGAGGTTGTGAGCATGCATTCAGCGTTTTACAGACGTCCATACAATGCTCCCAATTTCCTTTTTTTTCGTGTCTTTGCTGATACACACAGCATTAAGAGGACGTCCACGCAAAGCTCCAAACACACGTGCACAGAGCGTATGCTCACATACACAACATAAAGTGGACATTGCCATATTACACACCAATTGCCCGGGTAATGGTAAAAAAAAAACGAAAATAGCGCAAATTTCAGTTCGTCCACATTTGGAGTATACCACACCCCATAATTATTATCACGTTCTGCACATTTTGTCAAAATTAATTTGAGAAGAATTGGACAGTCAATAAAGGGAAAAAAAGAAGAGTACGGTTAATGTAGGTTTTGAGTCAATGTCGGATCAACCACCCAAAAACAAGTATGTGTGGCGTGTGTGTGTATTTATGTGCATTTCTGTAAAAGTGTGTATGTAAGTGTGTAAATGTGCAAGTACGTCTGTGGGTACTGTATGCGAACACGGGTAGGCTATGCAGAGATGCCATTCCAAAACGTTCTGAACTTTTTCCCTGCGAACCGGACCACAAGTTGACATTACATACACCTCTAGGACATTTATACAATTAAACCACTTTTACAAATTATGTTCTGTAACAACAGCCAAATAGATTGATAATATGATTATGAAGGAATTGCGGTATTTACGTTAGCGTCTCAAGTGCTCGTGCAGCTTTAAGGCCACCAGTAGGCATTCTAATTTGGTGTTACCCCCAATTTTCCCTACTGGGTGGTGTTTTATGTCAGCCAACTAACTGATGATTCTTTAGTGGCCGTGTGCGGCATGCGGCGAAATACACGAACTGTGCGTTATTGGTTACGCTTCTGGTTACACAGAGGTGTAGGCTTACGCGTCGGTGCAAAACGCAGCCCGGAATGCAAGCAGGTTTCTCTGTTTAACGATTTGAAAGTCTAGTGGTTGTCCACAGTATCAAACAGTTTGCTATTTGATAATTTCCCTCGAAACACTGTGTGTGCGTTAGTATGTCATCCTTATAAGATCAATACTTAACGAATCTGTGAATATTACCACTCTACATTAAAGAATCAGACGTGTAGATTTGACGTCGAGTTTTGCACACAGGAATGACGCCGCACCTACGTAGATCTGCCAGACACATCGTCCCGACGTCGGTTTGATGTAGTAAAGCTCCCTACAGTAAATTTACTAACCCTATGGAAATCCTATTCAAATCTACGTCGGACTTAGTCTAGATCTAGGCATCTAAAGGGGGGGGGGGATATTACACGCACAGTTGGTACAGACAAATTTTGAACTTCAGCCGGGCGCAGTCCACCCTTTTCGTGTGATAAGAAAATTTGCTGAAATCATCAGCCAGTCCTTCCGTCCATCCTCGCACCCCCGAAAATCAGGAATCGCCTGATTGGCGCCCGGACTGCCTGCCTGGAACAGGAAGTGGTTGACGGGTGACATGTCATATCTTTGAAGTTTTCCCCGCCGGAGACAAAATGCCCGTTTACGAACTTATCGAAAACTACACCCTATGGTAAAAATACCAAATTCGGAATCAGGATTTCAAAATTGACGGAATGACCAGCAAGTGACTCTTTTTATTGATGTATTTTAAAGAAAACAAAATAATGTCCTTTTTTTTCATGCTTGCATCATATACGTTTGTTCATGTGTGGGCAGTGATCGCCCTTGCCATCTTGTTTTTACTGCGCTTGGCATAATTACATGTATTGATGTGCTTTACTTGTGCTGTCCTTGTAGGTCTAGAGAGGCTGGATATAAGTAGAATGCGCATATTATATATCCACTATCTTGTCTGTCCGGACCCACGCTTGACCATGGCGATGGTGGCATTGATTTTGATTCGTTAGCTGATTTGCACTGAGAGCACTTCATGCGTCGCGAACCAATCGGCGGCGAGTTGTAAAAACGTTCACTACAGTAAACAATGACACGTGTGTATACGCACATGGGAGACGTTCCGTCAATTCTTTCACTTTCCTTCCCTTGTTACACGGATGGTAGGGAATTTGACCAGCTCGGATACATCCTTCCCACCCCTGTCATAACAGCCAAAAAACTGCAATGCAACCAGAAGGCATTTTAACCGCTTTTTTTTTATGTCGAAGTTACACTCGTCAGCCAATCCACCCGCCATGTTGTTTGGCGGAAGAACAAAACAAAAACCACCCTGTGACGTTATGCGCATTCTAACTATAGAGAGAGGGGAAAGCTTCGCTTTTACGCGTGATCGACGCATGCGCTGGCAACCGAAAATGGAGCCGGTAAGCAGTGGGAAACATGGCGGATCCAAAGAACACACAATGACATATATTTCAGATGGTGCTCTGCTTTTGGCTGCCAGAATTCAAAGCACAAAAGACCAGACATCGCATTTTTTCATTTCCCTTCGGACCCAGAAAGGTAAGGGATTATCATTTTTTACAACTATTTAATTTATTTTTGTGAAATTGTCAACTGAGACACTGACTGCCTCAGTGACTGACAGACATGTGTTGACGCTGGTAAGGTGGTGTTTGTTTACATGAGATCAGTGATCATTACTACGACTAATAAACCCATTGAGCCCATAGAGAGGGCATAGTCTAATTAAAAAAGAGTAGTGATTCAATCACTAGAGACAGATTTATTGGACAGAAGCTAGAATCTAGATCTAGATCTAGTTTTGGTCTCAGAGGTTTAGGCCTGTAATCTTTGTCTTCCATCCCAAGTCTAAGTTTCAAGATCTGGTGGTCGTCCATGCAGTTCGATCCAAGCCTACCCTCTACTAGATTTTATTCTAGTCAGATATGGCCGCGCTTTTGGATCTTAAAGCTTGAATGATCTATTCTAATCAGTTAGACCATGCTCTTTGATATCAAGCCTACATCCAAGGGGGTCAGTTTACCGGGTCTTTTCTGATACCAGATTAGATTTTTAGCACTGATGCTACTACAGTGTAGTAGAGGAGCTAATTTGCCTCTAATCAGATACAAGGACATTTCTCATCCTTAGTCAAGCTGGGTGGAAGAGTTAATTTAGCTTTTTAAAGCCATATCAAGCAAGACAGCAAATGGCAATCTCAGTCTGAGTGCCATGCATCATTGATACTTTAGAATATAAAAAAAAATATTTAAAATTCACATTGTGTCATCACAAACATTATAAGAAATGGTGATTTTTCTACCCCAGAGTCAAGAAATGGATTATCAACACAAGGAGGAAAGATCTTGAGACAAGATCATTGAATGAATTGAAGAATTGTTATGCACTTTGAGGAATGTTGTTTTAGCAAAAAAGCAACAAAACGACTACGGTTGCTGAAAGATGCAGTGCCGATTATTTTCAACGTTCCCCACCCTCCACCAAGGATTACGTGCATGACACTGACACACAACTAAGGGATTCTCTCAAAAGAAAACTTCACAGTGAAAGATCAAAGAGTCAAAAGACTTCGAGTCTAAGAAAGAAATTGAAACTCTCTGGTCGAGCAGACAGTAAAAAATCTACCTCAAATTCTAGGGAAGCTGAGAGTTCTCTGGAAGCAGTGAGAGTCATCCTGAAACAACATTTACCAGAACAGGCAGAAACGTTTATTTTAACTCAACTAAGGGTCTCCACACAATAGAACCATTATACATCACAGCACAGCATCGAGAGGTCAGCTAGCCGTGAGCAAAATGGTTGTGGCACATTTTACTTTCGATTCGCTTACGTCTCGTCACTGCACGAGAAAAGATACAATACACTTGAACAATGGAGTTATTGCAGCTTGTGTTGTTGTTGTGGCTAAAAAAGAAGACGTGCTACTAACAGACGGTATTGGGTGCATTCAATTTTTCAACAGAGAGAAACTTTTGGCGAATATCATCATCTTATGCAACAAATTCTAAGTGATGAAGAGAGCACACATCAGAATGACGCCAGATACCTTTAAAACTCTTCTTGATATTATTGGATCACACATAGAAAAAAGGACTACAAATTTTCGAAAGCCACTGCCAGCAAGAGTTCATTTACGTTTGTTGATTCCACCTTGTATCATGTGTGTAGAGTGTAGAACCTAGATCTACTCGTGTGTGTACACACCACACCAAAAGCTGGGCGACAATCGGAACAAATTTTACTGCTGCACTAAAATGCTCTCCATACAAAACATCTATCGGGACGTTAGCGAGACGACAATGTGAGGCGGATGCACTGTGGCGGCAATATTGAGAGAAAGAGGTATTCCCCCGTTACCGGTTGTCGTACGACAAGTTCATCGGGGTCAAGAGCTGGTAGCGAGTCGAAACTGTGTCTAAAATGGTTGCACTGTGTGGGTCCCTTAAGGATGTCCAAACTTCCAGCAAGGCGGTGGACACTTCAAGATTAGAGTTTTGCCTTATCTCTTTTGCATACCAGCAAGAAGGCCTATTCTTTATTGCAACAACTGTTTCACCTCCCAGCCCCTCGTACGCTGTCACTATCCATGCGTAATGTCAACATGAGCCCTGGGATATCTGAGAACATCCTGAATTTGTTTCAGATCAAAGTGTCTGCAATGAATTCACATGAAAAGATATGTTCCATCATTTTTGATGGGATGGCCATTAAGCGTGGTCTTAAGTACAATCCAACAAACGACATTATCGAAGACTTTGGAGTTCTTGGGAGATAAAAAAAACCAAGCCGACCATGCCCTTGTCTTTATGCTCTGAGGGCTTTCAACAAAATGGAAACAGCCAATCTCCTACATACTGTCACATGGGCCCATCAAAGCATCAATCCTCGAAACACTCCAAGGTATTATCGTCAAGGTAATACAGTTAGGTCTGTCACCCAAATTTCTTGTCTGTGACCAACGTCCAAACAAGAGGTCAGTGCTACAAAAGTTGGGGGTGACGGAGGAGAAGTCCTTTTTTACCACACGTGGGCAGAAAATTTTTGTCATGTACGACCCACCCCATCTGATGAAGAATGTGAGGAACAACATGAAGAAATAGGGCTTCAAAGTCAATGATAACTCAATCTCCTGGAGTTATATTCAGGAATTTTATAACATGGATTCAGCCCTGCTGAATCAGAATGGCACCAAAATTGTCCAGCAAACATATAAATGTGCCTGCATTTGCACATTTGCGAGTGAGCTTAGCAGTGCAGGTTCTGAGCCACACCGTTGCGGCAGGCATCACCACCATGATTGCACTGAAAGCCATGTCACCTAAAGCAAAATCAACACCCGATTTTATCGAGCGATTTGACCAGCTGTTTAACTGTTTTAACAGCAGATGTCTTAGCAACAAAAGCACTATGGGACATACTATCTCTCCAAAATCGGGACATGAAATCTTCCTCCAAGAGATGCTCAAGTGGCTCAATACTGTCAAATCCAACAGCAAAGTAAAAAAAACTGCCCTGTCTAGAGGGATGGAAATTATCTATCAACAGCTTGATGCAGCTGTGGCAGCACCTGAGGGATGAATGTGGGTTTAAATTTCTACTAACCAGTAGGTTAAACCAAGATTGCCTGGAGAACATGTCTGCAGACATTCGGGGCAAAAAGGGGCCACACAGTGAACCCAAATGCATCTGAATTTAGGCTTGCCCTACATAAAACCATGGTTGACCCCGTTCTGGTAACTGGAGAAAACAAGAACTGCAAAGATGATCTCGATGCCTTTCTTTTCAATTTTGAGAGTCTCACACCCCAGGGAGGTGGCACACCCATCAAGAGCCGACTGAAAACAGAATGTACCAAAATGCATTCAAGGCATCATGCAGTCATCACCAGACAGCAATCTTGACTTTTCCAGTGCTGAAAGCAACATTTTTGATTATATCGGAGGTTACATCATTTCCAAACTTGAAAAAGCGCTATGCTCTCAATGCTGTACATTACTGCAAGTGCAAGGCAGGAGAAGCAAAGGCACTCAAACACAGACCTTTTTGTGCTTCAAAAATTTTGTTTCTTCAGAAACTGGAGGAAAGCGTGCACCATCCACTATGCTGCAAAGCTTTTTGACACCTTGTGAGACTTCATTCCGCGAGAATGCTTCTGTGTGTCTCCACATATCCGGGATACGCTACAATTTAATACGAAAACTTATGGAGGCAACGGCTGATGTTGACCTTGAATGCCAGGTCTGTGATGTGAAATTTTTGGTGGTGAACCTGTTTTGCAACGTTAGGCTGTATCACCTAGTGAGGATCATCAATCGTGAAAATTCAGATCCTAATAAGAGCTATGTGAGAAAGGCAGCAACATTCCAACACTTATAGGAGTACACAAAGGAGTGGAGTAGATGTAAAAGGTGGGCAAAGGGTAAGCCTTAATTGTTTTATTCATGTACAGTGGAATCTCTGTATAAAAAAATCTCCATACAAAAGGACATTATGTCAAAAGAAACGAAAATCAGCCCTGAGTTTTCCTTCTCTGATAATTTGCTATTTGGAGAAATCAGTGCTGTTCCAGATTCTGTACTTTCTTATTTTATTTAACTTGTGCTGTATGATGACATGTAGGATCTCTTTTAAATCATGTGGCTGTGATTCAGTCAGTGACATATCTGTGCTAATCTGTCAGTTTGTAAACAAAGCTATTGATGGACTTCTTAAACACGTTTATAAATATATAAAATAATATAGAGCGCTTGTGATTCAGCGTAAATGTGCATCCATCCATTTGGGGGATAGCACAGGATGCCTTAATTTAATTGTCGCTAGCTTTGCGTTCATCGACATAGAAGTAATGGAAAGACCTGCCTTAACTAGCCTACTGTATTATCATCGTCTACTACTACTATGCGGCACTGTTTACCGGCTCTATAGCTAAGTAGGTCACGAAGCAACGATCACGCTCGCCTGCCCACTGTTGTCACGGAGTTCGCGCAAAGGTTTCCCTCTCGCTCTATGCAGTCTCTCTGGTAGGTCCATTCTTGTGATTTTTTTTATTTGATTGAAATGCAATTTACATTATGGCGTGATGATGCAAAGAATCGACTCATCGAAATGTTATATCCTTCTACGGAATGTTTATGGAAAATCAAGACAAAGACTACAGTAATAATTTTTTAAGAGAAAAAGCAATGGAAAAACTTGTTGAATTTTGTAAACCATTTGATCCCCAAGCAAACAGGGATAAAGGGGTGTTCTCATGTGTACGGAAACGGAAACGAAAACGTCGTGCGGAAACGCCTAAATTTTTTTTAGCGATTTTTAGCCATAGCCGCACAGCCGTAGGCCGGCACACACGTCATTCCCGCCTTTTCCCCGCGCTTTTTGCTATGAACTGAAGCGTAACTCTTTAGGTCAACCAGTCTGGCGTAAACCTTCCCGCTACGAATATGCCAAGACCGCCCCGGATATCAAACACTGATCTGGAGAAGCTCATACACATAGTGCTTGTAAGACAAAATGAGACACTATTTGATGTGAGGACGCCCGACCATAAGGACTCCTTTCTCCATAAAAGTATTGCAAAGGAGATGGGGAGAAATGACATGACTGGCGAGTTTATGCTTCGTCATTCACTCCATTTATTGACTTCTGCATGATTGTACTAAAGTGGTGTCTATTTAGTATAACTGTAAAGAAACTGCTGCTGTCTGAACACAATGCTTACCAGCTTAACTTAGATCTTAATGTATGTAGTAATCATCATCAGTTGGTCACCAAAGACGGCTGTTTGAAAGTCAAGCCTGTAACGTATTCATTATTTTAGCTAAAAGTATATCTATATAGGTTTGATTTTATCCATATTTTACCCTTTCGGCTCTTAGAGCAACGCTACTCTTTGGATCTGCATTCCAGCATTCGAGAGTTGAGAATATGGAAATGCAGATATATAATAAGCATGTACTATATATCTTTCTGTCAGGTCAGAAAAATCTGCTAATGGTAACATGTAATCCAGTACAACCTGTTTCATGAACTGGTACGCTAGCATGGTATCAGTGGGCGTGCACCTGTCGGTGCAAACGGCCAGGGCGGAGGAGGTTTCATCTAACCCAACGGCCACATGCTAGGGCACAATGTGACCCTCAGTACTTGAGTCCTTCATATTGGCCCCCGGTAGCGGTGTGGTCATAGGCTTGTTTGCCTAAATCACAGACGAAGAATTGAGCAAACTTCCCGGACGCAGCTTCGAAGCTGGCGGCAGCAGGCCAGTGGTTGATTGATAGGGCAGATGGCAATATACCGTCACTCTGGCCTGGATATCGTGACACAGAGCATCCACCAGTATTGGTGTTCTTTGGTTTGGGTCTTTCACCCTAGTCAGTTGGGACTGCGAGGCTGTGGAGTAGCCTACAGGCAGCCGGTCAGGCAATATGACTGTCCCTCTGGCATCCTCCTGCACCTGGATACATTTCCAGTCGTCTTGACCCTGTCTTGCCACTTGGATAAGTTGTGTCCAGGCGAGAGAGTGAGTCTGATGTTTGCGCAGCTCTTTCTCACTATAAACAAATTCTTTGCGCCAGTCTTAACACTCACCTCGTCTTCTTTCATCTTTGTCTCGTCTTCTTTCCTCTCAAAATTCCAACGGCGATGGGCGAGTGCGGTGGCAGCAGGTTTGGATAGACTGGAAGCTGTTAGCACAGACCTACACGTTGGTGGCTGTGGGCTATGGTCGCTTCATCGTCGATTGAAGTGGAGGCGTGGGGAGGCCGCACCCACAGTAGCTGAGCAGCCTTATTTAAGGATAGCACTGCTCACCTCAACTGAGGAAGGGGCTAGAAAAGGTGCCCTAAAGAAAGCCCACTTCACATCACCCTGACTGGTATACCGCGACCAGTGGGGATCCCTTTTTGCGGTCGAAACAAAAAGAAATTCAGCTTACTCAGGCTAGGAGCCTGGAATATACGCACACTACAGGACAACTCAAACAACCCGGAAAGACGCACTGCACTTATTGCCATTGAGCTCAGCAGGTACAACCTGGACATAGTGGCACTCAGTGAGACCAGACTCCCTGATAGTGGCCAACCCAAAGAGCTCAGTGGTGGATACACCTTCTGGAAAGGCAAGGGTGCAGTCGAACCGAGACAGCATGGTGTTGTGTTTGCAATTAAAAATGGCCTTGTCAGAAACTTGCAGTCCATGCCAATTGAAATAAATGACAGGCTAATGACACTCAGGATCCCAGTTGGGAAAAGCCAGTCAGCCACCCTCATTAGCGCATATGCGCCCACCATGACAAACCCAGATGAAGCCAAAGACAAGTTCTATTCTGATCTAGAATCTGTCATATGCTCTGTCCCGGCAGCTGATAAGCTGATTCTCTTGGGGGACTTCAATGCTAGGGTTGGCTCCGAAATCTCAGCGTGGCCAAATGTTTTGGGCCCTCATGGAGTTGGTTCATGCAATAACAATGGGTTGCGCTTACTTACTTTGTGCGCTGAATTTGGCCTGTTCATTACCAACACAAATTTTAGCCTCCCCGTGAGAAACAGAACGTCATGGATGCATCCCCGCTCAAAGCATTGGCATCTCATAGACTATGTCATTGTGAGGAAGACTGACAGAAAGGATGTCCTTGTAACAAAGGCGATGTGTGGTGCCGAGTGTGGAACTGACCACAGACTCATTGTTTGCAAGCTCAGACTAACATTGAGGCGCAATAGACGCCCTCAAGGGAAAGCGCCACCTAAACGCCTAAATGTTTCAAAACTCTGCTCAGTTGAGAAACAGAGCGAGCTCTCATCAGAACTCTCCTCAAAATTGGATTGCGTGACTTTTGACCCTGAGAACATTGAACAGAGCTGGACTGACCTAAATACGACTGTACACTCTTGCGCCAGCAGCACAGTTGGTTTTCCTGTCCGCAAGCACCAGGACTGGTTCAATGATAATGATAATGAAATCAAAGTGCTCATCAAAGAAAAAAATAGTCTCATCCAAGCTCACTGCAGTGACCCCTCTTCCACAGCAAAAGCTGATGCACTGCGTGCATGTAAGGGTGTACTCCAGAAGAAGCTGAGGAAAATGAAAAATGACTGGCTTGAAGAGCGAGTAAGAGAAACTCAGAAATATGCCGACACAAACAACACTAGAAAGTTCTTTGAGAGCCTCCGAGCTGTGTTTGGACCATCCCGCTCTGGCACTACGCCACTTCTTGCGTCAGATGGTTCAACACGCATTGTTGAATTGAATGCCATAATTCAGCGTTGGGCAGAACATTTCGGAGGTGTGCTAAATCGGCCATCAAATATAAATACTGAGTCCATTGACCGCCTCCCTTAGACTCCTATTAATGCAGCTCTTGCCAAGCCATTCACAGCAAATGAGACCCGAACTGCCACAAATCAGATGTCCTTTAACAAATCACCAGGCGTGGATTCAATTCCTGCTGAGGTGTATGCCTTCGGTGGAGAAAAGCTTATTGAAAGGCTGACCGAGTTGTTCAATCATATGTTGAAAGCAGGGAAGCTGCCACAGGACTTCAAAGATGCTTCAATCATCCATCTGTACAAAAACAAAGGGGACAGCCAAGTCTGTGACAACCATCGGGGAATCTCTCTACTTTCAATTGCTGGCAAAATATTGGCAAGAATGCTTCTGAATCGCCTTCTTGATCACCTCTCGTCAAATGACTTGCTTCCCGAGAGCCAATGTGGCTTTCGTAAAGAGAGGGGAACGGCGGATATGATATTTGCTGCCAGACAGATTCAGGAAAAATGCATGGAACAAAATAAAGCGCTGTATATCACATTTGTTGACCTCACAAAAATCTGGAAAATCTTGGCGAAGTTTGGGTGTCCACCCGAATTCATCACAATAGTGCGCCAGTTTCATGATGGCATGCAAGCTGCAGTCAAAAGCAACGGCAGTGTTTCAGAGCCCTTTGCTGTCACAAATGGGGTAAAACAGGGTTGTGTCTTAGCCCCAACTCTGTTCAGCATCATGTTCTCTGCAATGCTACAAGAAGCCTTTAGCTCTCCTCCTCAAGGGGTAAGCATCAAGTACCGAACTGATGGCAGTCTATTCAACCTCAGGAGACTTCAGGCAAAAACCAAAACCAAAAGTACTCACGTCTGTGACCTACTATTTGCTGATGATTGTGCACTTCTGGCACACGATGAGGATAGCATGCAAAACTGTGTTGATAAGTTTTCTAGTGCCTGTGACAACTTTGGCCTCACAATAAGCACAAAGAAGACGGAAGTGCTCCATCAGCCTTCTCCAGACGACAAGTATCCTGTGACCCCAAATATCAAAGTCCATGACAGTCTTCTGAAGGTGTCGGAGAACTTCACCTATCTTGGCAGTACACTGTCTTCCGCGGCTCGTGTTGATACTGAAATTCTCTCAAGAATCAGCAAAGCCAGCTCTGCATTTGGCAGGCTTCGAAAGAGAGTGTGGGATGTTGCCGGCATTCGCACAGACACTAAGCTGAAAGTGTACAATGCTGTGGTCCTTCCCACCCTACTCTATGGGGCTGAAACCTGGACAGTGTACCAATCGCATGCCAGAAAGCTAAATCACTTTCATCTGGCCTGCCTTAGAAAGATCCTAAGGATCAAATGGCAGGATAAAATTCCAGACACTGAGGTCCTCAATCGTGCCAAGGAATTGAGCATCTTCTGCCACCTGAAAAAAATTCAGCTACGTTGGGCAGGACATGTTGTCAGAATGCCCGACTCCAGACTCCCTAAGCAAATCTTCTTCTCTGAGCTCTCCAATGGAACGAGGAATGTTGGGGCCCCAAAGAGACGTTACAAAGACACTCTCAAGCAATCACTGAAGGCCTTTGCCATTGATGTGAGTGAGTGGGAAAAGCTCTCGCTTGATCGTGAAAATTGGAGGGCGGCCCTTACCAGAGGCAGCAAAGCATGGGAAGCTGACAGAGTCCAGCAGGCTATCAAAAAAAGAGAACGGCGCAAGAAAAGGCCCAGTGGTACTGAACCAACGGAGCACTCTTGTCATTTATGCGGAAGGGTCTGCAGGGCAAAAATAGGACTTATCAGTCACATGAGAAGCCATAAGTCATGAAAGAACAGTCTTTCCATTCTGTCCTCTGTGTCCTTTAGTTCTCTTTATTGTCCATGTGTTGAAATTCTCAACAATTTCTGTTCTTTATTCCTCTGGTGTTGTTAAGGTCATCATCATACCTGATGGACGAACTATTATTATTATTATTATTATACTATATAATAACATGTACTATATTTTATCACGAGAAGACTGCGTTAAGTGAGAAATCTGAGAATAGTGCATTAAAAATATTTTTTAAAAGGCTGAAATTGCTGAGATTTTTAAACACATGTGAAATCAGAGCTGTTTGAAATTACAACACTACCAGGCAATGATAAAAAATGGAAAAGGCGGTGGGAGAGGGTCTGTAATGAAACAGTTAACATCTGTTGCACTGTTAACCATTGTAATTCTTGTGATAAACAATATAAGCTATAGCTTTACTATCCTGTTGTAAGGAAAGTTGCTGTCTCAGTATCAGTAAAAGTACTACATTAAGTACAATATCAAAGGCACACAGGTCCCTAATGTATACCGCACACATGACATTGCCAGCATAAAAAAAAAAAATCCCTCATATACACTGTCAGAGCAATCGATTTGGAAAACTCGCAACATACATGAGGAAACACCACTGCTTCGAATGGCGGATGGTAAAAAAGATCGAAAAGATCGCCTATAAAGCTGTTTGTTTTTAAATACAGTATTCGTCCAATTCTTTGGGATCGACTATCTGATGGAACAAGAGGTGGGAGCAGTTATTCAGAATTGATTTCAGTACTCTCCCTTAATTTCTCCTAGGCTACATGTTACACTGCAACCTGTCAATTTCAGCGGAGAGCTGGAAGAAACAATGGAGAAATAAGCGGGACACCTATGTAAAAGACAAGAGCCATGATGACCTCGAAAAGTGGACAGGCACAGAAGAAAGGCAGTATATGGTTTCTGTATGATGTCATGACCTTTCTTGACAACTTCACGGAAACAAACTGGTTAAGTATTGAACCATTCCTTTGTTTCTCTCTATGTTTTCTTTATTTTATTATTGATGTTCTTATCCTTTAGCACTGAAACTAACATTCCTCGACTCGCCAGCGGTTCCCCCTCCGGATAGACCAGGACTCTGAAGGAGATTGTCACGAGCAGAGTTAGGGTCTTGGGGAGCATTCGACTGCACGAGAGGCAGCTAACTCACACTCGGACACAACCACACAAGAAAAGTATTAAACAACTTGAGTATATATATATGTCAGGCCGGTCAGGCCATGTTTTACATAAATATTAATAAACAAAACAAAAGACAATAGAGGTATATTCAAAGCAATAAATTCTAATTACTAACTTAATCTATGATATTCATGTAATTATGATTCCTTATTGGATGTACTGCAATCAATAGCAAATAGGTATATTATACGAAACTAGATATCAATTTAAAGTGACAGTTGAGTCGCCACTGGCCAGTCGCCAGGCAAACTCTCCGTAAATCATATGGGCTTGAATGTTAGGAGAGCCCGGTACGTTCCAAGCCTACAGAAGCACACTTCGGCTTGTAGGTAATTACGCAGTTGCAAAAAAACTATTTATATATATGCCCAATCATTATTCAATTCATCAACAATGTGCCATATTACTTCAATCATACTATGGAAATAATTCTATAACACAGGCCACTCGTCGTCGAGTGCCAGCTGGGGTTTCCTTAGACTTCCTATAAGGCTGTGGTTCTCTCTCTATCTCTGATCTTCTATTATGCTTGCAGTTCAAATAAGATATATTACCATTGGTCACGCCTACTGGTAGGCGCGAACATCAAAATAGCGCAGCGTGGGCTTTCAAAGGTCAGCCCACTCAGACCCTTCTTTCTAGAGCTCAGTCAGTCCGTTAGCAAGGACTTCTAGTCTTCAAACCACACAGTTCAGGTACTGGCCAACCGGAGATACTTCACGACACGATGCTTCTGCTCGTCTGTATTCACCAAATCTGAACGTTACACGATGTTTTATACTATCTAACTACCCAGCGTGCTAGTCCGCTGGCCCAATTAGTTCAGCTATCTCATAGGTCGAAACCTCCCACCATTTTAATTGTAGTAATACGTCTGCACTATTCTACCAGCCAGTTAACGTGCAAAAACTTGTCTAGTCATACTTAACAATGTCAACTATCCCCACCTTGTTTCACCCCTACTCCATTACTTATTAATCACGAACATTAAAACCGACAAGCGTGACTAAGTTTAACTTTACATTTATTTACTCACCAACTATAATTCGCGAGGGCCGTTCAAGGCCACCAGCCAATTTCTCATGGCCCTGGTAAAACAACAACAACTCACTCTCTGCGTGAGTTTTAACAACATCTGAATCATGACAGAGATGGTCTCTCTATCTCTCTTCAAGTACCGGATCTGGAATCATTGTGGATCGGAAAACGCATCTTAGTTATTTAGTTAGTCAAGTCCGTTAGAAGTTGACTACAGTGGTGACCTCGACGTTTCAAATAAAAAAAAAATGACAGACGAAGCCTAATGCGGTGTCTATCCAACTCCCGCCTTTCTGGCCACAGCGAGCCCTGGTCTGGTTCGCACAAGCTGAGGCTCAGTTCATTATAAAAGGCATCACGGCTGACGATACAAAATACAGCTATGTCACAGCGCCTCTGGATCAGTACACAGCCACACGGGTGCTAGCCATCCTAACTTAACTACCGACCAGCGACAAGTACGGTAAATTGAAAAGTCTTATCGACGCCTTTCAGATCACAGAAAGGGAGGCGGCGGCAAAGATCTTAGACATTGGTGGACTCGGTGACTCCAGACCCACGGAACTTCTGGATAGAATGTTGCCTCTGGTACCGCAGGGGAAAGACCCTGGTTTTCTTTTCAGGAGATATTCCTTCGCCAATTACCTCCAGAAATACAATCCCTAGTAACCCAACAAGATTGTCCCTCTCTGAGAGACCTCGCCACAGCCGCTGACAGGCATTTCTGGTCACCTGGCGTGACAATCAATGCAACATTTAAACCACCACCTCGTCCACACAGAAGAGAACACTCTTCTCAGCCGACAGAGGATTCCAGTATCTGTATCTACCACCGTACGTTTGGCGCAAAGGCGACTAAATGCAGGCCTCCATGCACTTTCAAGGTCCCGGAAAACTTGACAGCCGGTAAACAACTTGGCGGCCGGCAGAAAAGACAGCCTACTGTTCGTCTCTGACCGCCGGTCTGGGCGTCAGTTCCTTATCGATACGGGTGCTGAAGTGAGCGTACTCCCTGCTACCCAAAATGACTTGCTCTACAGCGAACGAAGCCGTCCCTTGGCCGCGGCTAACGGAACAGCCATCAAGTCTTACGGACAACGCCGACTTTCCTTACAAATTGGACCTCATCATTACGGGTGGACGTTCACCGCTGCTGACGTCAACAGACCAAAACTAGGAGCAGATTTCCTCAGAGCCCACTCTTTACTCATAGATCTCCGAGCGGGACGCCTCATTCACAATGGCACCAGGGATGCGGAGTCGGTCTGAAAATTTTCCGACTCCAGCCTTTTGAAAATGACCGACTCCGACTCCAGCCTTTTCTGAAATGGCCGACTCCGACTCCGACTCCGGCCTCTTTCTCTAACCGAACAGTTGATCCTTCATTACTTTTTTCTTAAATAAGAACTTAGGTTGTTGTTGCTGAGATTTTAAAAAAATATTAATATTATCCACATAAGGAAAAAAACATAATGTTTGTCTAATAATATAATCTGATTTAATTTTTAAAAATACATGTATTTCCGACTCCGACTCCAGGCTCGTGACAATTTCCGACTCCGACTCCGACTCCAGCTAAAAAGCTTCCGACTCCACGACTCCGACTCCACATCCCTGAATGGCACTTAGGCATCTGTACCCCTGGCAACTTCCCAACTTGCTGCCCCACACATCTCGGTCATTACAAATGACACAAACGACCTCTCTCAGATGCTGGCCGATCGTCCAGCCCTTACCACACCTACATTCACTCAGGCGACAATCAAACATGGAGTGGAACATCATATACCTACGACGGGCCCACCGGTACACTCACGTGCACGCCGACTGGCCCCAGATAAACTTGCTGTCAGCAGGGCAGAATTTGTCAATATAGAACCCCTGGGTATAGTTCGGCGATCCAATAGTCCATGGTCTTCACCACTACACGTGGCGCCTCAACCCAATGGCGGGTGGAGACCTTGCGGGGACTATCGCCGTCTAAACAATATTTCCACACCCGACCGCTACCCGATTCTGCATATTCAAGATATGTCCACACGACTAGCGGGGTGCACAATCTTTTCCAAAATTGACCTCATCCGTGGTTACCATCAGATACCCGTCCACGATGGCGACATCGCCAAAACAGCAGTGATCACGCCTTTTGGTCTTTATGAATTTCTTCGCATGCCGTTTGGGTTGAAGAACGCTGCTCAAACTTTTCAAGGCTCATGGACACAGTCTGTCAAGGTCTTGACTTCAGGTTTGTCTACTTGGACGACATCTTATTTCAAGTTCGGACAGGGAAGAACACAGAAAACACCTGGGAACGCTTTTCGACAGAATCGAGGAGTACGGCCTTGTGGTTAATCCTGCAAAATGCTCTTTCGGTGTGACGGAAATAGGCTTTCTAGGACACCAGATCAATCGCCATGGAGTAACTCCCCTACCAACGAAAGTACAGGCTGTCCGCTCTTTCCAAGGCCGACTTCAACTTCAGCCCTCCAGGTATTCGTCGGTATGGTCAACTTTTACCATCGCTTTGTCCCTTCAGCGGCTTGCTTGATGCGACCACTCTACAAGGCACTCGCGGGTCATACAAAAAAGGCACCTTTGGAGTGGAATGACACACTAGAAGTGGCTTTTCAAGCAACCAAGGCGGCACTGGCGGAGGCGACGATGCTCTTCAATCCTAGGGTCTCAGCGCCAACATCTCTCACAGTAGATGCTGCAGACACAGCACTGGGAGGAGTACTGGAACAGTACGTCGATGGACAATGGTGTCCGCTGGCATTCTTTAGTGGCCAGCTACGCCTTCCTGAAGAGCGATACAGCACGTTTGACCGGGAGGTACTAGCCATTCATTTGGGAATTTGCCATTTTCGTTATTTCTTGGAAGGTAGGCGGTTCACAATATACATTGACCATAAACCATTGACATTCGCAATGAACAAAATCTCAGAACCGTGGTCTGCACGCCAACGAAGACAACTAACAGCTATCTCCGAATATTCTACAGACATTCAACATGTCTCGGGAAAGAATAACACTGTGGCTGATGCCTTGTCGAGGGCTACAACAATCAGAAACATCGCGTCCATATCGGAGGATATTGATTATGAAGCAATGGCAGTCGCCCAACAAACTGATAATCAGGTACAGCCCTTACGCATGCCTCGCACAGGTCTCAAACCGCAAGACATTCCATTCGGAACTCGAGGATCAACGATCCTGTGTGTCGTTTCCACAGGGATAACCCGACCTATTGTCCCATCAGTTTTTGAAACGGTTCATGGACTTTCTCATCCAGGTGTTCGAGCTACCCGGCGTCTGATGACCCAAAAGTTTGTATGGCCTGGGGTATCATCGCAGGTTAATGTTTGGGCCAAAGGCTGCATCGCATGCCAAAATGCTAAGGTCCCCAAACATACCAAAGCACCTCTGGTGGAGTTCGAACCCCCTCGGGCCCGTTTCGATCACGTCAACACTGACCTCGTAGGACCTTTCCCGCCCTCACAGGGATACACTTATCTTCTTACCATGGTCGACCGATTCACCCGTTGGCCAGAAGCTATGCCCATCTCATGCGCCGACACAATGCACATAGCATGAGCTTTTCTCACAAACTGGATCGCCTGTTTTGGAGTTCCGCAGGACATTTCTTCGGATCGAGGCTCACAGTTCACATCACAACTATGGCGAAATATCTGCAAGCTTCTCGGATCTAATATGCATCATACGACTGCCTACCATGCTCAATCAAACGGGCTTGTTGAACGATTTCATCGACACCCCCAAAGAGTCTTTACGAACACGACCCAGGGGCCCTAACTGGATAGATGAACTACCCTGGGTCATGCTAGGAATACGTACAACTCCCAAAGAAGATATCAAAACATCATCGGTGGAACTGGTTTACGGTGCTCTAATTACAATACCTGGAAATTTCGTGACTCTATCGCAGACAGGTCCATGCCGTGACGACTTAAGACAATTACGTGATAAAGTAGGGCAGTTCCGACCTATTCTCATGTCATCACATGGAAATTCAACAACTTTCCTGCCACGGGACATTCAGCAGGCCAAATATGTGTTCGTGAGACAAGACTCACGTCGCACACCTTTACAGCCTCCTTACTCTGGGCCTTAGGAAGTTCATGAAGTGGGCAGCAAAACCTTCAAACTCCAGATTGGGAACCGTCAGAACACCGTGTCAATCGACAGGCTGAAACCGGCACAACTGGACAACGATCGCCTAATACAAGTGGCTCTTCCTCCCGCCAGAGGCAGACCTCGTCGGCATAAAGGAGACGATCCAAAAAGCCATTCAACAGCTTCAACATCACCTACACGCACTCAACGAGGGCTTGTGGTGAGGCTTCCAGATCGATTCACCTTCAAGTAACGTTCAACAGCTCTGGAGGGAGCTGTGTAGTGTGCATAATATATTATCGAGCTATTGAATTGATGCGTTCCCATTCGCGCCGGTGGTGAACACGATCTGGCATCATTGTGGCTACAAGTTGGCTACAAGGAAAGATTGATAATAACTTTAAAAGGTAAGACATGTATTATTTCTTGTTCATTCACTGTGTTCAATACAGGCTACACGACCGACACACAGTGACATTTTATGGCAGTGGTAAAAGTGAAAAATCAGTCGGCGACAAAAAAGAACTCGGCCGCCAAAAGAAAGATTAAGAGAAGTTTTGTGCATTTTGTCGGTCGACCGACCGACATTTCTGGTAAGTTTGTTTTGTCTGCTTTGACTGTCTGTCTCTTGTATGTCCAAGTACATGCCGATCTGGTCGCTCCTAGAGTTGAGGGGTGTCCTCAGCCAAACATGATGGAATGTCACTGACTGAACTCAATATTTCATCCTCCAAAAGCGCGCTAAACATTAACTGCAACCTGGCAAATCTGATTCAGTGAAGAATTCTACTTGTTCATTATAGTAATACTATACTGCTTTCAACTTTGCTTCAACGACTGAGTATTTCTTGAGGAAATCGACCGATTCGCGTGATTCAAGTCGCACCCACCAGTGTCAGTCAACAAAGATGGCAAAACGCAGATCAAAGATGAAAAACGTGAGGTTTAGAGAAATGGATTTGCGGGTTCCAAAAGAAAGAATCAAGATATTGTGGATACTGGAGATGGATGCCAGGCCTACACAAAGACATCTGGTGGCAAGTTCGGATAAAGCGGTTTGAGGAGACGCCAGGGAATGGTTTCTGTTGGCGCACCGCCAGAACGACCCCTGAGACTAAGGGACGGACAATATATGAGAGGAGCGAAGACAGGAGAAAAAAGTCTGGACAGCATTCATGGAGACTCCACACCAGCAAGCCCCCTAAGACTGATACATGAAAACGTCAGTCTGTGAGGTACAAGAAAGCCACGGTCCTTCTAATTTTTCCAAACCACTGAGTCGAGCTTGCTTTGAGCAAAAATATTTCACACTGAAGGCCAATGTGTGTGCGATGTTCAAACTTTTATGCAGCAGTTTGATGTACACTGCAAACATTCTGATGTGCGCAGCACCACTGCAATGACTACCAACCACGCAGCTTGGAGGGAACATTGCAAGAACAACATTATATAATGCTCTGATCAACTTTAAAAAAAAAATTCGGTTATAATAATGAAATTTCAATGGAGAAGGGCTGTAGAAGTATTGTGTATTGTGCAACTCAGATCAGTCAAAAGATGGATATATTAAATATATTATAGAACCTTGTCATTCTAGGGGGAAGGCATACTGGGCCTCAAAGTGGGCTACCCGGCCTGTAACAACTTTCTTTGAAAAATCATGTTAGAAATACAATTTTGGTAGCAAAATGCTCAGGATAAAATAGTCTGTACACTGCAATGCAAAATTGAGAGAGACGCCAAATTTTTCCAGAATTTAGTATTGAGTACGTGTATCTAGATCTACATTCATTTAGAACTAGATCTGGACCTATTGCTCGTCAATTCACCCAAATCCATTACTGGGGTTGCCAATTCCTTATGCCAAATGTTTCAATAACGTTAATACAAAAAAAATAAAAAAATTCTTGCTGAGCTTCCATACCAAGTATCAACTACATTGCAAAGTCTGGAAATTGTCGAGTCTCCATAACGGATTCAGTAACGTACTAAATGTTTCCTTTGCCATTCAGTCTCCTGGTTGCCCTCAAATCTAACGGAAATCAAGGAACATCAAAATATGTGAAAGGGTGGGGGGGGGGGGTGTCAGGGTGCAGCAGGACTATGGCATACATATTTCAATTTGATTATTACTTGATTCAATATTATTTCCTTTTTGGCCTATGTGATTTCCTGGCAACGTGTAATAATACCAGAGAGTATAGATGTATAGAGAGGGTTCACTTCCGCCAAATTGCGAAACTAGGTCGCTGCGGTAAACAAGAAATTGAAGAATTGAAAGAGACCTTCTTCACCAAAGATAGTGTGCATATCTGTTTAGTGTGGTTTGTTCATATTTTTGGGCTGAATGAAACTATTTAGAGCCGTTTGTAAGCTCTTACGCCACGTGGAAATGCACAAACCGGTTTTGTTTACCGCAGCGACCTACTTTCCGCTCCATGTTAACAATGGTTTCGCGGCGCCTCCCATGTCTCGCAGTGCAAATTGACCAATAGTGAACCCTCTCTATATATCTATACTCTCTGATAATACCTAGTGACGTCACATTGGGATTAATTTTAGTAAGACTAGGCGGAATAGCCAGACCTATGCCATACCATCGTCCAGTGTTGACGGCCACATATTCTTTTTATCCGAGCACGTTGAGGCTGTGGAACTCTTTGCCGGAGGACCTAAAATTGTGCAGTAGCCTAGACTCTTTTAAGACAAAATTAGAAAAGCACACGTTGAGAGCTAGCTACTGAACAGGCTGCATAGATATACTTATAAACCCAGTGATAAGATTGGTTGATCTGCTCATGGCCACAATCAAGTGTTTTTATAAGTTTTTATAAATTTAATCGACTCCCGCTTCTTACACCCTTATATGTATATAAATTTTTAACTCCCAGGGACACGGGCCGAGTCGATTTTTATTGTGCACTGGTGAGATACTCAAATCTGAGAAAACCAGTTTTAAGGAAGAAGAAGAAGAAGAAGAAGAAGAAGTAGTGAGGATGACATAAGGGAGAATAAAAAAACATGGCTGACATACAAGGATCGTATTGAGTGCTTTCCTAGATCTAATCGTATTCTATTTATACTAACTGTAAACACGCACAAAATTGGTGACCCCGACGTGATCATGACTGAAGAAATCCTCGACCGTTTAAGCCATCTGCTCACTACGACACCAAGCCAACAACAAGAGGCCATAGGCCTCAACGCAGTGTCACTCAAACTTCCTGACTTTTGGACAAAGTCACCCGAAGTATGGTTCGCCAGGATAGAGTCACAGTTTGGCATTACAAACATAACGAATGACCAAACAAAGTATGACTACGTTGTGAGTACCTTAGATGTTAATACAGCCGAAGAGATACAAGCTGTGCTTGTGAACCCCCCCCCCCCCCCCTTTAGAGAACAAATATGAACATCTGAAGGCGTCTCTCTGAAAGACGTTCGGAAAGAGCCAGGCCCAGAAAGATGCAGAACTTTTAAACTTAGCTGGACTTGGGGACCGGAGGCCCACCGCTCTCTTAAGAAAAATCAACGCTCTTAACGATGATCCAAAAACAATAAAACGAGCTCTATTCTAGGCTAATCCTCCAACTGAGATAAAAACGGTATTAGCAGGCCATGACATTGAAGACACTGAGAAACTGACAGAAGCGGCAGATAGAATCTGGGAGGCTCGCTCTGTGGGTTTCGGAGTCTCGAGTGTGAATACGGAGAGGCTACTTCCTGAACAACTTTACGTGGCGCCAGTAACAGGCGAAGTAAACGCCTTCAACATGAGTCGTAAGAGACCAGGTATCGGTACACCCAAGACTCGCTACAACCCAGCGATATGCTTCTACCACGAGACGTTTGGGCCTAGAGCTCGTCGCTGCCAACCTGGGTGCAAATTTGCAGGTCTAGTCACCAACAATAAACCTGCGGGAAACGGTGCAGCTGGTCACTAGGCGTGTCAATGGCCGGCACACTCACCCCTAAAAACATGCTATCAGTCCACGATCGTCAGTCTAACACAAAATTCTTGGTCGACACGGGAGCATAGATATCAGTCTACCCCACGTCTAGACTAGACAAAGCAAAGACAGCAACAGGTTACCTTACAGCAGCCAACGGCACGTCAATACCTATCAGAGGCAAAGAGAGCAAAACTCTCACTGTAGGTAAAAACAAATCTTTCCGGCATGAATTTTTCCTAGCAGACGTCACCCGCCCTATTTTAGGGCCAGATTTCTTTACTACCAATGGATTGATTATAGATCTTAGGGGAAAACGCCTCTTTACAAATGACAATGTTGAGATTGTTTTAAAAGACGCGTCATTCCCTCTCTCCGTGGCAGGTCCCTGACTCCAAACACCAACTTCAATACTCCGCTCCAGCAGTTCCCAGGGTGCAGAACTCACAACCCCACACTTCGATTCTCAAATCAACAAACACGGGGTAGAACATCACATCATCACAACTGGCCAACCAGTGCATGCTAAGCCACGACGCCTTGTTCCAGAAAAACTCGCAACGGCCAAAGCTGCGTTTTTGAAAATGGAAGAAATGGGCATCATACAGCGCTCAAAATCCCCATGGTCGCCACCGCTACACATAGTTCCAAAGTCAGATGGCCAGTGGATACCATGTGGATATTACAGACGGTTGAATGCAGCATCAGACGATGATCGCTACCCATTGCCGCATATACAAGACTTTAACAGCAACCTAAACGGATGCACCGTATTTTCAAAAGTTGACCTTGTGCGAGGTTACCATCAAATTCCAATGACAGCATCTTCCATACCTAAAACTGCAGTGACAACCCCTTTCGGCCTCTGGGAGTTCACCCGCATGCCCTTTGGCCTAAATAATTCTGCACAGGCGTTCCAGCGTCTCATGGACGGAATTTTACGGGATGTGCCGTTTGCCTTTGTATACATCAATGACATCCTAATTGCGAGCTGCACCGCTGAAGAACATGCTGTGCATCTTCAAGATCTATTCCACCTTCTCTCAGAGAACGGAATGGTCCTTAACAAAGAAAAGTGCCTTTTCGGAATCTTAGAACTAGACTTTCTCGGCCATCGAGTGACAACCAAGGGTATACAACCTCTTCCCGACAGAGTGGCCTCCTTGCTTAACTATGATGCCCCTACAGATCGCACAAGTCTTCAAAGATTTCTAGGTTTGGTGAATTATTATCACCGTAATCCGCCACAACATGACAACATCTTATCATCCACAGAGCAACGGTATGGTCGAGCGGCTCCACAGACAGCTTAAGCCTTCAATAAAAGCCCGTACATCCGGCACTGCCTGGTTTGCAGAACTGCCAATCGTACTGCTGGGTATTCGCTCTTCGTGGAAAGTGGACCCTGGATGCTCACCTGCAGAGTTTGTGTCCGGTACAACTCTCCGCCTGCCCGGCGAATTCCTACAACCTGTGGGGAGCCGGACTTTCGACCCGGACTCCTCGAACCTCAAACAGTTGCAACGAACTATGAGAGAAGTAGACCCACATGTGTCTTCGTTCCATGGAGAGCAGTTATCATATGTCCCCACAAACTTGGCATCCACAGGTTATGTTTATGTTAGAAATGATGCACTTAGACACCCACTCCAAAGATCATATGATGGCCCGTATAAAATCATTAAAACGGGCGATAAACATTTCACTTTACAGCTCAATAACCGCAAAGACAGTTTCAATTGATCGCTTAAAGGCAGCTTTTATTCAATATTTCTCGGATCCAAGTATCCACCGGTCAACAGCTCGCCCAAAGGACGCGTTACAAGACCACCCACCCACCACAACCTGCACTCACGATAGTCAGGGGCAGGTCGCACCCACAGTCACCACACGCAGTGGGCGAGTTGCACGCCCTCTTAAGAGGTTGTGTGACAAGTAACTTTTTTTCACTCATCATTGAAAGTGATCGCCTACAAATAATAAGAACCCACGTTCTGTCATTATTTCTTGGGTGTACAATTATGCTGGCTGTGACGTTCCGGGATTAGTATGACGTCACTGTTAGTCCTGTTTTCTTTCTTCTCGTTTTCTCAGACAGAAGTACACGTGTCCGTTGTGTGCGACACGAAGTAGAGAAAAGAAACTTTCAAGTAGTGCCTGGGTGTTCAAGCCCCACACTGGATACTTTAAATATATCGAGTGCCCAGAAAGTTTAACTTACCCACACACCAACCCCATAGATATTGTGATAAAATCTGATGGAAACACGCTAAAATTAAGCAAAAAAAAAAAAAGTTCAGTGACAAACTTTTTTTTTTTTTTTAAATATGGTTCTAAATAGACGTCATGTAGTTTTCCAACATATACCGGGCACGAGAGGGTTGACTTATACTGTTGAAATTTATGATAGAAAGGCACGGTGTCAAATTTTTCCAAATCCCGAGCATACCTGGATTTCTCACTTGTACAAGAAATGCTGAGAAACACTAAGTGTTGTGCTTTAATGAACACAGCAGTGTTTCTAACTTCAAATGTCAGAATCGAACGATACAAAGTTAAGACTGCAATGTCCACTGTATTCCTTGACTCTTTAGTTATAGTTATCGTTCAAGCTCTTGGATATGGACTTTTTGCACTTGCGCATGCACTAGGCAATTAAAATATGGATTATTTTGTAACAAGCTGTGAATATCAATTTGAATGTTTAACGATACAGGGTTGTATGTAAAGCTGTAGCAACATCAACTTTTAATTTTATGTCAAACAATACAGGGTTACATGTTCTGATGCCACTGTAGAACTGTTTAGCAACGTAAACAACTCCAAATGTCAAACTACATTTAACAATACAGAGTTGTGTCTTCTGATGCCACAGTAGAGATGTTTAGCGACGTGAACAACTCTGAGTGTCAAACTACATTTAACAATACAGAGTCGTATGTTCTGATGCAATTGTAGAGCTGCAGCGATGTGAACTGAGTGCCAAATTGCATATTTAACAATACAGAGTTGTATGTGCTGATGCTACCATCCGGTTGCAGCGACACTAACAATTCTGGACGTCAAACTAAATGTCAGTACAGAGTTGTATATGCTGATGCCACTGTAGAGCTGTTTAGTGACATGAAAAACTGACTCTGAATGTCAAACTCTACATTTAACACTACAGAGTTGTATGTTCCAAAGCAACGTTGCAGCAACATGAATGTCAAACTGATCTACAATATGTCGTATGCGCTGATGCCAACTCAGTGACCAACAACTCCGAATGTCAAACGGTGTATTAAACAATACAGGGCTGTACGTGGTAAGGCAACGCTGCAGCAACATAAACAACTGAATCATGTCAAACTATATTCTACAGTACGTTGTATGTGCTGATGCCAGCTTAGTGACTGACAACTCTGAATGTCAAACTGTACATTCAACAATACAGGGTTGTATTTTGCTAACGCCAGTGTCGAGTTGCAATGACATGAACAACTGTGAATGTCAAACTATGTTTAACAATAAGGGTTGTATGTGCTACACTCTTAAACTGCACGTTAAACAGCAATGGTGCTATGTACAAGTTCTCAGTTACTGCCCAACCTAGTGGCGTTATTTAACAGCACAAAGTGACGCTTTGGTTTGAGTATCTCATTCTCAGTGATGTCCTATTCTGAGCTGCAAAGACTTTGATGCCATCCATTAATGGAGAATGAAAGTACCCAGGTTGCCACGGTGGAATAATGAAGACAATGCTTTGGGGTATTTGACTTTTTAAACCAAATGAACGCACACACACCCGCTCCCTCTTTACAGTGTTCCAGTTTTCTATACTCGACTTTCCTAAAGAACCTGGTTAACCCTTTCAGTGCCGGCTCAGTAAAATGTGAACCTCTTGTTTAAATGATCGTAACAGGCATTTTGCTGCAGATCATTAATTTTACATCACAAACAGGAATTACTACTTCCAGTCACATCTTCTGCGTGAAAAGGTGGCACTTGATCTACGCATTACCAAAACTATAGCCTACACGCACACACACACACATAGAAAATTAAGTTTTACAGCACTGGCATTCAAAGGGCTAATTTTGAATGCCAAGGTAAGGGCTTATAACTCAAGACGTTCAACTTCTCATCTCACAAGGTACACGTGTACATTCCTAAATCCTAGGGAAAAGCACATGAGCAAAAAAGGAAGGAAATCCAGTTGACTGCGTAAACACGGGAAATGGGCAGTGAATCAGAATTTTCTGAGATGTCCGCATGTGGTTGGCAGGCGCTTCTGGTACTAGGATCTCCTGTCCTATCATTCTGACACAATGTTCTGTCTATCGTCTTGCTTTTTCCTACCAAACTTGTCGTGTCCATCTGCTTTCTCTAACCTCCCAACCCAAAACCAGAGCCGTCTTAACACATGGGCACTCTGTGCAGTTGTCCAGGGGGCCCACATGCATGCAAATTTACATTGGTTTTATGAAATGGGGAGTTTGAGTTCGAGTTTGGGTTTCACGGCAGGATAACGGCCACTTTGTGCTCTTCACGGTCTATTTGGGTACACTGTCTTTATATTTCACCAAATACATTCATACAACTTTAGCACACTGGGGAAAAAAAAAAACGCCTATTGCTTTGACCAGGGACCCACAACGATGTCAAGATGACCCTGCTCAAAACTCACAAATGTCCAAGAATTCTCGTGACTATGACATCGGCCATCTTGAATCATCAATACTGAATAGGTAAAATTTAATGATTTCCCCTGTACTTTTTATAGTTTTTTCTTCACGTTTTGTTTTCTTCCCTGTCGAATCCTATTATGTGTAGAGGTGGCAACTTTTACTAGGACCAAAAAACTGACAATCATGAATTGTTTGTACAAAAATAGAAGCCATGACAAAATGAGTTGAAAACTGCCACGAACCCTGTCTAATCTGAGGTATCATTTGCGCATCTAACCAAATGCGACACTTCGAGCTTCCACACTTTGGCGTGCTGCTGTGCGAAAATACAAGAGGGACTCGCACCTAAGTCGGCCTATTGATTTAATTTTCTACATCTTTTATTGTTCGATTGTTTCATCTGGTCAATTTTCCAGTTTTTTCTTCTTTCTTGACAATGGTATTTAACAGAAAGAGCGGTATTTTTTGTCTTCCCTTTTGTGAGCCTTTTTTTTATGGTTTTGGTATCATTTATTATGTGGGGCTTTGCTACACAATTTTCTTTTTGCCGAATTTTTACTTTGCTTTAAGCCTTGCTGCGGCCGCGAACACCCCTTTCCCCCCCCCCCCCCCCCCCCCAGACCAAGGTATTTCAAAGTCAAACACTAGAGACAGTCGAGCAGGATTAAAAAGAAAATCTAAGGTTGTGACGTGTGAGGCACAAGACGGCTACTTGAGACAAGGTGCACGAAGTGTCCGCAGGCCAGCATAAGCACGAATGGCGGCAAGGTCATGTGTAAACGGTTTGAGGAGATTCCAGAGAATGGTTATTGTTGAGAATGTGCCCCGAGATTGAGGTACATATCAGAAAGGAGTCGAGAAGAAAATGCAGGAAGTACGAAGGATGGAAAAGGCCAGGGCAGGATTAACCGAGACTCAACACAAGCAACTTCTCTAAGTCTATTTTACAAGAAAATCTAAAGCTGCAAGGCTACAAGAAAGCCTCCTCAAAGAGTAGAAAAAAACTCCTGACACTGTACAGGGATTTTTTTTCAGAGGCTCACTGCGCTAGGCAATGGCACCCAACCCCTTGAGACTAGGATACAAGCCAAGTACAACAAAAATTCCTCTAAGCACCAAGGTTCAAGAAAGTCCACCGAGACTTGACAAGTCCCCCAAGACTATGGTATACACAAGTCCCCTAAGATAATAAATGGTATAAAAAAAAATTTAATACTCAGAAGGAGTACCAATGTAGAGTTACAGAACTTCAGTCCGACACATATCCATTGTTCAAGTGTTGATGGCTAAACCACGCCCCCTGCTCACGGACACCCCTAACTCGTCCTTGTAATATTGTGCGACTCAAATGGAACTAGGTAAAAAAAATAAAAATTCAAAAAACAAAACAAAACAAAACTGGTATGTGGGGTGGGGAAGAATGCAAATAGGCCTACATGCAATGTCTACTCTGAGCGGACCTTGGACGGTGAGTCACTCCGAGATCGGTGAAATTATTACAAGAGAAACAGGCCACAAGGCTCAACTTAAATTTAAAGTGAAGTAAAAGTTTTACAACCTGATGATCTCCTGGTCATGCTGTTGAGGCGACTGGTCGGGACGTCAGGTAACCGGAGCTCCGTTCCTGGTTGTAGAGACTGACAGCTCCAGTCTCGCTCGCTCCGTTATTTCTGTCTTCGGGAGGTTTACAATCTGTACCTCCTTTCCCGTGCCGTTTCCACAACTGAAGAAAAAACAGCATGGGTGAATCAAACAGAAAATGTGTCAGATCTATACTTGTCAAGCACCAGTCTCTAAATCACAATACATGTACAGTGTTTTCTCCAGACCGCGCGATTGCGCGATTCGCCCCTTAAATTTAAAAATCTCCCCCAAAAATTCGTTCAACGCGCGCCGATCCCCCCCTTCTTTGCTGCCCCCTCAGAGTTTGCATTATTTTTCGTGGAATCACAAATCTTATGACAAACCGGCGTGTGAAGTGTGAACGGTGGCCTAGGCTAGGTTTAGCCAAGCCTGTCGATCTAGCAATGTTGTCACTCCTGGCATTAGTGATTGGTCGCTTATTTTTAGTACCGGCCAATGAGAGTGAACGATAGCAAAGTTGCTCCGCGTTGCTATGGTCGCAGTGTTAGGAATGTAACGATTGGACACTATCAGTCATGGAATAATGTGGAACGATCTGTTTTCTTCTGTCCATCTCTCGACTCTTAAGCTGGCTATCCATATGCCCGAAAAATCATGCGAATGTCGCATGCGAAATTCGCATGCGAATTTCGCATGCTGCGGAAAAATGAGCCCTCTTCCATATACCCGAAATTCGCATCGACCATTTCTGATTGAACCATGGCACCGGTACAGTCAAAGCAAGCACTCTACGTTGAAAACGAGAGAATATTGCTGTTAGCACTGCTATTCTTATTACGAAAACAGAAAAGTAAGGCAAAGAGGAAGCATCGATTTTGGGTGAGCAGTATTTTACAGTTAAGACAGCAGCATGGTGCTTACGTCAACCTTATCAAAGAGCTTGGTTTTGATGGAGATCTCTTCAGGAAATATATGCGACTATCAAGGGAGCAATTTGCTCGAACACTGTACTTGGTAGAAAGGGACATCGTCAAACATGGCGTCAGTCGAGAAGCGATATGCCCAAGAGAACGTTTGGCGATATGCATCAGGTATGTAGACTATTCGTGGGCGGTTGGCGGGTGCAGCAGGTAGGTCCTACTTCTTTCCTGTCATTCTTTTACATCTGTCTGTCATCTTGCTATTTCCTCTTGCAAAAGCCCTGAGATCATCCCATTGGGATGTACTGGGCTTAATCCACAATCAATCAATCAATGTAGACTATTCTATCTCTCTTTCTCTCTATCTCTTCTCTCTCTCTCTCTCTCTCTCTCTCTCTCTCTCTCTCTCTCTCTCTCTCTCTCTCTCTCTCTCTCTGCTCATGTGGGTAAATTATTGTAAACGCCAACACTTGTTTGAGTATATTCTGACATTTTAATCAAACGTAAACCATATGATCCAAAACATAATAATATAACAAAACATTGAAAGATCTGAACTATCTTATAAACAGATTAGAGAACAAAAATTTAGCAACATGCCCATGCCTTTAGCATGTTCCACAAGTCTAGTTTTATTTAAAAAAATATTAATTGCTGCAGAAAGTAACCATCAGTCATAAATCTGTGAAATTTGAATTGCATCGGCAATAATGTCAGAGGTAGGCCTACTTGGGACCATTGTTGCCATAGTGTCTGGGGCGAAGTCCTGGTCAGGTGGCTGCGTCTGTTTATATGTCATACCATCGGCAACCGATTGCTGAGAAGCAGAATTTTGTGTTGGGAGGGGGATGGGGGGGATTGGCATTTGAGGAAAGTCATGATTTTCAGCATTGAAGAGGAGGGTGCTGATTTGATACTTTAGAAAACTTTGTACCCGAGGAGACATTTTTCTCATTCTGAAACAAATGTCTTCACAGAACGATCCATTTTCATCTTTGGTGGCCTTACCCCGCCCACTTCGCAAAACAATTCGCATGCGAAGAAAAGTTTTTCGCTCCCTGTTGCGAAACAAAATATTCGCATGCGAGTTTCGCAATCGGCCATGCGAAATTCGGGTATATGGATTCACACATTGACAAAAAGAATGGTGCGAAAAAAATATTTCGCATGCGAAATTCGCATGATTTTTCGGGCATATGGATAGCCAGCTTTAATCATTCCCCTTGCGCTGATTGAATAAAATGAGCAAACATCGAAAAATCACGACTTTTTTTGCCACAAAACAAACAGGTAATGAACCAGAAGACCCTGGAAAGGCTGAGGCTATGGAATTGGGCGCAGAGGCCTCAGAGGGAGAGAAAACGGCATCAGAGCGGGTAGATCTAGATCTAGTCTAGATCTGTTGGAAGGTGAGGCTACGGAAGGTGGAGATGAAAGGCGAAAGAAAGAAAGGGCAGGTTCCAGGAACGATGGAAAAAGGAATGGACCTGGGTGTTTTTGGCAGAAGATGGAGGTATGAAGTGTCGCATATGCGAGGTTTCAAGAAAGAAGAACCCATTCACAGACAAAAATGGGTGTACGAATTTTCGTACTTCGTCTCTAGCAAGACATGCATCGTGTGCGCAGCATAAACAGGCCATTGCTGACCAGGCACTGCGTGCTGACTTCACGATGGCTTTGTCATCACAGATGACACATGAGGAAAGAGCCACCTATGCTGCATTCAGAAATGTATACTGGTTGGCGAAAGAACACATTGCCACCAACAAGTACGCGTCCCTACATGAGCTGCTCCTTCTTCAAGAATGTGAGCAACTCAAACACCTCAAGGTTGGGGAAAGCGCAACATACACATCACATACTGCTGCAGAGGAAATGCAGCAAGCTATTGCTGATGATATCAATAGGAAAATATTAGACAAAATCCAGAAATGTGATCACATCTCCATTCTCATAGACGAAAGCACAGACATTTCTGTGTCAGAAAGTTTGATTTTTTATGTCAGAATTTCTGAAAACTTCTCTCCTCTCACCGTCTTCATGGGTAACTACGAAATTGTTGAAAAAGATGCGACGACTCTCACAGATAAAATACTGGAGGTGCTCAAAGCTAAGGCAATCCCACTGTCTAAAGTGATTGGGATGGGAAGTGATGGAGCAAGTGTCATGATGGGCAAGGTCACTGGTGTCTGCACACAGCTGAAGGAGAAGAACCCATTCCTAGTGAGCATTCACTGTGTAGCCCACAGGTTAGCTCTATGCACTAGCCAGGCTGCGACATCAGTTGAATACATGAACAAAGGATATGTTGCGTAGCGTCTTGAACTGGTCAAATTATTTTGTTTCAGTGAATTTTAAGTTATTAGTATTAGTAACATGTATGTTTTATGGAAGGCAAAGGTACATCCTTTCCAAGCATTGTTTTTAAAATGTAACTGGGTTTATTGTTACTGTTACATAATTATTTTAAAAATATAAACATGTTTTGCCTCTCCAATCCAATATGTTCAGCGTTTTTACCATCATCATATACTATACCACTTCTTCATCATCACATCATCATCATCATCATTCATCAGCAGTATTTGATCTAGTCATTATTGTCACCACTACCATCATCATAATCATCATCATCATCATTGAATAGTAAGATCAAAATAATGATGGGGAATGAAAGAGAGAGGGGAAGTGAAAGGGAATGAGAGAGACGGGGAGGGAGAAAGAGAAAAGACAAGGATTGTTTCATTACAACACCTCAAAACAGTTCACTGTTGGATTTAACAGCACAGTTTTTTACTTTTACCATCTTCTTCCATGAACACGAAACTGGAAAGAATATTTTAAAAATCTAAAATCCCCCTCAAAGTTTACAAATCCCCCCCAAAATTTATGACAAGGGGGGAATGTCCCCCCCAACTCGTGTGACCTGGAGAAAACACTGCATGTACTACGTACAATAAAATGAGACACTCCCTCCTTCGCACCCCTGAAAAAATGCAGTTTGCGGGCTGATCGGAGGTGGGGCCCAGGGTGCATTGCATAAAAACAATGCTTTATACAGTAAAGGGATTTGTTAGTATATTACAGTGCCACTGTGACTAAAAAAAAGTTCTTCAAGCATTGAAGTTAAAATTACAAAGTGACTTGAAGGCCTCCAACGACGGCCCAGCGATGGGGGTAGATCTAATGGTTACAAAAAAATACGACTTCATTCAAACCTACAGCGACAGCTGAACTTTTATTTTTAAGTAGGACGCATGCCGCTTTAAATAAACACACTTACACAGCAGTCGTAGCATTGTAATGTCGGCCTAAAATTAGGCCAAATCGGGATTTCGCCCCTTTAGCCGTGCAGTTTGGACTACCTACTAAGACTCGGAAGTGTTGAAGTGAAATACATGTATTACATTCAAAATTCAGCAGTAGCTAGGCTATTCTTGGCCAGATCCCACAACTCTATCAAATATAACATGGCCTTGCTTTTGTTCAGTGTAACTCTATGCAAATCACTCACGGAAAAAATGCAAATTAACAATTTATTCATTTTTTCTCTTTGTTATAGCCTAATGACCAAAATACAAATAAAAATATTGAAAACGATTCTTTGAATAGAAATGATCTAGACCTAGATCTATGTCGACTATCAATTTTGGAAAAAAAAAGCCTACCAACTAAATGGCTATCAATCATTAAGCTCGACATATAAATGATCCATACAGAACAGAAAGTTATTACACAGATCTAGACTAGATCTTGTCTTAATATCATAAAAGCCACAGAAAAACTGTGGGGTCGCAGTAGGGTTTTAAGCAAAGTCAAAATTGGGCAAAAAGAAAAAGTTGTATGTTGCGATGCCCTGCGTGAAAAATAAAACCCAAACAATACAAAGCAAACTAAAGATAAGACAGAAAATACACAAATTTTCGGCTTTCGCCTTTTTCAAGTGAAAAAAAATCGAACAATAAAAGATTTCAACAGGAAATGTATAGAACCGAATCGAAACAGGTTACTTAGCTGCGAGTTCTTGCTTTGTTGGCAGCACCAAAGCACGTCCGTCTGCCAAATGCATGGAAGCTCGAAGTGACGCATTCGGTTAGTAACAAGATGAAGGCACCACATAGTGTCTCAGACTACTCAGAGTCAGAGCACAAGACAGGGATGGTGCGCAATGTCGGGAGTCGCAGTAAAGGAAAAGAAAAAGAAAAGGAGATTATAATAAGAAGAAATATAATTTTTTTAAAAATAATAATAAAATAAAATAAATAAATAAATAAATAAATAGAAATAAGAAGAAGAAGAAAGAAATATATTTACAACAGTGGAATCATCGAAGGCAATATTGGACATTGATGCCATGGGGAGTGATGGTGCCGAGCTGGAAAATTAAACGTTGTTCGGTCTCAAAGCGTACATCCGCGCCTGCATGACAAGACTTGAGCCCCAGAATCTGAATGTCGTTGGATGGCTCACGGTCTGGTCGATTAAAATGGACAGAAACAGGCTTTCCGTTTTGATTTTCAAGGTCACAGAGGTGCTCCCGAAACAGAGTATGAAGCCGACGTCCAGTTTCACCAATGTACAACATATGACACCTGGCAGAGCGGATAGCAAAATCATACACCATATTACGACTGCGCAATTTTAAACATGAATGTGACTGGGGCAGGTAGGACCTTAAACAATGATAACTCGGAAACCGTTGGACCAATTGGACTGGAAACTTTTATTCTTTAAGTTAGAACATTTTGACGTACCTTGTGAAAGAAAACATTTTGCCACGATGTGCCGTTTATGGCAAAATATTGGTAATTTGCATGTAGAGTCTAGATCTATCTAGATCGGGGGGGGGGGGGGTGGCCCCTATTCTGCCGAACCATAGATGCGTTCCATCACATAGGGATATTTCAAGGACGCGACACTAGGAGTGGCCGTGAGCGGGCCGGGGGAGAGGGGTGCGGGGGCAGCGCTCCCTGGCGAATTAGTCCTCTGGGTGGACGTTTTTGTAGTAAATGCGCGGCTCCGCGACTCAGTGGGCCTACGTGAAAATTGAAATATATGTGCCCAACTGAAATTGAGTAACTCATAACTCTTTCCCATTGATGAAAATTGCAAGCTAGGCCTAGACTTAGGCTACAGAAAATCTGTGGGGTCGCGGCAAAAAGAAAAAGTCTGTGGCACAGCTTCGCACAACTAGGCCTAACACAAAGGAAAAGGGAAAACGCACCAAGTTTCGGCAGGCCTTTCTATTACCTTTGTTAATCTACCTTGTTACTTTTTTTCCTTGACAAAGGTAGGGCCTAGCTCTAATGCATGTAGCGAAAGCGGCGCTTTTTCGGTTGTTCCCACCCCTCCTTAGTTAACGGAAGGACTTCCGAATGCGTTCCATAGTCCGAGTGAAAACAATACATAGCTACCCCGGCGGCTCACCCTGATATGTCAATCTGACTACTGCCCAGACGAACATCGGCCTACGGCCTCGATGATACAAACTGACTAGACCCTCACGTCGTTACATATCAATCTGACAATGGACTAGATTTAATATAGCCTAGATCTAGGTAAGTTGGGGTGGGAACAACCGAAAAAGCGCCGCGAAAGCTTGGTGTGTCTTCCCTTTTACTTTGCGTTTTATTGTATCGTTTCTGCATTACTTCTTACCCGAGGCTTTCCTAGATCTAGATCTACATAGGCTAGGCTACATTTTCTTTTTGTCACGTTGCCTCTGCAGAACCACAGTAGTCTGGTCAATCCGGCGCTGGAGAAACGTTGTGGCGCCCCTTACCGCTTGATTCCCGACGCACACGTTTGTTTTGCTCGAGATTAGGCCTAATCCAGCTTCGTGCAGTCTTCAGTCTTTCGCGGGGCTTAGTCGAAATGAAATAGATCCTACGATGACTTTTTTCGACATTTGTAGGCTATACTCACGCCATTTGGCATCGACCAGTATTGAATCAGCCAAAAGGTCAAGATGGCGGACTAAATCAGCAGGACCCGCGGGACCACCAATCCATCATTACTGGTGCCAGATTTTTTTCGCTGTTTAGTCTAAAGAAAGTTTTGTGGTTCAAATATTTTATGCCCCACCATTGGTAGACACGAGTGTGTTGGTCATCCAGTGGCTAACTTTGGAGAACAACACTTACCTTCTGTTCTATGCACGTTTGAAAAGTTGTTTCGTCTGGTCACTCAGTTTTCATATTATTATACGGATGATCTTTTTCAGAAACAGACCAAAGACGAAGTGCACAATTATCTCCAGTTCTTGCAGCACAACAGACCGAGACCAATCAACCACTCAATAAAATAATAATGTGTGTGAGGTCTGAAGTTACGGTGTTGTTGGGTTTTTTTTCGGGTTGTCTTGTTTAAGACTGGCCATCACCGCTCGTGATTGGGATACTTTTAGCTTTTGACAATTCACAAACGTAATTTTGTTTGTTTACGTATGACATGTCACGGCGAAATCATTTAGAGCCTAATTTGATGTTTTGTTAAATAATAAATATATATGTACAGCAAGTTTTATAAAATTTCCACGCCCCAAGTAAATTGTGAGGACACGTTTAACAACATTGAAAGTTACATCCATCGACATAGTACTTAGTAGATCTAGATAAAAACACTTTATTTTTTTCTATCCTTTGACCATTCTTGTAAAGTAATTAAATGTAATTGACAACATTATTAATATTATTCTCTTAAATTTGTGACCAAAATTGGTACTGAATTTAATGTTTCTTAATTTTTTAATCTTATTTGTTTTTCGTAAACATGAGAGAGAGAGAGAGAGAGAAAGAGAGAGAGAGAGAGAGAGAGAAAGAGAGAGAGAGAGAGAGAGAGACGGGGTGGGGGTTCTTAAGAGAAACTCTATGGTCATCGATACCAAGTCATACTTTTAAACTTAAACTAGTTCCAGAATATTATTGCATTCAACTGAGAGACATATATTATTAACAGTAGCATATATGTCTCTGGTTCAGCCTAATTTGTCAGCCACGTAGGGTTACCAGTAGGCTAATACCAGACTGACTTTTAAGCCAAATTCCAGGAATCTAGCTTTTCAAAATATGGTTGGTGCCAGAAAATTCTTTTGGCTTTTAGCTTTTTCCAAGCTGTTTTCTTTACATATAAATATCAAAACTATCTGCACGAAAACTACATAACATCCTTTTTCTAAAGCACTTTCTTTCAAGGAAATATTTTTTTTGTCAGTACTCCAAGATCTTTATAAAGTTTTGTTGTAGTTGTGGTTGTTGTTGTTGTTGTCGTTGATGATGTTGTTGTTTTTAGCACTGGGCTTTGTGATCTATTTTTGCCGCCATCCCACACATTAGAAGACCACGTTGGTTTTTGAAATAAGAAGACAGATCCTTTCATTCCGTCCAAACATCTCGACGATATTAAATTTTTGATGACTCTGCGCTACGTGTGCAGTGTTATGCAATGTATAAGTCTGGCGGTGTTTCTGTTTCACACAGGCCCACAAAAAACTTCTGTCAACTTCCAACGGTTCCTGTCTCGTTATCTGGGATCTCTCAGAGTGGTTCAATTTCACATTTTGTATATTTTGAAGTACTCTATCCACACCCAAAATTTGGCGCCTTTACCAAAATGTGCCCAATTCACATAAAAAAAACAAACAAACAACTAAATGACTCTACTAAACCTCGGGAAACTCACCGACTTGTTCACAGCACATGTATAGGTTTTATGAACAGGAGCAGCCAATTGTTGATGCATTTGGTGAAGGATCTTTTTATTTTTGTTTACAATATTTGAATAATCAGTAACCAAGTGACATTAAAAAAAAATCTTTGAAAACCCTAACATAGCTTATGTCTCGTCTGTCCACTTTTAGTTGTATATATATATATGGGCGGGGAAAGTTTGTTTTTCTTTGGGGGGGGGGGGGATGAAACAATAATCTCATAATATAGACAGGCACCTATGGGTGTATCAAAGTACTGGTGTTTCTCAGTCATGTCTTATTATAGACAGGCATTTATGGGTGTATTAATATTGTATGTTCACTGGTTAAACCTTAGCATGCCAACCGCCCAGATTTTGTGTTTTTCTACAGACAGGACAAACTGATGACAATTTCTATTTTGTTCACTTGGTTGTAGTTGTAGGATTTCTTCCTTCAGTCATTTCCATTACTCAGACACAGACTTTTTTTTCTTTAACATTATTTTTAACTAAATTCATGTTCTGGATGGACTGTAGATAATGTAGGCCTATGTGTTCTGGTACCAGATCTCACTCATATAATTCTACTGGCCAAGAATGAATATTATTATCGTGACCTTGGTTCTTTTTTCTTGCCACTCTACATTTTGCACAACTGAATAATTCAATGTTAAACGTACGATATGATAAGGAATTAGAATGAATCAGAACTGCGAAACAGGTAAGAGCAACGATGAATTGTGTGCATTTGTTTTACCTCTTCCACATCCTGAAAGATCCTGTTTTCAGAAAATGCAGATAAAACAAGACAGTGATATAATAAGAAATTAGATGGACATTTCTACAAGTTCTGGCACCAGACCTCTTTCAGTTTCTAATCTACTGACGAAGAATATTCAAATTTCATACTCGTTTTACCAAGAAATTGGATCCTCTTTAAAAAAAAAAAAAAAATGTTACAGAGTGTTCATCCACCGATAATTGGTGCAGTGATGTCTGTTTTGGAAAAACATTTCTACACAACTATGCAGGGCTAGCAATAGCGTAATGGTTAGCATCTTCACCTGTCAAGTGGGTGACCGTGGTTTGATCTCAGGCGGGTGTTGTTGTTTTTTTTTTAAAGTCTTTTTTATAAGGAATCAATGTGTTTAATTTTTTAAAATCCAACAACAATAATTGGGAATAAATCCAGGCTTTTTTTTTTTTTTTGCTTTTGTATTTAGTCAACAATACTGGTGGCTAAACCGCAGGGCCGATATTGTTGGCGAATAAACCTGGGTAGTATCCGGCGATAATGTTGGCGGATAATGGCTTTGGCAGCTTTATTATTATTTTTTATTCCATAAGTTCTGACACTATAGCTCACTCATAATATAGTAATCTATTAAACGTTTTTTTTTTTTTTTCAGTGATAATTCGTATGGCATCATTAGTAGGCTATAAACTATATTACAGGAGGAAAAAGTTGTCACTCCAATAGCCCCTGTCACTGTCAGTGTGAGAGAACTCCCCCCCCCCCCCCCCCACAACAAAGAGCAGGGGAAGTAAATCTATTACAGGACCTTTTACAGGTTCTATTTTATTTTATTATTCCCCCTTAGGACACTCGCCCTGAAAAGTAGCCTAACAACAACACAATAATTACAACAACAACAACAACAAAAAACCAAAATGTTCTTAGGTGCAAACACTAGTCAAATTTTCTTATCTTTGACATTACGTAAGTTCAGTGCATGTTTTTTATTGTTTGATTGCATCTTACCACACCCAGGGTATGGACTGCAGTGTTTCTTTACCATTTTCAGAAGAAAAAAAAAGCACCTTGCGCCCCACCATGATCGGACAACGCACATTGAGTACATAACAAAACGACTTTTTAAATACTTGACGTGGTGTGCTATTACTGGCTAAATAAAAAAAAATAAAAAAAACAGAAAAACTGTGGGGTCGCAGCAAGGCTTAAGGCAAAGTGAAAAATTAGCAGGAAGAAAAAAAGTTATAGCCTATGTATAGCAAAGCCTTGCGTAAGAAATAATATATATACCCAAACGATACGATGAACGCTGTGGCTATTCTTACGGCAGCCTACCAACTTACCTAGGCTATATTAGTCCATTGTCAGATTGATATGTAACGACGTGAGGGTCTAGTCAGTTTGTATCATCGAGGCCGTAGGCCGATGTTCTTCTGGGCAGTAGTCAGACTGACATATCAGGGTGAGCCGCCGGGGTAGCTATGTATTGTTTTCACTCGGACTATAGAATGCATTCGGAAGTCCTTCTTAGAGTTAACGAGTGAAAACAACACATAGCTACCCCGGCGGCTCACCCTGATATGTCAATCTGACTACTGCCCAGACGAACATCGGCCTACGGCCTCGATGATACAAACTGACTAGACCCTCACGTCGTTACATATCAATCTGACAATGGACTAACAGTTGGTAGGCTGCCGTAAGAATAGCCACAGCGTACAATGAAAGGCAAACTAAAAGGGAAGACAGAAAATGTCGATATTTCGGCAAACGTCTTTCGTCAAGGAAAGAAAAAAAAAAAAAAGGAAAAATAGCAACAGCCAAAAAAAAAAAAAAAAATGGAAACTTGAACAGAACATGATGTAGGCCTACATGGAATCTAAATAGAATATTTCCCGGCTTTAATACAAGAGCAAGAACTCACAGCTAAGTAGACGTATCCATTTAATATCATTATCTTAATCTAGAGTAAAATATGGCTACAGTGAGGAGCGACACAGGCACAGTGACATTATTGGCCTACACTAACCATGCCACAGTAGACGAAAATCTATTTCAGTTTAAATTCCGTATTTGTTGGACATTCTTAGAACATATAAAAGATGACACCTATTTCACGGTTCTGGACACTCAACACAGAAGGCAAGTTAGGCAAATAAATGGATCGTAACGTAAAAAGACAGATGTTACCTAATCGAGTCGAGTCCTGAGAATGTACTAGGTTGTCAGCCATTGTATCCATGGAGCCCGGTTAGCTCAGTCGGTAGAGCATCAGACTTTTAATCTGAGGGTCAAGGGTTCAAGTCCCTTATCGGGCGACTGACTTTTTTTTTTTTTTTTTTAAATTTCAATTTATACTATTATACCCCCCTCCCTTTTCACCTTTCTTTTTTTTTTTTGTGTCATGCTGACCTCCTTCACACTTGATCAAATAGCCACTTTCTTTGTGTTAGCTCTTTTCATTCAGATTTTCTAAGAATTTTGATGCTTTGTGGCAAAATAGAAAGATCTACCGATCTTCATGACGTGATCACAGTATGATACTTAGTTCCGCTGGTTACTAACATCATGCCTACATTGCTTTGATGTAGGGAATCCTACCAATCCTAATGAAATCCTATACAAATGTACCTTGAATTAATATAGGGGAGCTGGTTGGGTTATCTCCTGTGATATAAGGGTGGCTCTTTTTCTGTTTCTTCTTCTTCTGTATAAAATTTACATTTAGCCTACTTGAACAGAACATAACATTATCTCATTCCTTACGGTAACTTCTGTGGGTGTGGATGGGAACTCGATCCCTACACCATCCAGTTTGAAATCTAGAGGTAATTCAAAGATGTTTTTTCTTTGACTCAGTATAAAAACAAGACATAATATTAATACATTAGACATTAATTAAGTAAAGGAAACTCGGTGAACCAGGATGGGATTCAGTATTTCGAGAAGTTGGCCTAGATATTAGTGTTGCAAAATCGGTGTTGTTGTGTCCACTC
This sequence comes from Onchidella celtica, assembly GCA_963931925.1. Lineage (NCBI taxonomy): Eukaryota > Metazoa > Mollusca > Gastropoda > Systellommatophora > Onchidiidae > Onchidella > Onchidella celtica. Next base: position 3,352,160 of record OZ007573.1, read on the forward strand.
TAACCGAATATTCGGCTTTCATAGCAAAGCAAAAATCCGCGAGCGTACATTTGGTTTACCGTAGTGAATGAGTTGATATCCCTACCCGGGTAGCAACCCTATGGTAGTTTGACATGTTGAATTGATGTCAAGTTTCCTCATAGGAATAACCTATCCTACTTATGTAGATCAGGGGGTTATGGCAATGCGCCAACATCTGTTTGACGTAAGCAACACACACCTATGGTAATCCTACCAACCTGACCTAAATCCTACATCATACAAATATATGTCGGATTGACGTAGGGATGCTTGCTGGGTACAGATCAATAGGAGACAACTACAAACATGCTGGTATCCCATTCCACACCAGGACTAGAGTTTCAATTCTCTTCTTGTTTTATATCTTTCCTTTCAGACTTGATGATCTCCTTCATCTTCATGTGCAAACACAGATCTATACTGGCACAAACACACACACACACATGTACATACACAACTTTACACTCACCAAAGAGGTCACGGGTTCTAATCCCATCTTGATCATTTCTCTTTCTTCCTTCTTTCACTCCCGCTTTGCTTTTCTGAGCACTAACTAGGCGCTACAATTACAACCTTGGTTCGCCTAATAATTATATTTTCTCAACACACATACAAGAACACAGTCACTAAACTGTAGCGTGCACTCACACACACTCTCTCTCATACACATACAGACAGAGACACACACACAAGAAGAACAAGGAAAATAAAGATTTCACAAATGTCACACCAGATAATTTAATTCTGAACAAGTTAAGATCAAACTAACTGTTTGTGTGTGTGTGACACTCATGTACTATAAAGTCATCATGTGCTTGGCCACTGAGAAAACCAGGTTTCCTTGGAAAGTTCAAGAACTTCTGTTTTCTAGCAATCTTGGCACATGTCCATGATTCCTTGGCCTGCCAGGAGCGAAGACTGGTAGAAGGTTGTAACTTGGTAATCTGGAATTACATAACAGGAATGAATTACTGAAGGAATAAAATGGATGAATGAATGAATGAATAGACATTGAATGAGAGAAAGAAATTACAACTGACTGGATGAAAAAAGAAAAATGAACCCACTCTTTTAAATTTAAAATCAGAAATTGGATGAATGTGCTATTACAAGGGGTGGAAGTGCTGACCCGGGCAGCAACTCTACAGAAATGCAACGTGAGACTGATGTCAAGTTTGCACATAAGAAAGAAATGGTTCCTGTGCAGATCTGTCGATTACAACATTGCACCAATGTCAGTATGATGTAGGAAATCCGCAATCTACATTGGTTGTAGGAATGCTGGCTAAGGCTGCAGTGGTATTAGACAATGTGCCTCTTACTGTTGTAGGCCTACTCATCATAGACTACTCATTATGAGGCTCTATTAGAGTTTGGGGGTGGTGGGTGGAGGAATCTGGGCACCGTTACCCGGGACCATAATCATGTCCAATGTGGTATTTCTGTACTCTATGTCGGAGTTAAGAGGCTTAATCCTTTTGCTGCCAAGCCCAAATGCTCTTCATTCCTTTAGATGACCAGAATAATGGATTATTGAGTAGAAAGAGCAGGAAGTAGTATAAAATTAGGACTGCAAAACATGCCAGAACAATTATGTTGGCTGATGTACCAGTTTCGTGGCCGTTTTAATATGAAATGGTATGACCCACATTATATGTGAGTGTGCATGGGAAAACCCGGCATAAGTCGGCAGAGCTAATTTTGAGAAAAACCGCTTTGAAGTGAAAATATGGGTCCAACACAAACTTCCAACTTGGCTGTTGTTTAGGGGACCGTGGCACGTTACAGGGTAAACTGTAGACGAGCAGTGAACACTATTCACTATGATCTCTATAACGGCTTTGTAGACTACGGTCTCCTAACAAAATCCAAAAACTTCCGATTTGGCTGTTGCTAGGCGACTGTGGCATGTTAAAGAGTAAACTGTAGATGAGCAGTGAACACTACTCACTATGAACTCTATAACTGCTCAGTTATAGACTACGGTCTCCTAACAGCAATCACTCCAATAGTACTTGGTCAATTAGCTATTGTCACTTTTAGGATTAAATGCCGTTTTCTCAAAATCTTGTTTTAGGGGTGTCACTGACTTCAATTTATCAGAAATGTCTTGTCTTTTATTAAATGTACAGAACTCAAAATCTCATGTTGCTGACTTATGCTGGGTTTTCCCATGCACACTCACATATTGGCTGTGCGGCAGTCTTCTGCAACATACGATGGGCAGATACATTGGCCCAGTGGCAGCAAGAGGGTTAATCAGGGGATTTGAGATAGATGGACATATTATTATGTGTGAGTGTATGGGAGCAGCCAGATGATGGTGTCACTACTCACGTGGTCTGTAGTAGTCAAACACTGTCACAGGTACTGGGGAGGACTTGGCCACCAACTGTGTCTGTGTAACACGGAATTCTAGACATACGGAAGTTTTGCCAATCTGGGGACAGACGACTTTCATAAACACCAAAATTGCGGGCACTGAACATTTAATATCCAAATGTCCAGACACTGTCTTTATTAATGTAATAAGGTGGTGTCATGTCTCTCTTTCTCTCACTCTTTTATTCATTCATCCACTCCAGTAATTATTTCTTTCTTTTACATGACCCCTGAACAGTTTATTAGAAAAATATTGTAAAACCTTGTCAGAGGGGTTGAAAATCATAACATTTGGTATTTTGATCATTGTAGTCATTTTGGGGTCCTTCAGAAAGCCAGTATCAAATATTGCCTGAAGCTTTAAAATGTTGAAAATTGAAGGCATGGAAATGTTGCATCCCCCAAAAAAAATTCAGGTGAAAATCACACTGGAAATCAAAAGAACCTGGTTTGGGTAATGATTTTAGCGAACATATTAACTCACCAGTATGAACTTTGCAATTAGCACTCTCTAATTTTCAACTCATCATAAGTACCCCTGATTTGTAAATTTCAAAATATAATGGTCATTTCCTTAAAACTTTTAAATTTGCACAAACTAAACTCTATCAAAACAGCATGATGAGCACTTGAGACACTTAGCAATATCATGTATAACAAAGTAACTGTGAAGAAAATGAATTCACTCTTGGCCTTTCCATCTTGCTCAGGTTGCATACATCGTCAACCTGATTTCAGTTTCATATATATCTTTCCACTGGGAATATTCTATGTCAGACATAAAGAAGTGTGATAAACAGACTTACATAAATATGTATTCACAAACACATATATGTAATCTATCTATGTGAAAGCTCAAGAATGAGAGATGGATGGATGCAACTGAGAGTTCATCTGAGTCTTGCGATTGACATTCGGAAGCTTAAATAAATATCATGCCACAAATGCTAGCATGACCCAAACCATTTTGCCCCATATTTCTTGACTCATTCTCCACGGTAACTATTGTGGGTGTGGGCAGGAACTCTAAACCAGTTTGAAATTTAGGGGTAATTCAAAGATGCTTTTTCTTTCACTAAATATGAACACGAAACATTATATATTTGTATTTGTATTTGTATTTGTATACTACTTTAATCCCATTTGGGAAATTTGCCTTTGTGCCATTGCAGTCCAGTTACAACTGGAGCAGGCATGCCGTCGCCACAGTGCAGCGCTGGTCGGCAGATTTTTTTTGGGGGTGGGGAAGGCATGGTAGGGATGAATTTTATTTAATTTTGCCCGGGCAGCGGCCTGTCCGGCCTGCTCTTTTCGATTTCGAACTGCCAAGGTATCTTTAACATGCGCAACATGCACACGGGCCCTCCGAATTTTTGTCCTTATCCGAGAAGACTAGGTACTTGATCCTTTCCCCCCCCCCCCCCCCCCCCCCCCAATAGGGTCAAAGACATGAAAATATGAGAAAAATCCCAAACTTCCAACATGCCTGCACTGGCCGGGTTTTGAACCTGGGACCCTTGGCATGACAGGTGAGCACCTTGCCTCCAGACCACCTTGTTACACATTAAAGTAAAGAAAAATCAATAAACCAGGATAGGATTCGGTATTTTGAAAAGTTGGCCTAGATATTAGAGTTGGAAGAAATCAGTGTCCACTCAAGCTGAATATTCAGCTTTTGTAGCAAAGTGAAAACCCAGGAGTCAAATATTCGCTCAACCTAGCGAGTGAGTTAAAGTAGACTTAGGTTTTTTTCTTTAAGGCAAATATAGGTTGTTTCTGAAAGTAAACTTAGGTTTTGTCTTAAAATATACTTGAGCTGTTTTCAGCCCACACCAGTCCCACCTCATCAAAGTATAGCACAATCTTCCTGTTGACAAACTCGGCTTGCTTGAACCCTGCCGGACTGGTCAAACTGTCTCTGTCTACATCAAACCCTGATGGGATCCCAATCTCTTCTACAGCCATGCCACTGGTGGGGTCTGAGCCGATCCATCTGTGTAAGACAGGTAGTACAGGAAACATGCACGCAACAGTGAAAAAACAACAACGAACAAAAGGCACTTGCCTCTAGTGATTACCAAGCTAAAAAATTTCAATCCAGGACAAGAATACAATGTGACAAGAAATACTGCGGCCACTTTATGATGGCTGATGATGGCTGAAAGCAAAGTGCCTTTTAGGTTTAAATTCTTACTTCTGATCACCTCAAAGTTGACGCATTAATTAGCCAAGATCCTCATTCCTGACAGATTTTATGTGTAATGTTGCCATAAACATTTAAATGCTTCAGACCCTATAGCAAATTACTACCTTATGACGGACTTGTAAAAAGTTAAAATATCCACTTAAGAATCCTTGGAACCAGTAAAAAGAATACAATATAGATGGAAAGATAGAGAATGAATGGATTATCTACAATGGCTGTTGGACAGAAATTCCTGGCAGCAGTGAAGTACTCAGGATGTGTACAATGTGACCCCCCAAATTAGGTCAAGAGTCAGGTATGAACTTTGTTAACCCTTTGGTATTTTGGGTGTTACTCTTCTAGAAAGATGAGGTTTACAGGACAAAAAAAGGATAATGTATAGCAACAACAGGAAGATGTGTCATTGATAAGTACAGATCCATCATAGATTTTATAAAACAATTAAGCATTCTGACTGGCTACAAGACCATGACACAACTAGTCAGAACTGCTTTTTCAGTGGGCCGATAATCGGCTCATTCGTCATTTCCACTATCGTCTTCTAAGGGTTAATGCATAAAAGGATAACAGTAATGAACTGAAACTGACCTTGTACATATGCGCACGTGCATGAAGGTGAAACCTTCATTCAGGATGATCACTTGAATTTCAAAAGTCACCACCTCGACCACAGACAAAACGTTGTAGAAAACACCGATCTAACAGGAAAAGACAAATCAAACAAACACAAAAAAAAAGGAGTGCATTAATTTTTCATGAAAGTGAATGCTTGGAGAGGGGGGTGGGGGTGGTGAGAGCTAGAGAGCCTTGAAGGTCAAGAACAAACAGGTAAGACAGACATGGGGGATGGAGAAGGGGAGGAACCCTGTAAGAGGGGATGCAAAGTCACTAAGTTTAGATCAAGTAAGTTTATGATACAGCTGTTTTTATAGGTACGTACGCTCCCCCAAGTGTTTTGCGCTATGGGTGCTTACATATACATACTGTCCCTAACCCCGTTCTTATCCTCAACCCTAAATTAATTTGATCAAATTCCTAAGCCTGCCCTCTACTTTTTCAATTATTAAAAAGGAGGAAACCCAAAAGAAAATCTGAAAGAATATTTAGGCTATATTTTTATCATAATTAATTAAGGCTGTTACAGAAGAGCATTTTGGGAGGAGCTCTCTAGCTCTGGAGTCATAAAAGGCATTAAAATACATACTCCTAGCTTAAATAAACTTGGGAGATGTACATACTTGTAACAAGATCCTTATGATACGAAGCGTTGGACCAGAAAAATTTGTTCTCAAAAGAAAGTGTTGCACATTGAGAATTTTCAGCCCAAAGAAAATGATGACACTTTCTTGTTGTGAACCTCATGCATTACTTCATGAAGTAAGCCTGTTATTGAGTTATGTTATGTTTATGTAATGATGCATAAGATGTGTGTACCAGGTATGTGCTCTCAAGCGCTCTGTGAAAGTGAATTTGCCTAATGTGATAATGAAGTGACTTTTATCTTATCTTACCAACATCATATATGTCTTATCAAAAAATGGAAAGGTAAACGCAAGCATACGTACATATTGTATACAGATGTGGACGCCAGCATTATATCTACACAGTAATCAAGACCACAGAGGGAAAGACAACAACAATAGCGAAAATAACTTTTTGTGACTTGAGTCATTTTTTCCCCCCCCCTGTGATCTTCAAATATAATAAATGCGATTAATTTGATGACTTAATTTATGACAGAATGGACTTGCCTCCATGAGCGCTACCCCTGATCCTCTAGCTGTGATCTCTACTTGAGATGGGACGGATCGTGTCTGAAAGGCATATCACACCAGGCATTTGCAAATTTCTGACCAACATTGAATATAACATACGCTTCTGAAATTTAATAAAAATAACGAATATGATATAAATATCCTATCCTAACCTCTATCTTTACATGTCAGGTGTGCGGTATCTTGGAAATATTTTCAGGAACAACAAACAAACAAAAATTAACATAGTTGTATAAAAAAGGTAAAACAAATAAACAAATGCATCTGTAGATAAATAAATAAATAAAAAGCAATTCTGAGCATTTAAAAAAGAGGGTGGGGATTGGTTGACGAAACAAACTGAATGACTTGCTGTACATATGAGGAAAAAATGGTTTGGCTTACCATAGGAGATAACTTTACCATCTGACCTTTATGTTGGTAGTTATAACTCATTTAGGCCCTACATGTTGAAAATTAAAAAAAGAAAATATTCATGACCTGATGCGGCCTGGCCCAAATAAAGAGTAAGGAAGTCAAGGAAGAAACATGTGCTTGATGAAGGTTCTCTTCCTCCGAAGATCTTCTGTAGTCTCCCCTCCCAAGAGTTTCAGTTCTTTTTTGACCAAAGACAAAACGTTTTGCTGTCATCAAAGAAAGAAAAGAGGTGTTGAGTGTGTGATTGTGGCTGTTCCACCTACCTCTCTTGTTTGTAAAACCATGGCATTCGACTGGTCAATGTTAAAGTTGTAGGAAGTGGACGCATCAAGCTTAGCCACAATTTGCACCTGCATATCGTGATGGGTCAACTTGGCAAACTCTGTTAGGGCATGGAGTGCTACCACTGTGTCCTGAGATAAAGGGGATGGGGGAAGAAATAATGTAAATATTACTGTTTTTCCATCACCAGACAGAACTTTGACACATTATATGGTATGATATTCATATCACTATAGAGCAGTCTCTCTCTCTCTCTCGCCTCTCCGTATGTGTGTGGGCGTGTGTGTGGTTTGAACATTCGTATGTGAATGTATATATGAATTATGTATTGCACAAGGGATGTAATGTTTATATTGTGTGTAATAATATGTTTGTGTGGGTGCTTTGACTTAAGAATTTGTCAGCTTTGGGAGAGAAACCTAATGTGTGCTTTGACTATGTAGCTGTCCAAACTAGAAATGTGCATGCCCACAGTTCCTTGTGACAAAAAGCTTTTGTAGTTCACTAGCATCTATATATGTGTCACGACACGATGAAATCAGGCGCTCGTCAATTTTCGGGCATACTGAGTTATTGGTACCACATGATAGCTTATTCATTTCCCTTTCTGTAGGTGAAAAAATTTTTGTTCTACGTTGGGTAGAAGTCGAGTTATTTGTAATTAAAGGGGATAGGGGTCACCTGTTGTTGCAGATAAATTTAGCGAGAAAATGGCCGCCAAAGTCCAGTGACATTCAAAACGTATTTTTCCTTAGCAACGCTAAGTGTACATCGTCATATTATATATCAAACAAAACCTTAGCCATTTCTTAGTAAGATTCAGTACACCTTTGCATGATGCACGCTCTGTGTATCAAATTACATTTAAATTACTGACCTGTGTGTATGGTGTGTTCTGTTTGTTGAGCGGAAGTGAAAAGCCCGATCAAGGCACTGTGACAGGCCTATGAATAACACTGCCTAATCACTGAATTAGCTTTAACTGTCTTGTAAACCCATTAAGAACAAAATTAAATAAAAAACTGGACTCAATGAAGACATAAGGGGCCAGTTTCACAACTATTCAGTTTTAAACCAAAATAGGAGTGGAGAGCCGTGTAAGAAAAAACATTATGAAACTGAAAAAAAAGTGAAAAGGGGAAGACTGAGTGTAAAAGTAAGGGAATACTTAAAAAAAACTAAATGAGAATAAAAAATTTAAAATGAAATTCTAAAGGTGAATGTTTTTGTAAATGGACAAAAAAGAAAATGATGTGCTGATGAGACCATACCTTTTTGAGATAATCCAAATGCAGGTGAAATAAAAATCAAAATCCATGAACAGGGCACAATTTTTCACTCCCAAATAGACTACTCTAATCACATTGTTAATGTTACACTCCATATTATTTCACATGGGAACTTTGAACCATTTTTATCAAATTAAAGCAAAATTAATGGTCATACCAGAGCCCTGAGCATCAGCATGACCCAGCTCCCACCGCGGGAAGGTTGGATTTTAGGGAGCCTGACCAAGCCTTAGGCTGAATAATAACCAGTGCTGGAACTACAGAACAGCCTGGTTACCTCGGTGGAGGGCATACCCTATCCTGAAACTCAGGCTTCACAAACTGTCTGATGTTTTCATAAAGATATTTCTGTCTCTCTGCTGACAGGCCAGGTGGAGGAACCACAGGAGGGTGCTGAAGCCTCACTGCAGCAGGATCCAGCACCAGCCTAGTCTCTGGGGTAGACTCAAGGGTCTGGCGAGCATGACACATCCCGGGTTCACTGCTTTTTAAATGGAAATGCTGGAAGCCTTTGATGCCCCGGAAAGGCTTCCCGTACCCAGCAAAGAAAGCCTGCCAGTCATATGAGGGCACAAACTGCTGGCCACCTTCTGTTCCCACCAGCTGAGGACGGTTGATGCCATGGTGGGTGCTGTCTGACACAACAGCAGCCATCTCTTCTAGGCAGGACACTGCGGTGCGGCGGAATTTTCTTTTCAGCAGCCCAAAGCACCAGTCTGGGGCAAACTTGGTGTGCCCGGGCAGCATGAAATGTAATTGAACATCAGTGTGCAGGCCAGTCATGGTTCTCCAGGCCAGATACTGCAACAGGTACTGATTCTTATTCTGGCCTGCGCAGTTGTCACAATGCAGCTCCACACTCTGTTCTCCCAGGCCGAAGTTTTCAAAAAAAAAGTGTAGGTATGAAATCACAGCAGAGCTTCCCTTTCCAGCCGCCATACCCTCATCTATTAGGAAATTTATCTGCTGTGGGAGGGCCTCGCAGTTGACTCCAAAAATTCCACATTTCCTGGGGGTGAGGAAATAGATAGGCCCTGGCTGCATTGGGTTACTCGGGAGATGCACTTGCTGGGCGAAGTCGAAGCTGTAATGCATCGTGAAATCTCCCGAGTTTGGTGCATGTGGCTGCAATGTGACTGGCTGGAGTGCCCTTCCAAGGGTATCCTTGCACGTCTTAATGATGTGATTATACAGTGCCCTTTCTGCTGTAGCAGCAGCAAGGTGGTTGTCTTGCCTCTGGACCAAGACTGCTTTTTCTTCTGTCGACTTGTTGGATGACCTGTGGATTTTGGTGTTATTATCCTGGCACACCCAACAGAGGTCTGTTGCAGGCTTGGTCACTACAATTTCAGGGCAGTAGCGCTTCCACTCATTCTTGAAAGTTGTGAGTGCAACTGTAATATTACCTGTTTAGAAATAAAATGAAAAAAAATCACGCATTACAAATAATGATAAAGACATTATAATACAATAATGGTAACATGTAATAAATGTGAAGGCAAAGCATAACTCTCTAATGTTAAAAAGTCCCAGCAAGTACTGAAAATAAAAGATAACAAGAATAAACCAAATGCAAATCAGTGCTTGAACTACTGATATAATGATTGTTATTAATGAGTTTCTTCGCTACCCTACCACACTTGTAAACTAGGTGTTGACTCTTACTGAGTAATAATATTATAAACATGTAAAAAAAACGCTTCTCCCAATAACAGCCTCACTCCCATCCAACCAAATTTTAAAATAAGCATAATATCGTACCAGAATCAGCCGAGGAGCGCAAGTACTGCTGGTGTACAAAGTACTTGGTGTGGCTGGATGGCAGCAACCGAATGTCAGTGCGAGAGAATCCCTCCACTCTGCCCGGCAATACAAGGGCATGGTCCTCTGCATACGACTGGAGGAAAAGAACAATTCGCTGCACATCTTCTGCTGCCAGTGCATGTTTCCTTGGTGCCTTGGTGCGCTTGGTTCTTTCCCCGACGCCATTCTCCAGGACATGCTTCTTAATAGCATACAACTTGTCCCTGGATGTGCTACAAGTAGAAAATAAAGTTGACATGCTTTGGTTTATTTTTAGCCGATATGCACCTTTGAGAAAAAAATAATAAAAATAAACATTTTCTAAACATAATCATATAAAATGCAATTGGAAAGTGTCTAAAAGTCTTTTCTGCATTTATATGATCTGATACAACATTCATACTACAATTTTTACAAAACCAAGGCTGAAACTGCTTTCTATAAAAAAAAAATAAATGCTGTGACTTAAACATATGCGAAGAAAAAAAATTGATAAAACGACATCAACCAAAATTTACCTACCAAACAAGGAACTGAAACATGGTTCGGCAGACAAGCCTGCCCTTGTATGAATAGTTGGTCTTCACAATTTTGCGCGCTGTTGGCCCATCCTGTCCTGCTCTCTTTGGCACCATACTATCCTGGTGAAATGTCTGGCCGATTAAGAGGCCCATCAAGACATCATCTTTCCTACCTTGAAACAAAAGGAAAAAAAAAGGAGTGCATTGGGTCAAATAATTTGTAAATAAATGGTCAAAATTTGGATAAATACACATCTTTTTTTTTTTAATCCAAGAGAATAACAAAACAGGCCTAATTGTAACTAGGCCCTACCATATATAATCACGGTAGACATCAATCAAATTCTGGATCGTTTACTTGTATTATTTGATCATCTTCGTATTATGAAGTATGCCACTTAAGTAACAAAATTAATTATAATAGTTGAATATCTTACTGCTCGACATTGAGGTCCAGTCAAGACGTATGTCCATTATTTCCTCCACGTCAAACTGGGTGCAGCATCCTGACCTCCCATCACTTCCAGCGCCACTCACAGATTTAACAGATGAGCATTTGCAATTAAACTGCTGGACTTTATTCCGCTCAGCCGCCTCGTCTTCGCAGTGGGTGAAGGGAACGTTGTGTCTCACCACAACAAAATGCTCATCACCTGTCATGTTTAAAGTGAAAAAAAGAAAAGAATGAATAAACAAATTTAATAGATTATCTATTGTGGGAAGGACTTCCGAATGTGCTCCATAGCCCGAGTGAAAACAATACATAGCTATCCCGGTGGCTTTCCCTGATATGGAATGCATTCAGAAGTCCTCCCCTATTGTCAATAATTTTACAATTACTTTGACATCTAATTAACAGGGAGAATAGATCAGATAATACAGATATATTAGGAGTCTAGATCTAATTTCAAGATTCTAAACTTTTCGCCTAATACTGTAATAGCCTATAGATCTAGGCCTATACCAAGGCAACGGAAATTGATCCAGGTAAAAACAAGTCACTTACGTAAATTAATAGAGCCTGAAACTAAAAACAAATCACTAGATCTAGATCTACTTAAAATAATGAGACCTAAGCCAAGGTCTAGTAAAGTGTTGATTCTAATCTAATCTGAGTAGGCTACTAGATATCTAGATCTAGATCTAGAATGACTAGATCTAGACTCTATCTAGTGATCTGAAAACTTACCATCGTCATTATCCTGAAGTTTGACCTTATTGACATCATTAGTATCAACAGACGGAGACTGGAGGCTAGGGTCGACTTCATCTTCGTCTGATGCATAATTAACGTCTTCCCTATCGGATGTGCGCTCGTCATCCAAAAAATACTCCCTCACTAACTCGTCGAGCTCAGAGTCATGTCCAACAATGTTAGACCTTCTGGCACTGTTGAGAGCTCTCGCAATCATTCCACTGGAGGACATGATTATTGCAATATCAATGCTTGCTACAGGAATGTTCTTCAGTAAAGGTAATGTCCACGTTGTTTGCAAAACAAAGGCAGCGTTCCAGACAATGCGTGGCCCACGAATGGTCTCGAATGTAAAACAACGCAGCATTGTATCGGTCAGTAGATGTATGAAACCGAAAGTTGGCATACTAACTTCCGGCACGTGTGTAAAACCAACTTGACAGCATATTTGGCTCAAAATGCTTTTATTCAAGGAAAAAGCAAAATAAAGAACATATTTTGATTTATATTTTTTTTACAACTTATAAATAATGTTAGAATGACAAATGTAGTACTTTGGGGAGAAAACACGTCGTTAAAATTTTCTGGCCAAAGAAATATTTTTATCAATCAGGCAGGAAAATGTGAGCGTCGCCAAGCTTAGGTCACGTGACGGCTCCCGGCCAATCAGAATGCCCAATAAATGGGGCACTCGATGCTCATACGAAAGTTTGTTTACGATAGAAAACGCTTTTCTATTGGTTTATTTGAAAGAACCCTCTAAAGTGAAACCAATAGACAGAAAGATGAGATGCCAATCTTTAATTCGATACCATGCTTCGATACTTTTGATCAAGATTATGGTCATAAGGATGATGGCATTTTCGACCATTTTTTGTTGTCCTGATTGATCCCCTCGTGGATTTAGGTCACTAAATTTCAATTTTTGGACCTTTAATCTACACATTTCATCAAATTTTAGTATGGAATACACTTTTAAATGGACATTGAAGGGTTTCGCGCAAAAAAAAAAAAATCGTTGAAAAATCGCCCGCTGTCCATAAACTCACGATACCTCGCTTGGCCTCAACTTGACGAGCGCCTGATTTCATCGTGACGCGACACATATATATTATTGGACATTCATTTTGAATTCATTTTCTTAATTTTATTTGTAGCTGGTGTACAGCTGTGTGTAGCTACATTCAGACTTGCTACAATTGTTGTGTTTTTAATTGCTGTTATTGCATAAAAATGTGAAAAAAAAAAGTAATTCTAAAACTCCTCCACCAGAGAAAGAGGAACTGTACACGTCATACCTGTGTGGAATAAAGCCCGCCTTTGGTGTTTCGTTGTTGAATGATCCAGTGCATTGTACTGAGTCCAGCTTGGATGTCGTGACGTGCAGCATATGTCAGCAGGACGTAAGATGTGATCTCAATGTCAATAGCTTTAGCTGAATCTGATGACAACTGCCAAAATTTGTGTCCATCTGCAATACCAAAACACCAGGCAAAGTTATTTCAGGAACTGGCATTGTACTTAGCTGGGAAAAGTCAGGGTTTTCATACCTCTTGAGACCCAGGACTTCAGTTAGCTAACAGGAGTTTACTTTAAAGATGTGAATGTATAACTCATGGAGAGTAAACCCTAAGAAGATGATAGGGTTGATGATCGGCCAAAATTATTTTACAGTGAAAATAATGGTGCTGATCCTTGGGCCGACTGTATTCTAGTGAAAAAGTGGATGAGTCCATTATCTGCCCATTGATAATGCAATTCTGATTAGTCATGTCATGGTCTTGTAGCAAACAAGAATACTTGTTTTGTAAAATCTACAGATATCAATGGGGATCTTCCTGCTGTTGTGAACACATTACTGATATTTGGCCTGTGAACTTCTGTCTATCCAGATGAGTAACATGCAGAATATCCCCGTCTCCAAAGACTTAATTAAAGTGATGGTGAAATACAAATAACAATTGTATTCTAACCTAGAGGATGTCTGAAAAATATGGGAAGTGACCTGTGTGTTAAAAAATGGTGGCTGTTTGGAAAATAGATGCTTTTGGGAGTCCAACCTTTTACTTTAGCTTTCTGCTCTATGACATCAAGGACAGCCCGTGTCTTTGTACTGCCAGCCAATTGGAGAGCATATGATGACAAGGCCAGGAGGTACAGGTCAGATGAACTCAAAGCTGCATTTTCCACATATTTAACAGCTTTGTCTATGGCCTGTTTGACAGTCACAGCGTTACTTGAGCTCTGTGGACATGAAGGAAATTTATCACTTTAGAAAATCTGCTTTTAATTTTTTTCACGTTGGTTTTGCAAACACAAAATTTCACCTAAGAATTATGAAATGTTTAAACTCTTGAATAATAAACACATTCACACCAACATACAAATACAGCTAGACCATTCTGCTGGTGTAATTTGATGACTTTTTTGCCTGTGACGACAAAACTGCACTGAAACTATGGCAGGATAAATTTGCAGTATTTAAGATTACCTTAAGTTTTTCTCATAATTTCAGATCCAATGGGAAAAAGTCAGGATGAAATATGAGGGAAAATGACAAATTTGTCAGATGGAAATGACATCAAAGTTAAAAAAGAAAAATGAAAGACATAAGATTAAAAGTATGCAAAAACAAGCCAAGAGAAAAAAAGTGAACAGTAAGACAAAAGAGAAACCACTAAAAAAGCAATGAAAAAGACATAATGATTGAATGACACCCAAAAGGAAATTAAAGAAAGAAGGAAGGCATCAACAAATTTTATTATTCATTATTAAATATATATTATTATCAATAAATATTCAAATATTATTTGAGTTGTGAGTTGTGAACTATTGTGAGTTGTGAACTGCGCCTAACAGGCTGCGTTACAATTTGCTCTGAGATAGAGAGAGGTAGAGAGAGAGAGAGAGTGAGCGAGACAGGGAGAGAGAAAGAAGCAGTGTAGTGTGTTGAGCGCTTCGCCGGCGCTCCATTCTGCTCTGTGGCTGACATGTTGCTTCTGTAAAGTGCACAGAGCATTTTAACCCTTTCAGTGCTGGCCCATTTTCCAAGACTTTTCCCCCAGTGCCAGTCTATTTTCTGTGATTTTTCACTCAGTGCCAGACCATTTTTGCAAAACTTGTCCTAACACAGGTGTAATAGAAAAAAATTCATATCTCTTATGATATTGGGAATTTTATAAGTCTGTAAGAAAGAAACTTTTAGTACATTGAATACCGTATCGCATAATGAACATATCAAAGTGGTGGTGGTGATAGTAGTGGTGGTGGCAGCAGCAGTTTCAGCAGCATCACAAGAATTACAAAAAGAAAATAAAAATATTGTAATACTAACATTCTGACTTTTATTTGGCAGCAAAACTGCTAAAATCATAAAGACTAATGATTGAACATCATCAACAATCAGCTTGACAAAGTCTAGAGGTTCCAGCAAAGCTTTGTAAATGTCACCTTTTGCATGTTTTGTCTTTTTCATCAGCCATTTGATTGCTCTCACAGCTGATTCAGCCTTTCCATTAGATTGGTGATGATGTGGAGATGAACGCTTGTGTTCTATTTCCCATTCAATCGCAAAATTCTGAAACTGTTCTGCTGTAAATTGAGGTCCACAATCAGTGATCATCATTCTTGGTATGCCATGCCTGGCAAATTGACTCTTCAGCCTTATGATTGTCTGAGATGCTGTTGTCTTCTGCATGTGTTCCACTTCAATAAAGTTTGAGTAGTAATCCACTATCACCATGTACTGTCTTCCTTCCAATTCACAAAAATCAATTCTGATTTTCTCCAACGGAGTATTTCCTTCACCGTGTTGTCTCAATGGCTCCTTAGTATTGGCTGGTTTGAATATTTGACAAGTTTCACAGTTGTCAGCCAGTTGCTTCAGTTCCGCATTGATTCCTGGCCAAAAAACTGTTGCTCTTGCTCTTCTGACCATTGAATCATAACCTTGATGTGCATCATGCAATCTTTCTTTGATCTGTTGTCTCATGGTTTTGGGAATTATGACTCTTTCACCCTTTGATAGGAGTCCATCTTGATATCCAATGCTTTCATTCACACTGTGATATGGCTTCAATTCATTCAGGGTGGTGTTTCTATCTGGCCATCCTTCAAGGACATATTGCTTCATTTCTTGAAGAACTAAGTCTTTCTTTGTTTCTCTTCTGATTTGCTCCAGAAGTGCATCTCTAATGTCTATATGATTGACAACACCTTCCTCCATCGAATCTTTCTCATGGTCCTTAACCTTGTAGGCTCGGCTAAGAGTGTCTGCTAGTTTCAGTTGAGTTCCACTGACATACTGAAATTCAATGTTGTATGAATGGTGCTTGACTCAGAGGTTTGTTCAATATGTTCTTCAATGGTTTGTGATCATTCACCACAGTGACATGACGTCCATATGTATATTGGTCGAATTTCTCTAGTCCGACCACCACAGCAAGTAGCTCTTTCTCGATCTGCGCATATTTCTTCTGGCTTTCAGTCATGCTCTTGGATGCATACTCTAGTGGTCTTCCATCTTGGAGCAGTGCCATTCCTATGCCACCTTTGCTGCTGTCTACTTGAAGTGTTAGTTCTTTTGTAGGATCATAGAATGTCAGCAAGGTATTCTTTGAGATCAATTCCTTTGCTTCGTCAAATGCTTGTTGACACTCTGTAGTCCAGGTGAACGTTGCATCCTTTTTGGTCAATGCTCTGATAGGATCCAATGTTCCAGATAGATTTGGGATGAATTTGGTGAGATATTGTATCATTCCACAAAATCTTCTCACTCCTTTTATATCCTTGGGTGCTGGAATTTCACGTACGGCTTGCACTTTCTCTGCATCAGGTTTAATGCCATTCACCGTGATCAAATGTCCTAGAAATTTGATTTCTTCTTTCTTGAACACACTTTTCTTCTCATTCAACTTGATTCCCTTTTCTTTGCATCTGTGTTGGACCTTTCGTAGGTTTGTATCATGTTCCATTTCGGCTTCTTCCTTGGTTCTTCCACGACCATACACAAGGATATCATCTGATACATTTTTGCAGCATGGGAGCCCATCCAGAGCTTGCGTGATTCTTTGCTGGAAGATTTCACTGCTTACCTTCAGTCCAAAAGGTAAACGGGTCCACCTCATTCGTCCATAAGGTGTTATCATTGTTGTTAGCTCTGAGGATCTGTCATCGAGTTCCACATGCCAATAAGCTTCCTCTACATCAAGTTTGCTGAAACACTTTGCCTCATGTAAATCAGAGAGAATATCATCCAGAGTAGTTAACTTGTAGTGTTCCCTCTTCAGGGCTACATTCAGAGGTTGGGGATCTATGCAGATTCTGACATCCCCATTCTGCTTCTCCACAATAGTCATCTGACTTACCCATTCAGTTGGTTGGGTAACTGGAACGAGAATTCCTCTTTGTGTGAGTTCATCAATCTTCGACTTGACTTTTTCCTGCAGTGCTATTGGAATTCTTCTGCATGGCAGAATTCTAGGCTTAATGTTTGAATCAACTGTCAGAGTTGCTGTACCTAGTGACTGAGGTTTGGATGCTGAGCTTTGCACTTGTGATATGAAGTTGTCTGTTTTGACTTCAACTATATTGAATTCTTGAATGGTGTTGATTCCCAACAGGCATGATAAATCATTGTCAACAACAATGAATGTCACCATCTTTGATTCCTTGGATTTTGGATTTGTTGTCTCTAATGTGACTTCTCCAATGGGTTTGGTTGTTGATTTGTTCCACATCGTCAGTCTTGAATTTTTGCATGGCTTCATTTGTTCTTTTCTGACATACCGCTTGTTGATAGTGTTTATGTTGGCCCCTGTGTCAATGATAAATCGCACGTCTTGATTGTTTACTTGGAGTAAGGCAGTGCATCCCTTGCTGTCCACTCCATTGATTTCAACGTGTAAGAGGAATCCATCATCTGATTCTGACATGCTGGTCTCCTGAACATTGCGAATTGATTTTGCTCTTGAACGACATTGTGCTGCCAAGTGATTTTTTTTCTTGCATTTGGAACACTCCTTTCCAAACGCTGGACATTTCAATTTCGATGCATCATGACCTCGACCGTAAAATTTACAGTTTGTGATCTGTGATGGGAGTGTAACTTTCTGCTTTCCACTGTATTTGCTTGTACCAGGTTTAGAATGCCTCTTCTTGGCATCTGATTGCACCCTATGTACTTCAGACGTTGCTGATGAATTCATTTCAGTCATCTGTTTCTGTGCCGCTTCCCCAGTTCTACAAATATCAATCGCTTTCTGTAGATTCAGATCTTGTGTCTGCAGCAGTTTTCTTCTGGTTGAGTCGTCTTTGATTCCTGTGACAATCCTGTCATGCAGTACACTTTCTTCTACCTGCCCATAGTTGCAAGTTTTCATCAGCTTTCTGAGTGCAGATAAGAAGTGTTCGAATGTCTCCTCTTTTTGGCTACGCATATTGAACATGTACCTTTCGTAGGTTTCATTTGTCTTGCCCTTGCAATATTGTTCAAATGCATCTAAGATGTCTGTGATGGTTGGCTCCTCTACCATTTGGAACCCATCGTATACGTCCATTGCCTCCGACCCTATGACTGTAAACAACACAGCTCTCTGCCTGGCTAACGGTTCTGTGTCTAGATTTGCAGCTATCAAATAATTCGACCAATCACGTCGAAAACGTTGCCAGTTGGCGTGCATGTTACCTGACAGTTCTAGTCTGGCTGGTATAGGTATCTGTTGCTTCGTTGCTGCCATGATTCTTGATAGATCTAGCTTAGTTGACTTGAAATCAACTGTTTCTTGTGTGAGTGTGAGAGTATCATCCCACCGCTGCCACCATGTTGATTCGTGATTTTAGAATGTTTATTTCCCTTAGGTGCATGCCAGATATATGGTTACCACAGTATGCCAAACACGTATATAATAGTATGCCAAATAGTAACATGATTATTGTAATCTCAACAAGAGGTGTGAGATCAATGTTTATAAACGCGTTCATTAGGCTACTGGCTACCGAGAAAATGCACTCATTTCATTCTTCGTAACATCTAGATCTAGATCTATACATCCGCCTTCGGCTAGATCTAGATCCAGATCTACATTACCAACTGGAGCGCACGTACGCAAGTCAACTAAATCAATTGTGAATATCTTCTTGGTTGATGTCAGACCCATCAAAATCGCTTTCAGAGTCGGAATTTACAAACAAATCCCCGATAATTTGATCAACATCGTCGTTGTCGGACTCGAAAGACGCTATTTCGCAGCGAAGAGAGTATCCGCACAAAAAAGCAAATAAAAAACGAACCGATCGGCCGATCTTTCTGATCCGGAAATGAAATTAAAGCTTATCCAATCAGGAATTAGATTATTTGACTTCCGGAGCCCTAATCACATTTTTAGGGGGTGTATTTCCTGTTTACATTAGTTCACCTCAGATCGCCCGAATTCGGGCAATAGGCAGTAAGAGGGTAGTTGAAGACTTCGCCCGAATTCAGGCGATAGGCATTAAGAGGGTAGAAGAAACCACCGCCCGAATTCGGGCGATGGGCATCGAAAGGGTTAAATTGATACGCGCTAAATAAAGGCCATCCATTATTATTATTATTATTTAAGGTATGAAATGACAGGGAAATCTTACTGTTTCATACAAGTTTTCATTCTCCAGCAAAGACAACAGGACAAAGGCAGTCAATGCTGACCCCTTCTGTGCTTTTCCCTGGGGATTAGAATAACCATACCTGATGGTGTATGGATTAAAATGGATATGGGGAAGGGGGGGGGGATGGATGGATGAATGATGGATGGATGGATGAATGGATGGATGGATGGATGGATGAATGGATGGATGAATAACTGGGGAGATGAATGGGTGGATGGATGGATGAATGGACTGATGAATTGTTCAATCATCATTCAATCAATCAATCAATCAATCAATCAAAAGCAAGGTAGGTGAATGAATAAAAAAAAGTTATTCTCATCCTCCTGAAATATCTTGTACTCTGCCAAAAGTTTCAGAATTTTTTTTTTTTTTGCTTGTGTTTTTTTTTCTAATGCAGATATTTTATAAATCTTTTTTTCTAATGTAGATATTTTATAAATCTTTTTTTCTAATGCAGATATTTTATAAATCTTTTTTTCTAATGCAGATATTTTATAAATCTTTTTTTCTAATGTAGATATTTTATAAATCTTTTTTTCTAATGCAGATATTTTATAAATCTTTTTTTCTAATGTAGATATTTTATAAATCTTTTTTTCTAACGTAGATATTTTATAAATCTTTTTTTCTAATGCATATATTTTATAAATCTTTTTTTCTAATGCAGATATTTTATAAATCTTTTTTTCTAATGTAGATATTTTATAAATCTTTTTTTCTAATGCAGATATTTTATAAATTTTTTTTTCTAATGCAGATATTTTATAAATCTTTTTTTCTAATGTAGATATTTTATAAATCTTTTTTTCTAATGTAGATATTTTATAAATCTTTTTTTCTAACGTAGATATTTTATAAATCTTTTTTTCTAATGTAGATATTTTATAAATCTTTTTTTCTAATGTAGATATTTTATAAATCTTTTTTTCTAATGTAGATATTTTATAAATCTTTTTTTCTAATGTAGATATTTTATAAATCTTTTTTTCTAATGTAGATATTTTATAAATCTTTTTTTATAATGTAGACAGGGGTGTAAATGACACCTGAAAAAATTCTCTGAAAATGAAACGCCAGGAGCCGCGTAGGCCCCAGTGGGGTCAAGGGGCAACACCCCTTGTAGGGGATAAAGGGGGGGGGGGGGGCAACGCCCCCCAGCCGAAATTGATTTTCCCATACATTTACAGCTTAAAAATTGGCCTCTCCTGAGCAGAATTTGGTTAAATTGATAAGGATAAAGTGACTTTAAAAAGGAAGAAATAAACTAGAAAAGACTACACTGGACAATTAATGAGTGGTACAAGAATAACTTTCAGAAGAAAAAAAAGACAACGTGGTAATGGCCATAAGGTACATACCTTACTTTGCTTGGTAAATGTGATGTTTCATTCTTCTACAAGTTTTGGTTGATTATATAGTTCTTATTTCATTGTCAAGAGTCACATAAAAAATTCACTTCTAACTTTAGTGTGATGAGTGACCTTATCCTTGAGAGAGACTGGCTTGGGCACTGAAGCTACCTCTAAATCTGCCCTAGATCTATTGTGTTCTTGCTCAATGTTGGGAACAGCACCATTAGGCAAAGAGGGATGTACAGCTGAACTAGAACTAAATCTAGGCAGAAATTGACTACAGATATCTGCAGTACCAGAAATCTTACTGCACACTTCCTGCATTGCAGCAGGAAGACTCTGGTTAGATCGAAAAATACGACGGTTTCGCTCGTGAGCTTTAGACCTGTTGACATGGTCCTTTAAACAACGCAAACCACCACTGCCGAATTTAATCTCGCACTTACAATAATAGCACCAAGCAAACCCATCTTTACGGAAATAATCTGAAAATTAATCGCCGTTGTCATCTTTCAAGAACAACCAATCCCATCTAAACTTGCTCCTATACTCTAGATCAATCGCATCAACTGCTGTATCTCGTTCAACAAACCTGGGAAATTGTGAACCCGACGCCATGGTTTAAAACTTTAAAATGATAAGAGTTATTTCCCTTGCCTTGCATCTATTTCCCCACTTGGCTAGGCCTAGGCTATTTTCGTGGGTCAGAGAATTTTCCTCTGAAACCTCGGAGATTCTCGGACTAATGATAGTGAAGGAAACGCGTCCGTCAGAGAATCGTTCTCTGAAAATTCGTCGTACAACTAGCAAACCAATGTCGTGACAATAGTATTAATGTAGTTATGAAATTAACTGTATTTATTTGTAGTTTTTGGGTTCCGATTTGTTACTGTTGAAAAACTATATTATCAGTGAATAAAGAAAACAAAAACAACCTAAAATAAATAAAAATAAGGATATATTTAGCTCTAGATCTAGGAATTTACCCTGAAAATCCAACAAAATGAAAAAATCTGAAATCAGAGAAAATCTGAAAGATTTATATCCCTGTGTAGATATTTACTGACTTATAAATCTTTTTTTCTAATGTAGATATTTTATAAATCTTTTTTTCTAATGTAAATATTTACTGACTTATAAATCTTCTTTCTAATGTAGATATTTACTGACTTATAAATCTTCTTTCTAATGTAGATATTTACTGACTTATAAATCTTTTTTCTAATGTAGATATTTACTGACTTATAAATCTTTTTTCTAATGTAGATATTTACTGACTTATAAATCTTCTTTCTAATGTAGATATTTACTGACTTATAAATCTTTCTTCTAATGTAGATATTTACTGACTTATAAATCTTTTATCTAATGTAGATATTTACTGACTTATAAATCTTTTCTTTAATGCAGTTAAGTTACTAACCGACTACCATATCGTCGGTTGGCTGTTGGAACCTCGTTAAGTCCAAAATCAAAATTTTACAGGAGAAGGAAAAAACTGATTATCTTTAGTAGTTTTCATTATTGGGAGCTGTAACTTGGCATCTAGCCTATGTTCTTGACCAGTAGTTGTGCCGTGCATTGCATTTTGACGACAACCCTACTGTAATTACGTAACCAGAGTTAAGCAGGTTACAACACGCCGAAGTCGGCTGTTGGAACCTGCCTAAAGCTTTAACGAGGTTCAAGCGCACACATCGCGCCGCTTGGCTGATCGTATAACCTCGCGACCTTTCTTTGGGCAAAGTAAAAATATGTTTAAAAGTGCCTCGGAGGCATTTATTGTTGTCTTTGCCGTTTTAGTTCTGTTTTAAATCTATCCCTCGAAACTTAGTATTTCACTTTGTTTATTTCCTATGTATCACACCATTATCGAGCGAATGAATGTAATATAAATGTATGATTTACTGTCTAGCCTAAACCAAACTATTTATTCACACTTGACTCTTTAGTAACACAAAGTATTACATGTCATTTGTTTACAGAAGACATTAAATACATCATTAAATCTCTCTTTCTACTATTTCTACTATTTATCTCTCTCTCTCTCTCTCTCTCTCCATGTCCCCTTCCCTTCTCTCTCTATCTGCCCGTCTCTCCCTCTGTCTATCTTTGTCTATGTTATGTCCTTGCTCACTGCCCCCCCCCCCCAGCCGCATCCACCTGCCCCTGCCGCTCTCTTTCTCTCTTTGAGAGAGTTGCACTCCAGTTCTTTAAGAGAGGGCTGCATTTTGGTTCATTGAGAGAGAGAGTTGCATTTTGGTTCATTGAGAGAGAGAGAGAGAGTTGCATTTTGGTTCTTCGAGAGAAATGCAATTTGAAAGAGGTGCACTCATGTTCTTAGAGAGAGAGAGAGCTGCATTTTGGTTCTTTGAGAGAGAGATACAACTTGAAAGAGGTGCACTCCAGCTCTTTGAGAGAGAGCTGCATTTTGGTTCTTTGAGAGAGATGAAACTTGGAAGCGATGCACTCCAGTCCTTTGAGAGAGAGCTGTATTTTGGTTCTTTGAGAGAGATGAAACTTGAAAGAGATTTGATTTGAGGTCTTTATTTTAGGAGGTTCGCTGCCCTTGGCATTTACACCTCACTTTACTTGTTTTATTATTTCTTGTTCTGGCGGGGGGGGGGGGGATGATATGGATAAATTTTAATCTATTAATTTCAATTTTGCCCGGGCAGCGGCCTTTCGGCCTGCTCTTTACGATTTCCAACTGCCAAGGTATCTTTAACGTGCGCAACGTGCACACGGGCCCTCCGAATTTTTTCGTCCTTATCCGAGAAGACTAGGTACTCGATCCTACCCCCCAATAGGACCAGGGAATTGAAAATATGAGAAAAATCCCATTTCCAAGAACTACTCGATCCTACCCCCCAATAGGACCAGGGACTTGAAAATATGAACTTGAAAGAGATGCACTCCAGTCTTTTGAGAGAGAGCTGCACTTTGGTTCTTTGGGAGAGATGAAACTTGAAAGAGGTGCACTCCAGTAGTTTGAGAGAGCGCTGCATTTTGGTTCTTTGGGAGAGATGAAACTTGAAAGAGGTGCACTCCAGTCCTTTGAGAGAGCGCTGCATTTTGGTTCTTTGGGAGAGATGCAACATGAAAGAGATGCACCCCAGTCCCTTGAGAGAGAGCTGCATTTTGGTTCTTTGGGAGAGATCCAACTTGAAAGAGGTGCACTCTGGTTCTTGTGAGCGCTGCACTTTGGTTCTTTATTAAGGGATATGCAATCTGGTCTTTGAGAGAGCTGCCCCCTGAAAGAGCTGCATCTTGCACTTTGAGAATGTGGCGCTCTGGTTCTGAGAGAGAGAGAGAGAGAGAGAGAGAGAGAGAGAGGGGGGGGGGGGGGGGGCAAGATTAGTACGTTTGCTCCTTGAGCTGGCTGCATTTCAGTTCCTTGGATAATTTTCATTTTTGTTCTTTGAGAGTTACTTGTTTGTTCTTTGAGAGAGTTCCACATAGGGTCTTTGAGAGCTGTGCACTTGGTTCTGTGACAGAGTTGCGGCATAGTTCTTTGAGAGAGGGTTGCAGTTTAGTGCACTGAGAGAACTGCTCTGTGTTTCTTTGAGAGATCTACTTTCACACCAGGAAGGTTTGTGTGCAACGTCAATTAAAGGCTCATGCGATCGGCATCTTCCTCTAACAGGTTTTGAAAGTGCTTATTGCACCATGCATTGTCCTCTGCTCAGAGGAAGCGTTGAAAATAACAAACTGGAAATGCACAGTGACTTATGTGTTACATACTGGAAAGCACTGGATTCAAAAATTCAGATAGTGGGGCGCTTTACTTTGTCTGGTCACTGATTGATATCAGGCTGACAGTATTTATAGCTAAAGTGTGGGTGGGGCGAAGATTCGCAGGATTAATTACAGATTGATCAATTAACTCAAAATAGTTACCAAAATAATATTTACCATTCCCTTATTTGATCACATTTGATCCGCCCATATTCGCCGGTCTTGTCTTACTTTCTTCAAAGACGGTGTCCACTCCATTGAGCGGCAACTTCAAAGGCCGTAAACTCGCCGCCGCCCTTCCTTTGATCTATTCATTCAAGTTTACCCTACCGTCGGTGATTACATTAATGACAATAGATCTCTGACTTCGGACGCAAAATATACGCCGGTGATATCTAGGCTATTTCAAAGTGACCACTTTTTATTCGTCCCCAGACTCAATGATTTTACTGGCACATAACTATAATTATATAAAGTAATATTTTTTAAAAAGTCATTTCGAACTTAGTAAAAACCTAATTACTCTATGTGCCTGTGTGTGTGCATGCGTGTGTGAATTTTGTACACAATAACCTTTTCCCTGTATCTCCAAACCCTTAAAAATCATTATGAGTTACAGGGTATGGTACATGACTGCCCTTCTTCAGTCTCGTTATTTGTAAACATGATACAATCATGCACTACTACGAAATAATGATTTTTACATCGACGCTACATTTGTCGACTTTCACTTTTTTTCTTCATTTTCAAGCGACAACAATTGGTACATGTAATAACCATGCTATTAAACTGTTTAGTGAGGTTCAAACGCCAATTATTGGCCGTGGCCAGCGGTGCATAACCTGCCAAACGATTTTAGCCAGGTTCAAGTGCTGACATTTCGCCAGCTGTACGTTAACGAGATTATAACACGGAATTACAACATCGCTTTTCTCCACTACTAAGCAGAATTTTTTCGTTTTTTCAAGTGCATCCGATGCGTCTCGTGCTATAGATTCCATTTTTTTTTTAAAGTGAATTTGCCCAAAAAATGGACTTAACGAGGTTCCAACAGCAAACCGGCGATATCTTTTTCTGATGCAGATATCTACTGACTTATACACAACACCATGTCATTTTCTGTCTGCATCCCACATCAAAACAAAACTATAGGAAAGAAAAATACCTGCATTTGCCAGTGAATGACCCGACCCGGCTCGGGGAAACTTCCGTCACTATTTTGTTTCCTGGTTATCCAGTTGATGGCATTGGTGATGACTTTAGTTTCAATGTAGATGTAGTCACGGGCTTGATGGAAAACCCTCGCAACAAAGGCTGTCAGCCTAAAATGTGAGATATCTGATCTAAGAGTGCGTATGACGTTTCCTTTTCATGCAAGTCATTGGACGACTGGGCAGGAGGACAACTCAAGAATATATAACTTTACTTACAAGATGAGACCCACACAAAAACCAGAGAGTTTGATTTGTTCTTTCTGATTTTCACGTTTTCTTTTTTCTTTTTCTGTCTTTTCAGAAAAATATGCTAAAATATCTGCGAGGTAAGGTAATCTCAGAGGTCAGGGTGACACATGGTCTCAAGACTCACCACATACTGGGGGCTTTGTCTTTATTCCCAAATGCGCTGAAGGACCCATCATGACGTTTGTATTTCAGTACATTTTGGTAGCCTGCATGTGACAGAGGAAACTAGCCAACCATTGTGAAACTTTGTATATCGATACAAAAAAATGAAGGATGCTGTTACAGGTATGTAGCCTACATAGGGTTAGGGATTGAATAAGATTTAAGGCTGAGGATAACAACAGCCAAAATTGTATTTCAGCCAATTGTCCATCATGGAAGTTAAACTCCTAGAAACTGAAATAATAATTACACAACAAAATAACAACACCGCAAAATGAAATCTAAACTGTTGCAACACAGACTTAAGCTGAGTTTTCATGTGTACATAAATGGAGACAGCAACGGAAATGTCAAAAATCCATCAAGTCATAAAAAGAAAGGCGGAAACGGGGGGTCCCATACAAATCAGATATTCTTTCTCTTTCATTACTTCGAGGGTTTTTTGCTGTTTCTGTATACATGAAAACCCAGTTTTATTGTAAAGGCGTAATTATGAAGATTAATGTGAACACAAAAAAAAACTGCAAAAGTTCATCAGTGAAATAACATTATATATTGACAAATGAGTTCACTGACCACCAGTCATGTATTTCAAGGACAGTAAGCGGGTGTGTTCTGTCAGCACTCCAAATGTGGTTAAGTAACTTGTGATGTAGACATTGGGTGCCATTTTAACCATGGTCTGCTCAGCACATCCAGTGGGCATACGCAGAAGTTTCTCCAGCCCTGCGATACTCGGCCCGAGCAGTTCGCCTGGATAAAATGGAAAAGTGAAGATGTAGAAGAGCCTGAAATCCTTCAGTGGTATGCATTTAAACAATTAAAACATCTCACAGAAAAAATGAATAATTCTGTCATTGAAGGTCAACTTTACTGCATCATGAAACCTTAGTTCTTGTGGGTTCTGTCTCCATTTTCTGAAAACTGGAGATTTTTTAACATGTAGAAAAGGCATAACAAATGCAACACTTTGACATTTGCTTCAAATGCATTGTGGCACTTATCAAACTGTTTCACAGTTCCGAAATATTCAACTCCTGTTCGTACTACTAAAGCCGCCAATGTTTAACATTGAATTTCTCAGTTGTGCAATATGTAGAGTTGGAACAAATAAGAGCTAAGGTCACAAAGTGCAACAACCATCCCCAGAATGATTAGATTTCTACATTCATACCATTGCCACTGTGATCTACACTAATCACGGAGAATTTTACAATGCTACAGCACATTTTCTGTTCTCCTCAGTTAGCAGTAAATGTATAATCTTCAAATTTTTAAACAAATTTCTTTCAACAATCACAGAGAGATTCCTCTTACCTGTAGCAGTGACCCTGATCAACTCTGATCCATTCACAGTTGTGTCTGGAAGGTTGATGTCCACAATCTTAGAGAAACGTCCATGACCGGTGGCAAGATCAATAACTACAGGGATGTTATGGTCTTTTGGCACACCTTCAGGCTAAGTCAATGGACAATTATCAATATCTTTAAAACTGCCCATGTCAATGCAAATTAGCAGCCAAGCAAAATTATCAGTATGCCGTAAATGGGTGATCACTTCCTTTGTCAAAATATATAAGGCTAATACTTTTGCAATGCAAAACACCCTTGTATCATCAAGGTAAAAGAGGTTTGCTTTGCTGTGGCACAAAAAAGTCACCTGTTGCCATGTGCTGAGAGATATACTGGATCTAAATACCAAGTCACTCACAGGACTTGGTGTGAGAAAAACTGCTATATCTCGTTCCATGGGCGGTGATCTTGCAGTGATGAAATATAATATATAGTTCATGTGTGAAAGTGTCTATCTCCATTGCAAAGTTAAATGTGCCAAATAAAAGGAGGAAAGAAATTGTGGTCTAACCACTTTCTCTCTCTTTCTTGGTTTTTTTTTTTCTACCACAATTAACCTTGTTTCAAACACAGCTGTGACCTCACATATCCTCTGTGGATTACAATATCATTTCCCACGCAAAAAAACAGCAGTATAGGTGATTGGACTGAAAAACTGTCCTTGTGGTTATAGTCTCTCAAATGCAGTCTCTGCATTGACAAATGTGATCTCCATTACACCCAGTGACCTACCTCTACCAAGAGTTGTCTCCTCACAGCATCCGCTGCCACGGTAGACTGAGCCTTGACCTCAATGTCAATCTTACCAATATCTACAGGGATGATAGGAAATCTCACAGAGTTGACCTTGCCCTTGCCAACCTGATGTTTCCATAAATAACGTTAACACTGGTTAGAGATGCCAGTTCACTCCAAAAATATCTGCCAAAACTAAACTCAGACACTCACAATCCACAACTTTATATGGGTTTGTCTTATAATAAGTAAAATGGTCATCTTTTTTATTACCATTGAAGGCCAAAACATCTCTAGTGAGCCAGACTTTTTTGGTTCATCATCAGCCATAGTAATCCTATTGGATCAACTGCTCCCAGTTGGACTGTGGCCAAGGCAGCTCCCACGTCAGGGTAATCTAGTTTTGCCAAGTTTTAGTACACACAAACAACATAATATATCTTACAGCTAAAACCACACGGCAGGTTTTGCAGAAAATGGCAACAATTATAATTGGCTCCTAGAGCCAGCCATGCCAATATAGCCTGGTATGATGAAAGATCCCGCAATACATTAATTTTGCTGACCCTTTCAATGAAACTACACAAGTGTATACATACGGCTGCAGATAGCAACTCTTTTTTGCCAATATTTTAAAAGCCGCATGGAGGAATTTTAATTCTGCTTTAGATTCATGAGGAGTCGAAAAATTCAAATGCCTGCCTATGCAACTAAAAAGATTATCAAAGATAGGTAATACATTTTGAGTAAAAGTTTTCTTGCCCTCCTGTCAAACTAGGTCATTCACACTTGTGCCAATTCATGACAATGCCAGTGACTGTTACTTACCACAACTGTCTTAACAGCATCTGTATCCACAATGGTGGCTACATTGCCCACTCGGCTCAGGATGTAGTATTCCTTGGACTTGAGTAGTGTGACTGTCACCTGAAGGCAAGAGATGTTAAGTCTTTAACATTGGCTGACACTGCCAGCATGTTCATGGGTAAAGGAGTACGGAGGAATTTGATTTAGCATGGCAATCACAGCATGAGGATAGGTAATAGGTACTCCAAACTGGCATTTACCACTGCCGCCAATCGTCTTGCGCGTCTGATCAAAGAAGCATAATGACCTGAACATGTATCACATGTGGAAGAGACTGCCCATCACAACTGTATAAATATAATTTGGATCTGGTTGCAGTAAATGAGTAAGTTTTGAAAAATTTGTTGTTTTTCATATGTATATGAGTCATTGCCAAATAAGAGTGGGTCAAATCTACCTACTAAAATAAGATTATTGTAATTCATCATAACTCTAGAATTACGGGGAATTGAATACTTCCCAAAGAATCAAAGTTGTAGGTCACATCTAGAAAAGGTGAAAAATGTTGTTTTTGATGATATATTGAATACTCATCCGGAGTTATTGCCCTTGCCATAATAAGCTAATATTAACTACCATTTAGCAGTATTTTTAGGTTTTTTAGTCTACAATCATTGTGAAATATTACTATTTAAGGAAGGAAAGTTGAAGAGGACACTAAGCAAAATCGATAATAACCGTTCTTTCAATATTTTAAGAATTTCTTAGCGAGTTGCGCCCCTTGGTTTTGCAAACTGCCGACCATCTATAAAACCACAGTTATCTCGAAAACCGTAAAAAAATCAATACTTTTCAAAGAAGCAAAATTGCAGGAAATTGAATTTCATGCTTAGAATGTAGCATTTTTTTTCTACTGAAACTCTTTGTGTAGGAGTTACGTCCCCTTATCAACCAATTGTGCGTGTCCATTCAGCAAAACTGCCACTGTCTCACAATTTCTGCACAGATCAACAAACCCACCAGAAGCAGATCAGTAGAACAGTGTTTGTGATGTTTGCAGAAGTTCTTATTTTGTCATGCTGAATCTTGTGTAGGAGTTGTACCCCTCAATTTACCTATCATGCCTATTCATTCCTCAATGTGTAAAAAATGTTTCACTATTTCTGCCAGTACCTAGATACACCCCAAAGGAGCAATAATAATATTGTCGAGCAGTGATTGTCACATGCAAACATTGCCACGTTGTCAAGCAATCTCACTGCGTAAAAGAAGCCCCCCCCCCCCCCCCCCCGATTTTTAAAATGTAGGCCCTATGTGTGCATTAATCAGAACCATAAATACCTTTCACCCAGAGTCTGCTGAAATGAATAGTTCTCAAAGAACAAAAATTGTTGAACAAACAACAATTATTACAATTAAATACGATCATTTTGACGTCCTTGATCAATTGTGACTACATATTTTGTATACATAATTACGTATAATAGCGGGTGCCCATATTTTGAGGTTCTAATGCATGGAAATTCCCCACTTCATTTCTGATTAAATAATTATAAATAAACACACTATTATTTCTCTTTTTATAGACAACGAAATGAAAAAGTAAAATACAAGTTACATATCAATTGTAGCATAATTTAATCGTGAAAATTCCTCAAAAGTTAAATCCTTAAATTCTGAAATAATCAGCACAGACAATACACCAATACTTGATGTTAAACCATACCTTAAATAAATATAAGCAAATGATTCATTTACAGTTTCACACTCTCTCCCACAATCAACCTCAAAAGGTTCTCCGGCGCTGATAATCACAACAGCTTCATCATTAACAACATCATCCTCTTCTTCATATTCAATAAATGTAGTATCAAGTGCACCACTGGTACTATTTTGCGAACTGTCATTGCCACAGCTTCAGCCTGTCTCACAGTACTCACACAATCATCAACATATTTCTTGGTATTTGGCCATTTGATCAGTACAAAATCTTTCAAGTTATTTGAACATTGTTATTTTCTCCTTACTCAGAATCTTCAAAGCGTGAATCTTTGTAGTGCCGGGCATTGTTTTCAAACTGGATGACTTAGCAGTTTTATCAATATGGGATGGTTTTTATACGATGAAAATGCCTCTCATGGTGAGAGCAAGCCGATCCTGAAAGGGACAAGGAGGAATTTAAAAATTCAAACATTTCTTTTAATGCTCTCAATATCATCCTGTTTGAAACCGCTGCCTGGGTTAGAAAAGCTTTAACCATTCCACCACAAGCGTCACATTCATTTATCCCCATGCCTTTCTCCCCCCAAAAAAACCAACATCTCTCAATACTATATTTAGTTGAGAGTTGACTCAGGTGGTGGGATGGCAGTTTGGACTTGTATTGTGTCTCACAGCTGTCAGAGAAGATGACAAACCGGGTTTGCGTACATTGCTGCAACACATACTCAAGAACAAAATGAACAAAAATTAAATCATGTATGACATCATCTGATATTAGTGCACATGATAAGTAGTGTGGAGCTCTCCACAAGTAGAATATTTGGTGTATAGGACAGCAGGGTGGACAGTAACCTGGTTTAACATCCAGTGAGCAGATTGAACTTCAAACCGATATTTACAAGAATGATTTTCTGAAAAATCAAGCACAAGAAGTGCAGTATGACATGGCAGATTCTTTCTTAATAAATTGAACTGGTGCCACTGCCACCTGGGTGTACAAACATGTAAGCTCAAAAGTTTGAGAAAAACGGTAGACTAACTCATCAACTGTTCATGATTTTTCTACCAACTTTGTTTGTATTATACTCCCAGTGCTGGTAATTCACTGAAGCCGTGATGTCACAATCTGTTATGATTTTCAGCTTAACAGAACCTGTGCCACAATATGATCATTGACGAAAACGCATGTATGCTTCAACAACTGTCCTAAAGACATAGGACAAAGTGAGGCATTCAGTGCTTCATTGACAGACTTAAATTGACTACCAACAGATGATAAGGCACAAAGCATCATTGTTGCATTCTCACAAATACCACACATGCACTGAACAAATTTAGAGTATTTCATTGGTAATGCATGAGCAGGGGGACACCTGAAAAAGGTTTGTTTTGCTATTTCAATTTGAGGATTCTCAACAAAAAAAAAATCATTGTACAAAGTTGAAGGTGATTGACTGAGAATTTTTTTTCTGCTCCTTCAATCTCTTGTTGTACTGCCCCTTTCCTGGCCAATCGACGGAATGTTCCAGATAATACTCAACAATT
The DNA here is from genome assembly GCA_963931925.1 of Onchidella celtica. Lineage (NCBI taxonomy): Eukaryota > Metazoa > Mollusca > Gastropoda > Systellommatophora > Onchidiidae > Onchidella > Onchidella celtica. The sequence goes on from OZ007573.1 coordinate 3,384,575, forward strand.
CTTTTTCTATCTATCTATCTATAGATCTATCGATCGATCTATGCATAGATCTGAAGCTGCTTCTCTCTGCGGGCGGCCCATTTTTCCGATTCTTCCTTAGCCTCTGTATGTAGGCAGCCTGATGTTCTGCTCTTGGTTTTCCCAGTCTCTGAGGCTTGAAATTGATGTGGTCCAACCACGAGTATTCTGTTAACGACAAAAATAAAGGGAAAGATTAAACACTAGCAAATTGCATAATAACCCCATATTGACTTACTCTAATCCAAGGCAAGCTCCAACTGTGCATGTCTGGGATCCAAGCAGAAGAATTTAATTATTTCTAATTTCTTCGCTATTTGTTTAAAAAATTATTTTGTCATGTAATTATCAGTGCATTTCACTTTACCGAGACATGGACAAAGTTTAAGAAATTGTTTTACACACTACATGTGAGACATAACTCTCTCTCCGTCATTCTTAGAAGTGTTTCAGGCCAAAGAGGGCCAACTTTGCCTTCACCAGGTCCTTTATTTTCACTTTCAATCACCTGAAAACACACATTTGATTCCATCAAGTTGGGATGAGTTAAGTTGCAATTTCAAATGGAAACAAATGCTTTAGCAGCATTGCTTATTAATTTACAATTATTACATTGGTATACAGATTAGGCAAGAAAATATTCAGGACTTTCTCAGGATAAAACCTGCCATTTAAATCTTACCTTCATTTCTGCCATTTTCAGCATCTGTCTTCTGGGCTTCCTCCACATTCCTGCTGACCTCTTCTGAAACATAAAAAGTATTCATGGTATTTTTCCAACTGACAAAGGCTCCTCAATCTATGATCAATGGCAAAAAAAATTAAGAGTTAAATGTGACAGTCCAGCCTTAACAATCACAGTTCACAAAAACAATTTATACCTGTAGTTTTGACATGATTTCTGAACACTTTTTTGGCTTACTGTGTACATTTTGTTCATGATAAGGGAGGGAAACTAAAGCCATTATAATTTTCTCTACTTCAGACATTAAGCGTCACCGCCAACCGCGACACACATGGCTCTTGGATATTATATATTGGAGAGTCGGAAATTAGCTCATATTTTGCCTATCTTATGATGTGGTGTTGAGGATATTTTTCCCTCACATTCCAATTTTGATTTTCTGATAGTAAATTCCCACCTCAAGAAAGAAAAATCAAACTTTAAATCTGGAAATAAGGAAATCTGCAAAGAAATATGATAGTTAAGCTTCCTCTGTACAAAATCTTTCACTCTGAATCTTACCTTCCTGGCTGCTGATTTGGGCCGCAAAGTCATGGTTGGCATTTTCTACTATGCTGTCTTAGCATGTTTCCTCTTGACCTTCCCCAGGTTCTAGCAGGCCACTGTAAAATTATATAACATTTATTTAAGTCACAATTTGAAAAAGAAACAAAAACAAAAAAACAACAGGCCTAAAGTTCATTAGATCAATAAAATGAAATGAAATTTCACATTCAACAAATTTTTCACTGTATTTCCTTCTTCGCCATGTCTGCCTGTATGAAAGTTACATTTAACATCAACGCGTTGAAGGAAAAAAAAAGTTGTTTGATTCTTGTATTTTACGCTGTAGATCTACTTATTATTTTACACTCAAAGAAACACACACAAAAAGCAACTGAAATCAACTATTGAAATTGTGTGTTAAGAAAAACATTCCAAAAGAATTTCAATTTTTGCATGAAATATGTGGACCTGCAGCATGGCTGGTGATGAACACTTGGAGAGACCAACAACATGGAGAAAAAATGTCACTATAACAAAGAAAAATGAAGAAAAGCGTTGAGAAACCATATTTTGTTATAGATGCCATTAACCTGACAAAGCCATGGTGTCTTAAATGCTTCCTGTATGTTAGTGATCACAATGTGTCGATTACTACCCTCTCCCTGATATGTACACATATTTCAAATTAAAAAAAAAGAAAAGTCTGCTTCATGTTAGTGATTTTTTTCTTTAACACGATGAGTTGAATCCAAAAAGGACAGCACGATTCGTTTTGTTTCACTAACGTCACGGGTTGGGAGAGAGACGACAAAAACGTTTGTCTACCAAATATCGACAGTGTGATGATGATAACAAAGCAAGAATAGCTCAGAATTTCTTCCCATCAAAGCATAAGAGATAATTCCCAGCCTTCAATACATTTATCAGAATTCAATTAGGCACATAGACTTTCTGAACGCTTGTTGACTTTGATTTTACTCTGGGCTTTGCGACACTTAACACACCACATTTTGTTATTGACGCCATTAACCTGACAAAGCCATGGCGTCTTTTATGCTTCTTGTATGTTAGTGATCACAATGTGTCGATTACTACCCTCTCCCTGATATGTACACACATTTCAAATTAAAAAAAAGAAAAGTCTGCTTTATGTTAGTGATTTTTTTCTTTAACAAGATGAGTTGAATCCAAAAAGGACAGCACGATTCGTTTTGTTTCACTAACGTCACGGGTTGGGAGAGAGACGACAAAAACGTTTGTCTACCAAATATCGACAGTGTGATGATGATAACAAAGCAAGAATAGCTCAGAATTTCTTCCCATCAAAGCATAAGTGATAATTCCCAGCCTTCAATACATTTATCAGAATTCAATTAGGCACATAGACTTTCTGAACGCTTGTTGAATTTGATTTCACTCTGGGCTTTGCGACACTTAACACACCACATTTTGTTATTGACGCCATTAACCTGACAAAGCATGGTGTCTTCGATGCTTCTTGTATGGTAGTGATCACAACGTGTCGATTCCTATATTTTCCTGACATAAAATACACATTTCAAATAATAGAAAGACAATAAAAATATATCTTATGTACTTACAGCATGGTCAGCAGCTTGTATCCCACAAGGAAAGAAGAGGTCAGTACCAAAACCTCATCTACACACACTCGAGACAAAGAGACGCCGCAGCACGTTTTCTCTCATGGCGTCACGCGTGACGGGGTGTGTTAGGAATCGAAACCAACAAATTGACGTTCATTTTCGAATTCAAACAAAGCTTGGGTAATCTGTTACAGTCCGTGATGTCATAAAGATAGGGAACTAAATTGATTGAAGAGAACAAAGAAAACCCAGAGGTGCAGCCTCATGAATTTATCACTTTTCACACGATCCTTTGACGACAATGCAGTATTTTCCTCAAGCAGAACCCATTCTTTTAATTATTACGCAGAATATGATAAAAACAATGCATGTTTCATTACTACAGAATATAGATTAGAAACACAGATTATTTTGACAGCGAATTTCTTCGACAGAAAAGACTTGAAATGGATTTTGAATTTTGTGAATTTTTGACGACAAAAACGTGTGATAAGTGATAGCGAAACAACACGCCGAGAAAAAGAAAAACAAGGCTTATATAAAGTTGAACGTTGATTGGAAACATAGTTAAACCATTCCTTTGTTTGTCAATTCAAAATGTGAGCGGCCAAATGATATTTCAATAACTTTATTGAGATTCTTGTAAGGTGACCTCTTTCCAGGTAGATTTGACCTACTCTTATTTGGCAATGACTCATATATATAAAAAAACACGCTTACAGTGAGATTTCTGGCATCCAATGTGTTTATTTTGAAAGCATATTATTTTTACAGAAAACATAAAAATTTCACGACCACCCATTGAACGGATCAAACACACAATCTAATTTGAAGTAGGATGTTCATCTTCTGCTCAACCTTACAGAAAGTAATGAGTTTGTTAAAATTTACTGTGTTAACATTTTTTTGTCAGTTTATATATAGGTTACTGTAGATAGTTAATTACTGTCAACAGTGACACAGGCAGAAAGCTTCCTCTCACTTGTAAAGATAGAGCATCTTTTTTTATTGCCCATAATTAAATTATTCATCAAATGGTTGTTACACACTATAATATTATTTGTCAATACTAGATGAGGTACCTGGCATTATCCGGGATAAACCTGTGAACCCTCTGTTCTATCTCTCTTTCTCTTTTTGGTCTAGGAAGCTCCCCATATTCTACAGCCTTACTACACATTTCAGGTGCACCAGAACTTTACGCACTCATTTCTGGTAGGGAAATTCCGCGCAGGGAACTGAGGGCATATTAATATTGTTTCCTGTGAGGTGGGCTTACAACTGGGAGCCAAAACAAAGATCATTGCATTTTACATTTTTACTTTTTATTCAAAAATACCTGAAACTTTAATCAACACAACTGGTTGATACAAAAGCGATTGGGCTGTATTAGTTGGCACATAAGAAAATTATTTTTTTAATTTTTGAAACTGTCATTTAAGCTGTACTGTCGAACAAATAAAGGGCCAAAATTGCACCACAATGAATTACTCCTGTCACTATTTTTTTTTTTTATAATAAAATGTCAAGATTCACTTTATTTATTTTCAAACAAGATTGCAGCTAGAATTTTTGTGTGTCCGTTTTCTTTGAATTTATAAACTTTAATAAATATTGTAGGAGATCTAGAGGACCTAAAAGTTGTCAAGTTTTTAAAAAGTTTTTGTTACTTGATGATATTCAAATTACTTGACACGGTTTGTGAATGGTTAAAGTACTTCATATCCTGTTATGAGAATATGGCTTTTAATTCCAGTTAATTTGGTTTTTTTTTATCATTGCAGTCAAATTCATTGATTTTTATGATTTTTTGAAAATGGCCAAAATTTCACATTTCTGACTCCCTTTATAAATTTTGCAACTTTTGCTCGGAAACCACTTTTGTGCTTATATAAACTGTATTGTGATGTTTCAATGCTCCCCATAAGAACTGAGTTTGTTATTTGCTATATCCAGACTGGTTTTGCAAAGTTTGAGCATCCTGAAGTACAGCTCACGGCAAATGGCTTCTGGCACATCGTGAAATGAGGTGCAATGAATGAACTTAAAACTTGCATACCTTCTTTAATTTTGAAAATTTAGTAATAAATTTGGTACCAAAATGTTCAGAATAAAAAGTTCTATTCAATGAAATAACTTGTTTTAAGGAATCTCCGCTTTGAAAAACTCAATTTGGAGTACCTAATGAGAATTGACTGGGACAGTCCTGTGTGTAATTCAAGTCAACTGTTTTAGGAAAGAACAGGGATGGCTGGCCCTGAAATTGGATTTTTGGAGAAAAAAGACAACAACGATTTTGACTTTTTTTTTTTCCTGAATATTCTGCAATTTCTGAAAACAACTGCATTTAAATATATCTCATATCACATTTTGTTCATGCCAAAAACAGTTTTCGAAGACAAAAGTGGTCACTAAAAATTAAGATATATCTTATGTGGTCCAGATATCCATAGAACATCCATTTGCTCAGGTCAAGACTGTTTAACGGCTGTTTCATTTTCTCATTAAAGAAAACTTAAATCGTGATTTTCTCAAAATATGGTTTTTCAACAGAAATTTGTAATCTACTTTTTCTAAAATTCTGGAGCTTCTGCCATTGAAAGCAATTCAGAACAAAACAAACCTTTGGATCAGACAGAATTTTCTATAACTTGTTAACTTTTTAAAAAATTTAAAATTTGTGGGAGAAAATTAGGAAAAATCAATGATTTGCTTATACTGAAATTTAAAAGAACAATCAAAAGAATTTTCTTTTCTAAACAGTCGATAAAGTGATCAAAATTTCTCTCTAAACTTTTTTTCAAATAATTTGTTGAAAAACATGCAAAGTTTCAAATTCAGAAGAAGATTGTAGGAGCCGGTTTATATTATTTCCCTATTCTGAGAACCAAAATTTTAGTTGGTGGTTGTTATCATGGCAACCATGAGTGGTGTGGTTTTTTATCTTTTTTTTGCTCTGTGTTCCTCTAATCTGATCATACTGAATTTGAAGGGGTTAGATACAGGCAAGGTCAAAGGGAAAGCACTCATATAAATACATAGGGCGTGTCCCGGAAGCAAAGGATTTCATTGTCACTACAGATTTGGGCCTTGTTTTTTACACCGTTGTCGACCTCTTCAATTAATTTTGCCTTCATTTCAATAGAAAAGCAGTTTCAGTTTCTTTCTTTGTTGCCATCATCACAATGCAGTTTCTCTTTCTCAAAAAGTGAATGGTGATGCATTCGCTTGAAAGATAGCATAGCAAGTGACCACTGTCTCGGTCAGGCATAGATCTACACACGAGATGCGTGCAAAATGACCACTCCCTTACTTTTAGGTTTACACACAGGTGTGCCAACCTCGTGCGTCCTGTTTACCTGATTGATCATATACGTTCACACAAAGGACTGACCACGTGCGACAAGTCTTGCGTCATTGCCCACCTCCGCGGTGCATGGCCATCCCACCACCCTACCTCCCACAGTTACACAATCTCGCATCTGTTCACACAAAGGAGTAGCAATTGGTTATAACACTATCACCCTCCCCCCCTGCCCATCTCCCAATAGATCTCTCAGCGGGGCAATATTTTGCTCAATGTACATGATTGTGTATTCCATGCCATCGAGACGAAAAATGCCGTTGTATCAGAGGTGTGCTTTATGTGCCGCCGTTGTAAACACGTTTCTTTTTACTTATGAGAAGAGTGTATGAAATGAGGATTTTAATTTATGCCGTTGTAACCGAGGTCCCATTCAATCCTAGGCCATTATACTTGAGGTCTACTGTATTTGTAGAGGTTTCCAAAATCACTTCTTCCATGTGCCCACCAATGAATTTTCCAACTATGTATTGGGTTTTTCATTCTTACCGCTTTGCAAAATTTCAATCCTCCCCATCTTCCTAAATTCCTTCTAGCATCATTTTAAAAAAATTTCTATTAGTTTTTCATGTTTTGGAATGTTTTATCAATATCCAATAACATGGATTTTTCCATTGCCTGTCTACAAATTTTTCCATCTTTCCATCACAAAAAAAAAATACACATAAATATACACTAACTATGACACATGTATAGAAACAAGAAACAATTCACACAAAGTATCAATACTGTAGCACTCACGAGTAAATCTTGATCCAAGTAATTGAAGACCAGCGCCTGAACTGCTAACTGCTCACCTCGAATGATGGAGTACGGCAAGTTCAAACTTACAAAGAATGGCAGGAACACAGTCAACTGGGAAGTATAAAATCATTCAATCAATCAGTCAAGCAAGCAAAGCAACCTACTTACCTATCTACCTACCCACCCTCCCACCTACCTACCCACCCAGCCGCCCACACTACCAACCTGCATATCTACTACACTGTCTGTCTGTTTGTCTATCTATGTACCAACCAACCAACCAACCAACCAACCAATCAATCAATCAATCAATCAATCAATCAATCAATCAATCAATCAATCAATCAACAGTATGCTTAATCAGACTAGTAAGTTTAGTTGTAGCAAATGTTTTATTCCTAAAACAAAAGCTCGACAATATAGCTGTGAGGGAAAAGAAATGGCATCATTTCATGCTCTGACTTCTGGAAATTTCAATAAAAGATGACTTAAAATTCAAAATTGAAATTAGACATTAAGTGAAGAAAATCAATTAAGAGGGCTTGTTCCCAGACATTTTGTACCTGAGCATCTCATGTGAGTCCACCAAGACAATGGTGGTAAACCCCATATTTTGCAGGCTTAATGCATTCACTAGGTAAGTCGAATATTCAGCTCCTGGATTTTCGCTTCGTAACAGAAAGCCGAATATGTTTTTTTCTTTCACTCAGTATAAATGCAAGACATAATACATTAGACATCTGAGTAAAGGAAAATCAATCAGGACGGGATTCAATATTTTGCAAAGCTGGCTTAGATATCAGTGTTGGAAAATCAACGTCCACTCCAGCCGAATATTCGGCTTTCTCGAGCGACGCAAAAATCCGCGAGCCAAATATTCAGCTGGCTGTAGCGAATGAGTTAATGTCTAAAGTATTATGTCTTGTGTTTATACTGAGTGAAAGAAAAAACATCTTTGAACTACATTTAAATTTCAAACTGGATGGTTTTGAGGTTTCCCGTCCACACTTACAAAAGTTACAGTAGGAAATGAGTTAAACAGGGATTAGTATGGCTCTAAACTATAGAAAATCATTCTCTGACTTTCCTAACTCACCTGGGTGGGTGCAGCCACTCCCAGTCCCGTGTTCGCATTGATGGCAAAGGCACTCATGACCCATGACGTAATGGTGTCTGGTATTGTAGCCACCACATTCCCAGAGCCACTGGATCTACAGTATACAAGGACAGTGGTTAGTTTCAGCGCGGTGACAGAGTCTCTTGTCTCCCATTACCCTTACTGCTACAATTCTGTTGTTGTTGCTATTGTTGTGTAATAATAACAGTTGTCGCTATTTCAAATATTGTTACTGTTACTCTGATTATCTCTGTTGTTTTTATTTTTTTTCAACACTGCCTTTTACTTCCCTCTCTTTATCCCTTTCTTTCCTTCTTATTCCCTCCTGTCTTTTCTTCTTATTAATTGTCATAATTTTTATTCCCTTTTTTTCAACATTTGATCCACACATTATTCAGCCAGCTGGCAGATGAATAAATCATTTTGGGCACTTTCACTTTTTCCATCCAGTAGCCATCCGAACAGCAGCAATGGCAAAGCTCAAGCCCATCTTGAGAGACCGAACCATTTCTCTCAGGTCCAAGGTCAAGCTCCTGTACGCACTGGTCATCTCCATCTTCCTGTATGCATGCGAATCCTGGACACTGAATGCAGAGCTACAAAGGAAGATCCAGGCAGTGGAGATGAGATGCCTCAGAAGACTTCTTGGCATCTCATACACGGACCACATCACCAACGAAGAGGTCCGACAAACTATCACCCGCAAAGTAAGGCAATATGAAGACCCGCTGACCATAGTCAAGAAAAGGAAGCTCAGATGGTATGGTCATGTGACAAGAACAGATGGGCTCTCTAAGACCATACTACAAGGAACAGTGCAAGGGACGAGAAGGCGAGGCAGACCGAAGAAGAAATGGGCAGACTGTCACAAATCCCAGACTGGGAGATGTAATAGTTTATGACAGGACAACAATCACGAACAAACAAGTTTAACACTTAACAGAACAGTCCATCAGACTCACACATTTATTAAACATAATTATACAGATAATAGCGCAATTACATACATTATATTATTGAAAGTAACTGCCGTACAACGGCCTTATTCTCACACACACTCTCCCTCGGATCCACAACCCGGTAGTTACTCCTAAAGGCACTTCGGCCTCAGCCTCTCCCCTCAGGGTCTTAATAGCTCATTAATAATTCACTGGCACCGCAGTCTCTCAACATCACCTTCCTATTGTCATACACCTTAGCATTCCACTCGCATCTCCGCAGGGCAATAACACATTATCATTTCAATAGCCCATCAACATGGCACTAGTACATTATCAGTTCACTAGCCCATCAACATGGCAATAGTACATTATCACACTCACGCTCATATCTACGTCCCTGTCCGTGGCCTGACTGCCACGACTTTATGTGCCTCTACTGTCCTGCACTGACAGCCTCACTTCTGGCCTGTGTGGCCTCCGGCCCTATGCTGGCCTATCCCCTGTGCTCATCGAGGTGGCTCTGCGGCCCGTCCCCGACACCAGTCATCACTGGAAAAACTCTCTCACTGGTCTCTCGACTGCTCCCCTTATGTTCGTCCGCTGGGCTCTTACTAGCGTCCGTTCAGTAGGACCTTCTAACTTGCAGTGATAGTAATACAGCGCTTTCGCCTCATTCAGACCCCCCACCACTCACAACATGCACGCTTAACTTACTTGTCTACGTGCGTTAATTTTACTCTCCTCCTTTCCCGTCTTTCCCTACTTGTCTGCCGTGAGCCCTTCTTACTCTACACCCGCTCTGTAGCAATCCCCTTAATTGCACTCACTCCACTCGTGACACAGACAACGTTGCGGAATGGACCAAGATGAGCTTTCCCACAACCCAGACACTCGCCCACAACCGCCACAAATGGAGCCAGCTGGTGCAGCGTTCGTCACTGCAGCGCCCCCTTCGACTCCGGCAGGTTATGGGATCAGTGACAGTGGCAGTGACAGTGACAGCCATCTGAACCTTCAGCCTGCAGATTTCCAGCAATTGTGTTTTGTCTGCATAGAGGTATTCTAGATTTCAAGTGAGATGGGTAACAGGTGCTCTGCTCAATAACTGTAGGTGAGAAGGTATCCATATCAGGTAGCTGGTTGCTCATACGCTGACTAATTAATCAGCTATGATGCTTCATTTAATCAACATATCATTAGTAAATCCATCAATAAATCCATCATCAAGATGGAAAATCAGTCCATAAACTCACCAATTAATCATTGGTAAAATAATGCAAGTGACAAATCAGTGAGTTACTGATTTTAGCAATACACTACTTCACATTACTTCTGGCTCAAGCCTTTGAAAAATGGCAACTTTTTTCCGACCACACCATGCAAAAGCATAATGCACTGCCATAGCCATTGTATACATCCAGGACCAGGGCGTCATTTGGCCAGGTGGAGTGCAGGCGTTTCTGTTTTCAAAACCGTGCAACGAAATATTATCTCTTAAATTAACCAGAAATTAAAACTGGGCATCAAATAAAACACATGCTATCTACATGTGTAACTTCATGTGCTTAAGCTTCGTAGGAGCATTTGTGCAAAGATTCAAAGTGGAAAATGGTCATTCCACTTTCTTAACATATGGCCACAGACAACTGCCAGACGGGATTACACCTTGTTCCAATCTGGCCAAAAGATACAAATTATTTTAGTAAACACAGGCCGAACAATGACCAATATGGTTCTTTTTTCCGGCACAGCCAGTCAAATGACATCTAGGGCTCTTCTTTAAAAAGTTTGATTTTGAAATGTGGCCAGTGAAAAAAAAAAAAAAGAGAGAAGGTTGTAGTTTGCAAACGAGTAACAAGAAAACATTACAATGAACACAAATCCAATGAAAGAAAAATACAACTGAGGATGAAATAAGATATGCCTGCTGTAACTTCTGTGTGCTCACAGTTTTCTGTTATTTTGCTGCTTTTGATGTATTATCTTTCTCCATTGGTATATCGTTCATGTACTCAACTCAGTTGTTTCTCTCAGGTAGAACATCCACCTATTACAGACATCTTATGGGTAAGCCTATTCCCGAGGCAGCTGTTGTCACATCCAGGTGGAAACCTACCCCACTGGTAACTGTTGTCACAATCAGGTGTAAACCTACCCCACATTTGTAACTGTTGTCACAATCAGGTGTAAACTTACCCCACATTTGTAACTGTTGTCACAATCAGGTGTAAACCTACCCCACATTTGTAACTGTTGTCACAATCAGGTGTAAACCTACCCCACATTTGTAACTGTTGTCACAATCAGGTGTAAACCTAGCCCACATTTGTAACTGTTGTCACAATCAGGTGTAAACCTACCCCACATTTGTAACTGTTGTCACAATCAGGTGTAAACCTACTCCACATTTGTAACTGTTGTCACAACCAGATGTAAACCTACCCCACTGGCAACTGTTGCCACAACCAGGTGTAAACCTACCCCAAAGGTAACTGTTGCCACAACAGGTGTAAAACTACCCCACTGATAACTATTATCATAACCATGTGTAAACCTACCCCACTGGTAACTGTTGCCACAACCAGATGTAAACCTACCCCACTGGTAACTGTTGCCACAACCAGATGTAAACCTACCCCACTGGTAACTGTTGTCATAACCAGATGTAAACCTACCCCATTGGTAACTGTTGTCACAACCAGATGTAAACCTACCCCATTGGTAACTGTTGCCACAACCAGATGTAAACCTACCCCATTGGTAACTGTTGCCACAACCAGATGTAAACCTACCCCATTGGTAACTGTTGCCACAACCAGATGTAAACCTACCCCATTGGTAACTGTTGCCACAACCAGATGTAAACCTACCCCATTGGTAACTGTTGCCACAACCAGATGTAAACCTACCCCATTGGTAACTGTTGCCACAACCAGATGTAAACCTACCCCATTGGTAACTGTTGTCACAACCAGGTGTAAACCTACCCCATCGGTAACTGTTGTCACAACCAGGTGTAAACCTACCCAATAGGTGAATGTTGTCATAACCAGGTGTAAACCTACACCACTGTTAACTGTTGTCACAATCAGGTGTACACCTCCCCCCACAGGTAACTGTTTCCACAAGGAGGTGTAAACCTACCCCACTGGTAACTGTTGCCACAACCAAGTCTCAGGAAAGTGAAATCTGACCCGTGGTGGTTCCACCAATTCTGGTTCTACAAATACAAAAGGCCTTTGAATCACTCTTGGCACTGGTGAGTCTCCGGCGGCGGCTGACAGACAGAAAATAACAATTCAATCATTGTGATTGGTCATAAGAGAAGGAAAATGACAATTTAATGACTGAGACTGGTTATAACAAATGGAAAATAATAACCCAAGGATTGAGACTGGATATAACAGAAGAAAAATAAGAATTTAACTCTTTGAGACTGTAGCGCTGGTAAACTGGTGGGAACCCCAGGCAGCTATATGCCGTAACACCGTTAAAATGTAGTGGAGATGCCCTTTGTTTTATAGATTGTAAACTCGAGGGAAAATGCGAAGTTCAAAGAGTGATGAAAGTGTAGTTTCCAATGCTCCTGATAGCAGTCACTGGCTTTTCTTCCTGGAATATAATATGAAAATTGGATAACTCCCATGTGGAGCACAAAGACTAGCCTGTGAAGGCAGTGAAATCTGCAATTCGCTGTTCTTACTGTGAACATTATTCGTGTGTTAAGCTATAAGCAAGGCTGTACATGCTGGGCAGACTGGCACAACAAGGTGAAGTACTGGCACTAGATCTCAGATAGAAATCATTGCTATTTATGTGTGTTGTCAAATAAACATTACCTACTATTATATTTCTTGTCATGACCTTTTTATAAACCAATCCCTGGTTTTCCACAAAAACATTCAGAAGCTCTGGTACTGGGTCAAAAAAGGGCTCAAAGGGTTCATGTTTAAGAATGTTTATCACAGATGGAAAATAAAAATTCAATGATTGAAACTGGCCTAACAGAACAAAAATAACAGTAATAATGATTGAGACTTGTCAAAGCAGAAGGAAAATAACAATTTAATGATTGAGGCTGGTTATAACAAATGGAAAATAAAAATTCAGTGCTTGAGTCTGGTCACAACAGGTGGAAAATAACAACTCAAGGATTGAGACTGTTTATAACAGAAAGAAAATAACTTAATTAATAACTGAGACTGGTTATAACAGATGGACAATAACAATTCATTGATGAGACTGGCCATAACAGAAGGAAAATAACAATTTAATAGTTGAGACTGATTAAAACAGAAAGGAAATAACAATATAAATAATGTTTGAGGGTGAGAGAGAGGAAGAAAAAGAAGAAAAAACGTATTATTCAGTATGAACATAATAAAATTGATTATCGGGGTACCATCCTGTCACACAAATAGTAAAACACAAAAAGCACTGCGTATTCAATACAGCAATCAAAGTGTTCGGTGCTTCAGATTGAAAGGAGCCCTGACAAAAATTGGATTAGTAGAAAGAAAGACACAATAAGATGGGACTGGTGGGGGGCATTTGGAATTCACGTGCTTTGCGCATACCACCTAGTGGCAAATGTATAGGAGACACAATCAATGAGGTATTTTACGAGCCAAACAAAGAAAACAATGAGTATATTTTACTGCTCAGCCATTGGCCTAATAGAAGTTGTTAACTTTGTAATTATAACTCAATTGGCCACAGGAAACTTCTGGTCATAATTCTTTCTTTTAAGCGTGGTAGCAATGTAAAAAAGAAAAATTCTTTCATTACTGTACCATCAAGCCAAAGATCGATCCAGTATATTTTTAAAATTAGATTGGACGGAGGTGTATGAAAATTCTCTCTCTCTTTCTCTTTTCCTCATCCATCCTTTTTTACATGCTTTAATTTATGGAGATGCTCATTGTAAATTAGATGTTGCAAATTTTAAAAATAATTTGATGTAGAAATTGCCTCTGGAAATGAAACCAATTTGGTATTGTGTCTTATTTTCTAGGCAAAAACAATGTATGAAACACTGGCTCAGTGCAGTGCCCTGAGGGACCCATCTATGAGGTGGCCAGCATGATTATCTTTATTTACAGATGAGAAGAAGGTACTTTCCCCTCCTACAACACCAACAACCTTTGGTACAAATGCCAAGATGCCTAGAGTCATCCATAAAATTGAGGAAGTTATAAATAGATTTCAAGAGTGCACAGTATGCAACTGTGTCCAGCCAGAATTTTATTCAGTCAAGCGAAACCATGCCTGGTGTCCAGATATATTTCGCCAACGAGAGTATAGATCACATTTTGGGTTAGGTTAGGAAACTTTCACAAGATGAAGAAAGACAAAGAGAAGAATGAAAGACAGATAGACATGTTTGGGGTTTGTCACTATAAACTGCCAATAATGAACGTACGAAATATGGCGACCAACATGTTCAAAGCGCACCACTTCAGACTAACAGAAAACTGCACAGAAAGTTTAGTATGGGTGCTTGCAGATATGGCTTTGTGAGATTGGTCTGCAAAATGAGTTGGTTTTTTTCTTAAAATACACATACACAAATACAGATTGATTTTGAGCCCACAATTAGAGCAAGCTATACTCCATTCTCCCCTCTTTCTAGTAAGGCATCTTTTATGCCTTCCACTTTTCCAGGACAGGGGAGAGGGGAAGATTGTTCATTACCCTCGACTTCTTAAATTTACAATGAGTTGGATGGGCATTGACATTCATCAGTTTTGGAATGTGATTCAATCACACACAATCACACTCGGGGACAAGGTGGTCTAGAGGCAAGGTGCTCGCCTCTCATGCCAATGGTCCCGGGTTCTAAACCCGGGCAGTGCAGGCATGTTGGAAATGGGATTTTTCTCATATTTTCAAGTCCCTGGTCCTATTGGGGGGTAGGATCGAGTACCTAGTCTTCTCGGATAAGGACGAAAAAATTTGGAGGGCCCGTGTGCACGTTGCGCACGTTAAAGATACCTTGGCAGTTGGAAATCGTAAAGAGCAGGCCGAAAGGCCGCTGCCCGGGCAAAATTGAAAATTGAAATTAATAGATTAAAATGTATCCATATCATCCTATCATCCCCCCCCCCCCCCCCCCCCGGTCAGAATTTATTATTCATTATTAAATATATATTGTTATTAATAAATATTCAAATATTATTTGAGTTGTGTGTTGTGTGAACTGATGTGAGTTGTGAACTGCTGTGAATTGTGAACTGTTGTGAGTTGTGAACTGCGCCTAACAGGCTGCGTTACAATTTGCTCTGAGATAGAGAGAGAGAGTGAGCGAGACAAGGAGAGAGAAAGAAGCAGTGTAGTGTATTGAGCGCTTCGCGCGTTTGTAAAGCGCTTTGAGGTCTAGGCATAAAGCGCTATATAAGTGTACTTATTATTATTATTATTATTATTAAAGTAAATGCCTTCAGCTGACAAAAAGCATATATTGGAGATGAGAGGGTTTCTGGACAATGTACACACACTTTTCAGTCATGATAATGAATAAAAAAAAGTTGTGTGTTACATGTTGAAATTGCAAAAAGAACAAAAAATGAAGTTATAGGATTATACCAAATTGAATGCAGGCCATCCAATGAAACAGTCAACTGCTCCATACAAAATGTCACACAAAGTTTGAAAATATCAAAGACTCTATCATGGACATTTCACCTGGTCACAATTCTAATCTTTGTACATATGTACAGATGGGGTAGGGCAGCTGAAGCCAAGTGCATGAAAGTGCACATGAGGTAAAAATTGTACCTATAGAGTGCCAAGAAGTGGTGGATTGCAGGATGGTGTGAAAATATGTAACTTTCGTTTTTCATTTTATAAAGCAATGATAACAGGATATTTGAGGGTGAAGCCTTCTTAAAAATGTTGCTTGGTGCTGGTGAACAGAAAGCAATTTAAAATAACATCTTTCAAAAAGCAAACAAAAACATTTTGTGTGTGTGCACTGAATTATTAATATGATGATACTTACTTATAACAACTGTGTTTTGGTTGTACACAAGAGCATCTGTGATCACATGGACTCCGGCAGCCTAGGATGAAGCAAACAGTTTATCCATCGACACTTGTCTGGAAATACTCAAGTGCACTTAGGATACTTTAAAGTATTCGGAAATCAAGTTTTTCAAGACTATAAAATTATGACGGGTGATATTCAATCTCAGTGCCCTTTTTTGGTCTCTGTTCACTCATCAAACTGAACAGTGAAAGCAATATGTCAAATGGTCAAAGAAAACTTTTTTTACACAAATGCCAAGAATAGCTGTCTCAAAGTAACCAAACCTTGATATATTCTTTCATTTCGTTGTGTGGAAATGATAATACGACCCTTAACCAGAGAAGATATATCCTTCATATTTGTTTCAATACAATTGTGATTTTACAGCTGGCTTTTGTAGACTCCTCCATTTTACCTCATCTCTATTATGTTGTTTCCTTGGATGCCTGTCGGATTCTTATTTTTAAACCACCGATGTTTAGGGTGGTAGGAAGTACAACTTACCTCAAACATTTCTTTAGCATCAGCTCCGCTGTAGTAGAAGGGGAAGGGCCATGAAAGAATCCCTGTAGGCAAGATGTCATTGCTGGGGTTGGAAGTGGTATCAAACAACTTGATCTGATCATACACCTGGGTGAGGACGAGCAAGTACAGGTACTATATCCTTTCTTAAATTAACCTATTTATTCATACATGTAGAAGGCACTTTTTATTTCAACATTTTTGTGACACTGACCACTACAGTTGTTACTCACTGCATTTATTTCTATGCTGGTGTACTGTGGTTATATTATGCCAACATTATGTATCATGGAGGTAAAGATTCATGTGTCATGAAAGTCTTGCCTCAGACCACCAATATGGTGCAGCCTGATAAAGAAAGGGGCAAAGTCAGCTGAACAACATCGTAAGGCAGCCGCTAAAAGCAAAAGGGCAATGCTGAAAGCACGAACAGCCAGCTCCTCTTCCCAGCCACCCACCGGCCCGAAGTGAGCAATATGTGGCAGACAGTTCTGTGCCCATATTGGACTTATTAGCCACCCTTTGAAGACAAGAACTCACAGCTAAGTATTCTGTTTCGCTTGGATTCTGAGCATTTCCTGTTGAAACTTTTTATTGTTCAATTGTTTTCTCTGTTCCATTTTTGTTTTTTTTTCTTGAAAAGGTGAAAGCCGAAAATTCGAACATTTTCTGTCTTCTCTTTAGTTTGCTTTGTATTGTTTGAGTTTTATTTCTCATGCAGGATTTCGCAACATACAACTTTTTCTTTTTGCCCGATTTTAACATTGCTTATAGTCCTGCTGCGACCCCACAGTTTTTCTGTGGTTTTTATAATATTTCCACAAACAAATAGAAGATGAAGTCATGGTCATCATCAAGAGCAATGGATGAAAATCACCATCATCATTTTTTAAGATGATATAGATCTAATGGTAAAAACTTTGAATTGTAATCAAATGATTATGAATGGCAATAGACAGAAATGATTATAATAATAATATAAAAGCAAGAAGGCACTCCATAAGCATGATAAGTAAGAGCTTACATCAATGACTGTGACATCGTTACCGGACTGTAGAAGGAGAACACTCTGGTCAATGGCCAACATATGGGCAATAGAATTGGGGTCAGCCTGAACAGTCACAGTGACCCGGTCATTCGGTTCAGCCTTGGATTGGTTTACACTGATGAAGACCTGGGCACAGGAATGCGGGCAAAAAAACAGGTCATGCTCATGGTAAACCACTCTTTTTGAAGCAAAGATTAAGTTTTATCATAAATCAACAGTGGGGAAAACAATAGTTTCATGAAAAACAAAAGAAGAAAAACAAACCAAAAACATAATTTTTCAAGAATAACATTTATTTCTTGCGTACTTTTCAGAAATTTTGCAACGTGCCATGAATCTCAATGAATACTGAATTTGTTCATATTCTTCAACTTCCCAGGTCATGCCCTAGTGTCCAATAATGAATCTCCACATTCAACCAGTCATGTGAGCTTGTGCCTTCTGGCCTAACCTGCTAGCTAATAATGCATTACCTTGTTCTTGAATATTCCATCCACATCAAAGCTAACGCTGTCAGTGACAATTTCCCCATTGTCTTGAACGTAGTATACAATAATCCGTGCACTTGGCGCCATACTGGAGTCTGTTGTCACACGCAGTGTCTGGCTGGTTTGGCCGTTAGCATTGACATAGCCAGACTTGACCATTATACCTCGAGATATGACCTGTCAGTAGCGGAGACAGATAGAGTATGGTCTGTCCCAGTGTCACTAGCAAATACACGTATGATCTGTCAATTCTATTACGCCCCCCCCCCCCCTCATGACACTTTCTCCATTCCTCCTCCCTCCCACAACTTCAGCCAGTGTTATGTCATTTCAAATGAAGCAAATAATTTTATACATGTCATTAGTCATGACACACTCCAGCGGATGTTTCAATAAACATGCCAACATACAAAATTTATCAATAGCCATTACTTTGAAACTTTCATATTCTGCCAGAACACAAGGAATTAATGTAGTTATACAATAGTGAGGGAAGGTTTTCATCTCTAGTCCCTGCTACAATAAGTGATCTGGGTAGAGAGGGGATGCTTCTATAATGGTATCTGCGAAAAAAAAAAAAGGAATTGTGTCTTGCAACTTTACGTCACAGTTTTCCAGGTTTCCATCGTGAAACCAGTAGGTCCATACCTGGAATGTGAGAATCTTCATGGGCTTTGTTGACGATGCTAACAGCAGGACATGGTCTCCCCTCTGAGGAAATTTCAGAAAGTGTTCAAGTAAAATGTGAACAAAAGCGACAAAAATAAGGTATGTGGTTTTTAAGCTCTTCGGCCTTCAAGCTAAGCTGGGTTTCTAGTTCAAGTCAGACTATGTGTCTGTCTTTTTGTCTGTCTGTCTGCCTGCCTGCCTGTCTGTCTGTCTGCCTGTCGGTCTGCCTATCAGTGTGTCTGTCTGTCTATCTGCCTGTCTGCCAGCCTTTCTGTCTGTTTGTCTGTCTATCTGTGTGCCTACCAGCCTGTCTGTGAGCCAGAGACCTGAGGACTCTCAAGCTGGAAACAGCTCGTTGACGCAATGATCAGAAACTCCACAAGCTGAGCTCTGTAGTGCACCAAGCCATGTCCATTTGGACTCGGATTTAGTGTGAAATGTGGACTGTAGACTTCAACAGCAGGAGCTCATGCACTGGTGAGATTGAAATATGTCTGTCTTGCTAGTTCAGTCAAAGGAAGTTCAAGCATTAGTCAAAACGGGTGCAAACAAGACTTGACGGCACATCACCAGCCTAAGTATGACATTAATCAGTAGAAATTGCTTTAAAGAAAACATGCGACTGGCAATAAAATGATAAAGTGGACAACAGATGAGAAAAAAAAATTACCAAGAGAGGGAAAAATTATGCAGAGGGAAAAGGGATAGCAGTGGGAAGAATAAAAGTTGAATTGAATTTGGCAAGGAACAAATATCTAACAATAAATGCATTCATAAATCTTCTAATAGTAAGTACCATCCAAAAAAAAATAAAAATAGAAACACAAGGGGAAGGAAAAGGGCGAAAGAAGGCAGACAAAAATCTCCTCAAGGTCACCTGGAGTCCAGACAACTGTAGATAAGAATCACTGGGTGACTTGCTTTTGTCGACTGTCAGTGCGTTGTCCTGACCCAGGAGAGTGACCTGCGGACAGAGAGGACAATACTAGAAAACAGAACATTACGCAACAGTAAAAGACGATTGTGAAGTTATTTCTTTTTCTTTTGTGTGATTAAAAAGAGGCAAGGAACATTGTAACAGCACACATGTAAGGTGCAGATTCACAAAATGAAATCCAGGTTATCTTGAGTGTGTCGGCACTCACATAAATGATAGCTCCTACACAAAAAAAACAAAACTGATAGCTACCATCATGCAAAGCATGCATGTTTTTGAAGTAAGAAGACTGACAATGGGATTGGTTTAGAACTGCTGTTCTCTTCTGGAGTGCAAACACAGCTGAACTTAGCTGGTGGTTGTACAGACAGTCAAGGTGACATATCACAGTCACAAACTTAAGAGAAACAGTTAATTTATTTTCTTGTACAAAAGTTAAATTAAACTAAACTTTACCTTCATATGCCCATGAGACCCAGAGCAACTCCCCCCCCCCCCCCCCCCCCCCAACTTTGAAGAAAATTGCATTTTTAAATTTCTTTTTTTTTTGGTGAAATTTGGATTAGGCCTATTCTCTTAAAATGTTATGATATAATTATCAGTAATAACATTTCTTTGCAAAAGTATCGAAAAGTCACTGACCATCATTTTGGTTATTCCTGTCATAATACTGTGCTGATGGGGTCAGAATGCGATCTTGGAGGATTAAAATATGATTGAGCAGGAAACCAGAAAAGAGAAAGCAGGAAACCTAAGGCTAACATTTTTGTCTGTCAGAGGAACAAAGGAAATTCTTACAGTAATTTTCAGCTTCAAGGCATCTGCAGGTGCGTCCACTCTAATGGCTACCAGCCCATTTTCAGGAACACTCAAATGTTGCTTGGGCAAACTGCTTTGCTGACCACCAGTCACTGTTGCAATGATGGTGACCTTGGCTTTGTCTGACATGGGACCTACTGGCCGGCCATCTGGACGTGTGACTTTCAGCTGTTGACAGACACAGGAGAATTCTATGCCAGAAATACATGGCCAACAATTTATAATGAGTATCAGGGTGAAAAAAATTACTCTGTATGTGACAAGACGATGGCAGTAATATTCCCTTCTGGCAGTATTGGATCTGCTTTTGTACTTCAAGGCTGACTCTGGCGGGCACAGATACCCAAAGTTTGAACAAAGATTTTCTAACTCATTGCTTTATCTTACCATTGGTTCCTGATTCTTGTCTATTTCAGCATCGTTGTAAATCTGGCATATTTTCTTCACTGCCTGGGGCTGTATAAATGTGACACTGTTTCATCACAAAAAAATCCACAAACTTTCTTGTATTTTTCGAACATTCATTCGTACATATTGTGTTACAGCTGGTTTTGTGGTATATGGGGCTAATTATATATTTTTTCCCACAATGACAGTCAGTATTTTGTTGAGCCAGTCGGATAACTGCAGCTTTGTAGACAACGAACAAGTGAAAAGGTGAAGGATGCATTATTTTGTGAAAGTGAATGATCAAATAATTGGAATGTTAATGATCGTTGTCATCTGGGAAACATTGGTGCTTCCTTTGTTCTATAAATAAATAATAATAATAAATAGAATTTCTATAGCGCATTTCTAATAAAATTATTACTCAATGCGCTGTACATTGCATCAATAATTCATGCATACACTTTCCAAATCTCATACTAAAACACGCACTCTCATCCATACAAACTTTCAGTTTCACACACATAGACGCTCTTAGTCATATAACACTACTTATATAATCAATTGTAACATCAAAGTACAGATAGTTGTTATAGGTTGTTATTATTTGCGTTATAACTGAACTTTGACCCAGCAGCTCTTTTACTAGTACTCTAAGATCAACAAACATGGCGCCCTATGTGGAGACTTGTTCGATCCCGCTGTGAAAAAAATTATATAATAAAAACTTACAAATCATAGACGCCATTGACCCATACAAGCTGCCAAAGGACAGATGTTGCTTACAACTGGCTGAGCTACGAAACATCACACACCCTGATTTTTTATTTATTTGGTGCTTGAACGCAGCACCTACGAATTTGATCAGTTCAAGGTAAGTGAATTTTCTTGTGATGGCTGAATGAGTGTATTTTCTTTTTTCAGACATTATTCTTCATTGGCTTAGAACATTACCATACTTTACAGCTTAGTTGTTGCTCAGTAGGAATACAGATCTAGATCTGTATCTGTGATTCACTCTGCATCGAGTTCCACTCATCTGATATTTGATGTGGTAGACATTTTCAGGCCAGAGTTTTCTGCTATTGTATGACAGTACACAATACAGCCTGCTACTGTCACCCCCACTGTCTTGTGGGTCATCTCGGGAGAGAGGAAGACTAGGGGAAGGTAACCCTGAATACAAATACCACACTGCCTTGTGTGTTGCTATGATAGCAAAGGCTATGGGAGTAAACCCAGACAGAAAATCAGGAGTGGAGACCCGAAGGTGGTTGTCAGGGAGAACTGCATCAAACTGGCTTCCAGCATCTCCTGCAGCCGGACTAGTTCCAAATGTATTGACCTGGTCTCTCCCTTGGGTTTAACTAGAATGGCAGAGAGAGGGGTGGTGCCTCTGGGCAAAGCACCATCTCTTAAAAATAGCCCAGGCAAGGCAGCAAAACGAGGAAGCGTTTGCTCGGGCTTGGCAAGCGTCTGTCTCTCCTCTATAAGCCCACCCATTTCCGATTTGGAGAGGACACTCCAGCCATCCGTTACGGATGGGCACAACACGGGAGGTGGCAGTTACCGGTGATAAGCTCAATCCATTTGGCGTACGGATGAGCGCCAGGGGTCCCCTCTGTCGGTGGGAGCGGCTTTTCAGCTGCATTGATCAACTACCGCCCGCCGTAACCTGGGCAGCCCCCAGGCAGTTGGGTGTCGTTCCGCCACGTCAGCCTGCTTCATAAGGTGGTTGGAGCTAGACCAAAAGTCAAAAAGCTGACGTAAAGTGTGCACCTGGCAAAAACAGAAAAATACTAAAACTTGGTACCTGGAACGTCAGAACAATGCGCCCAGGCTTGCAACAGCAAGATCTCACTGATATTGACTCCATCAGGAAATCCCAAATTACTGATCGAGAACTTCAGCTACTAAACATCGACATCGCTGCCCTTCAAGAAACTCGACTTCCCGACTCCGGGTCAGTCAAAGAAGAAAACTACACCTTCTTCTGGCAGGGCCTTAGCAGCGAACAGCCGAGAATCCACGGCGTGGGCTTCGCCGTAAAAAACTCCCTTATCAATTCGATCGCAACTCCAATTGGAGTGTCAGAACGCATCATGACACTCAGACTGAACACCCGGTCTGGTTTTACCAACATTATCTGTGTCTATGCCCCAACACTTACCTCCTCTGACGAAACCAAAGACATTTTCTACGAGGCATTGCAGAGGACTCTCCACAACATCCCTCTCACCGAAGGCCTGCTAATTCTGGGTGACTTTAACGCTCGAGTGGGAGCAGATCACTCCGCATGGCCAAAGTGCATTGGGCACTTCGGCATTGGCAACATCAACGAAAACGGGCAGCGCCTTCTGGAGCTATGCTCCGTAAACTCATTATGTGTTACAAACACGTACTTTGACCTTAAGAGATGCCAAAGAACATCATGGCGCCATCCCAGGTCTGGCCATTGGCATCAATTAGATCTTATTCTCTCAAGGAGGAAGAGTTTGGGCTGTATAAAAATAACTCGTTCCCTCCACAGTGCTGACTGTGACACCGACCATGCACTGGTAGTCAGCAAAATCAAAATTTCGGCCAGGAAAATATACAGATCAAAAGCCCCTTCAATCCCTAAGATCAATGTAACAGCAATCAGAGATGAATCAAATAGAAAGTCATTTGAAAAGTTATTTGCTGAAAGCATGGATAATGTCACCCAATGTGACTCGGTAGATGAAACATGGAACGCTCTCAGTTCAAAAATTCATGACTGTGCCATCAAGTCTTTTGGACAGCATAAAGTTTCAAACAACGACTGGGTAGCCCAGAACAGCGAAATTCTCCTACCTCTCATTGAGCAAAAGAAATCTGCTTTCAATGAGTATAACAAAAATTGCAATCAGAGTACAAAAACTTGTTTGAAAAATGCAAAAGCTAAACTTCAGCTGGAGGTAAGACGTTGCGCCAACAAATACTGGACAGACTTGTGTAACAGCATACAAGAGGCAAATGAAAAGGGAGATATGAAAACCGCCTTTAGTCAGATGAAAGTAGCTCTTGGGCCAATCATCACCAAAAGCGCCCCACTTAAGTCTGTAAATGGTGAACCCATCACAGATAAAAATGAACAACTGAATAGGTGGGTAGAGCATTACTCTCTGTTGTACTCAACTGAGAAAAATATTCCACCAGATTTTGAGGAACACCTCCAAAAACTGCCAATAATGGCCGAACTTGACGCTGAACCTTCCTTAGTCGAGCTTTCCAATGCAATCGACCACCTGTCTGCTGGAAAAGCCACAGGAAGTGACAACATTCCTGCAGAGGTATTAAAAGACCTAAAAGGCCCACTATTACCACACCTGTATAATCTGTTACTGCAGTGTTGGAAAGAAGGCGTGATACCACATGATATGAGAGACGCCAAAATTGTCACACTTTACAAGAACAAAGGAGACAAAGGCGACTGCAACAACTATCGAGGCATATCCCTCCTCAGCATTACTGGAAAGGCTTTTGCTCGCGTCATCCTCTGCCGCCTTCAACAACTGGCGGAAAAAGTCTTACCAGAAACACAATGTGGCTTTCGAAGCAAACGATCAACTATTGACATGATATTTGCACTTCGGCAAATCCAAGAAAAATGTAAAGAACAAAATAGGCCGCTTATAACATGCTTTGTGGACCTAACAAAGGCTTTCGACACCGTAAGCCGATCTGGCCTGTATGCAGTCCTTAAATCCATAGGCTGTCCACCAACATTGCTAAAACTTATTGCATCCTTCCACACTGACATGAGGGCATGTGTCAACTTTGAAGGCTGCACATCCAATTCATTTGCTGTAAACAGCGGTGTGAAGCAGGGATGTGTTCTTGCTCCTACCTTATTTGGTATATATTTTGCAGCCCTACTCAAGAATGCCTTTGGTCAATGTTCAGGTGGAGTACTTATTAACACCAGAGTGGACGGCTCCATTTTTAATGTTGCCAGACTAAAAGCAAAATCTCGTACAGAGCATATTATGTTACAAGAGCTCCTCTTCGCAGATGATGCTGCAATCGTGGCCCACGATGAAACCACGCTCCAGGCTCTCATCAATAGCCTTGGCAAAGCCTGTGACAAATTCATGCTAAGGAACAGTGTCTCAAAAACTGTAGTTTTGACACAAGGCTTGAGAAACCCCAACCCAATCATGCTGAATGGCTCTCCTCTGGAGCAAGTGGGAAAATTCTGCTACCTAGGCTCAACCATCAGTGGTAGCACAGACATAACAACTGAAATAAATGCCAGAATAGGAAAGGCGGCCACAGCTTTTGGCAAACTCTCAAAAAGGGTGTGGAACAATAGCAAGCTGACCATCAAAACAAAGGTACTCGTGTACCAAACTTGCGTCCTAAGCACCCTGCTGTATGGCTCAGAGACATGGACCACCTACTCCAAACATGAAAGATCCCTCAACTCCTTCCACCTGCGCTGCCTACGCAAAATTCTCAAGATCAAGTGGCAAGACAGGATCTCAAATATCGAAGTTCTGAGCCGAGCCAACATTCCATCAACTCAGGCTCTCCTAGGCAAAAAAAGACTGCGGTGGCTTGGACATCTCCACCGTATGGAAAATGATCGCATCCCCAGACAAATTCTCTACGGGGAACTTGCTACTGGCAACCGACCCAGAGGTAGGCCACATCTGCGATTCAAAGACACTTGCAAGGTCACGATGAAAGCATTCAACATCGACCCCAATGAATGGGAGAACCTTGCAAATGATCGAAGCAGATGGAGACAAAAATTGCGCAGTGGCACGCTCGCAATAGACTTCAAGGCAAAAGAAACATACCTGACAAAACGACAGAGGCGGAATGAAAACACTCGCCAAAGTGAACCCAAAAGACTGACTTGCAATCACTGCCATCGCACTCTCGGGTCAAACATTGGTAGAATAAGCCACGAGAGAAGCTGTCAGTCAAAGTGAAAGTGAATATTCTAGCTGCTAAGACCGTCTGTAAAGACGCTAAAGGCCATATATATAGACATTTTCTGCAACACGTACCAGTGCAGTGGTGGGAGGAAATAAACAACGCCAACGTGTGATATCATGTTGATTCAACCTATATAGAAGATCTTTTTTGGGGGGGGGGGGGGGGGGGGGAGATTCCCCATCCTCAGTTGGTTGTTTTCCTCTTTTTTTTTTTTCTGGTTTCCTTCCATTATGTCCTTGTTTGATTCTGTGGTTACGCAGCTGTCGAGAAGGTTGTTTGCGGCTGGCGCCAAAGAGTATGGGAGACAATGGCAAGGATACAGAGGATTTTTTTTGTTTTTCATCTTTTGTATAAGGATGGTGAGTGGGTTTTTTTTTTCTTCTGTCTTTTCTGTTATAAGTATATTTTAGTTGCCTTACAGTATAGAGGAGGGGAGGTGGATGGCTGACCCCATTCTTGCTCCAGGCAGGGATCAGAGTTTGATTTTGAGTACAGGACAGGCGAGAGCATGTTTTCAACATAATGTTCTAAGCTGCTCTCATGTCCCTAGATATCACACTTACGTAAGCTGTATACAGCAATCCAGGCTTGAATCTGCGAGGGTTTGACTTGGCAAACTTCACCACCACAGCCTTGTCAAAGATTTCTACATATTCTTCCTTGGTCACCACATTACTGGAGATGGACTCTGTGACTGTAGCATTGACCTGCAGAACATAGTCGTGGGCCTTGCCTACCACGGACGCCAGCACGTGAGCCAGGGAGACCCTCACTTCCGCCTCTCCATCAATCTGACACAGAAAAGTCGTCACTAACTGTCATGGGTAAGTTTACTTAAGAAAGTAATGTAACAAAATGTCCCACTGGCCAGCCAATGGTTAGGATATGTAAAAGCTCTATTCATGTCACTTTCATATTAAATTCTTCATTGCAAATTGGACACCCTAGAGGGCGGGGGGCGTTAACTCTTTCTGTCCCAGGCCATTTAGCACCAAATACCCAAGGGTCACACCACAGAGTGTAACTCTACTTTAGTGTACATTTTCAAATAGCAAAAACCAGAGTAAAACATAGTCTACACAAAGTTCATGTTGTTATATACTGTACAGATGGGAAAAAGCAGAAGTTTTATATTATGTACAATTCAGTGTGATTTGGTGTGTCCGCTGCTATATTTAGCCTCAGGCAAGAGATGGTGGAAAAAAAAAGCGAAACATTCATGATGATCAAAGCACCGAGCATTGGTTGGGACAGAAGGAGTTAAACTGTACATTTGTCTAATGATAAGGGGTGATTAAAAAAAACAAGATCTTCAAAAGCTGTTACCACTCTTCTGTGATAACACAAGGAGTTGGGGGAAGGGGGGGGGGAGGGGGGCGTATTGTATAACTTTTGCTGACATCTTACTGTGTCTACATTACATTGTGTGCTGAAAAATGAAAATTAAGATAACATGAGTGGTTGAAATTCTAAAAATGTTATTATTCCGTGCAGGTTAGTAGTGGGTACAAATCCTGGTACTATTAAAGAGTTTTAACAAATCCAATTTTCCAGCCAAACTCTGTAGATCTGAGAAATTAAATATTCAAAGCACAAACTTTAAGGATGGTCTGAAATGAAATATTATTTTTACCTCAACATCTAATTTTTTCCCTCGACTAGTTTTTCTCTTTTCATTTTTTTTTTTTTTAAGCAAAGTTTTTTCATTTGAGGACATTTTCATGTCAGTTTCTACAAGAATGTTGTCAGGGGAGCTTAGTCTGATTACAAAGCCAAACAAAGAAAATACTGAGTTATGTTCACTGTTGGACAATAGTTCATGGTGTAAAATACCAGGCACCCCAAAGAACAGCCGTTCTACATGCAACTCAATTCATCTTAAAAGTTTTCAAGCTGATTCTATCCAAAGACATTAATCATCCAACATATCTCAGACCACAAACAACATATGACACACAATCCAATACAGACATTTATGTACACTGCCAAACCAACACACTAAAATGTAAGTACAAGGTCACAATCATGGTCACTAACTCACCAACACACACATATTGTTTAGTGACATAGCCATACTTACAGCCACATTGACAGTGACATCCAAGGCAGATTCAAGGGTCTTCCGGTGTAAGAGTTTGACCTGACCGTCCACAACACCACTCACTGGTTTCCCATAGGTGTACCTACAAATTGACAAAGTACACATCATGCATAGATTACTTGTACAAAAATTGTACAGAACATGCTCTTTAGATTTTTTTAGAATGTAGAACTTGTTTTGTCACCTAATGTCACAAGCACAAAACATGCTCTTCCATATATTTTTTTTTCCTTGAAAGATCTACTGAGATGCACATTTTTTGGGGGTTTTTTTTTTGGTCACATCATCTCATAATAGTATATATAGAATAAGGTATGAGTCAAATGTCTGATTTCTGCTGAGCATCATGGGTGAAAGACAGTTGAAAAAAGTCATGCTTTTCACAAACATATTTAACTTTTTCCTTATTTGATGCATGTTCATTTTGGTGGGATTTTCCTGTCAGAAAGGAAAACTTTAGTGTCAGAAAAATTTCACAGATTTAATAGAATCTATCCGGGAGAGATCGGGAGAAAAGGAGAAAGGGGGAGAGAAAGCAAGGGGGAAAAGCAAAACGAGGTGGAAGCAGAGTTATCCTTGGCAGTATCAGGTAGGCCTACCTCTTAGAGTAAATAACATCATTTCTTGAATATAAGGAAACTACAACTTACGTGGCTTTCACTTTGAAGACAATATCAGGATCTGTGACTATCACGTAGGGAGGTAACTTGATCTCCACATCAAACTTTGGTAACACTGCAGTAGTCAAGTTAATCTCCCAATTAGCATAGCAAATCTAACAGAGAACTCACAATGTGACCTATTTAACACTCTCTTGCCCTGTCTTTAACTGCCTTAACAATATCCACATTTCTGGTGCATTTTTCTTCTTCTTTGTGTATCCTGTTGTGCCATTAAGTGTCAAGGGGAAATACAGCTTTCGGACGTGGGCCTGGATGGGCAGCGCCTGCCATGGTTTATAGGTTCAACCTTTTGATTGTTTATATCCAACATCTAATATCCAAAATTTCTGATGCATGCATGTACAAAATACAAGTCTAAAACTGGTGAAATAAGTGCAAAAATTCATTACATGATAAGTCTTTTTTAAGTTTGCATCCCAAACAAACTCTTGTTGATGAATAAGACAGTGTTCAAAAACAAATGCATTTGGCTTCAGGTGATATCTTTCAGTTACAGAACCCTGGACACTAATATTTTAAATAATAGGTATCATGTAACTTAATTTTTCTGAAACAAGAAGGTGTTAAAATCCCTTCAGCTTTTGATTATCCCTCTGCTCTTGACCTCTAACCCCCCCCCCCCCCCCTTTCAACAGATCTCTGACAAAATAACACTCACCATATTCATCAACAACGAAGGTTTTCACCCCAGTTTCTCCCTGTGGAGGAAATGACAAGTGTTGTGTTGTCATTAGGTATGCACTGTCCAAGTTGATGATGCCAACACTGATGAGATGTAATGATAAAACAACCTATAAATTAATAGCTTATGGATTATTGTATTGCCATTTGGCTTTCCATCTGGTCATCCATCCATCCATCTGTGCTTCCATCCAACCGTCCATCCATTTGTGGTTCCATCCATCCACCCATCCATCTTTGCTTCCATCCATCCACCCACCATTCATCTGTGCTTCCATCCATCCCATGATTCTGTCTGGCGATCCATCCATTCATCCACCCACCCACTCCTCCATCCCTCCATCTACCAACCCATCCACCCACCCACCTGCCCATCTATCCATCCATCCATCTAGAGACCGACAAGAAGAGAAAAAACCCATGAAGATTCAATGTTTGTATCAAAACAGACAGACAAACACATAAAGAGACTTGCCAGGGCAGAGACTGAGATTTTCCAGTCACCGAGGACTGGCTGTGTAGACAAAGGGAAACTGGAACTGATGACTCCTTGATCAGGTTTTACATCCAACAGTTGAAGAACTTTGTTCTCCTTGCCATCCTGAAAGTGAGCAGAGCCTATGGTGAAGATGGCAAACAATGTGACATTCCATCATAGATATCCAAATGTGGGCAGGACATCCTAAGGCCATTTGGCACCACTGCAGGCGATAAGCACACTCGGTAGAAAAAACATGTATATGAGCATGTAGCCCACAGATTCTAAATGCAAGTTAACCCTCGTCCCGCGTTGAGTGAACTCGTCCACATAACGCCCCGTGCGGGGATAGCCAGCGACCAGTCAGCCGATCGTTCGCGTGTTGCCGATAACCTTGGCGGTCGGGTCAATCGGGTCCTTGTGAACACGTGTATTGCGTATATTTCAGGACGCAATAACAATAATAATGGTGGATAAATCGTAAGGGACCCCTATGATATTTGGATAAAGTACTTGTGATGATATGCAGTAGGTTTTATTGTGAAATGGAAGGCCCAGATCAAGAATTTTCTGCATTTACATGCCGTTTAACATACATTTTATAATTTTCCCAAGACCTCTTCGCTTTTTCTGTCCCTAAGTCAGGCCATTCAGGTGAACAAATTGTTTTTTAAGCCATTCGCTTAATTTACTAACCACATGTATCATGACATTGCCTTGTCCCTCCTCTACTATGTAAAGCTTCCACGTACTGTAATGTTAGTTTTAGCGAGAGATTTGATTTCCAGTTCCAGGTCGTAGAGCACAGTCATACATGTACTGAAAAGCGGTTTAACCAAAGGAACACAATATCTCTCTAATTACCACATCAAATAAAGACAACGACCAACAACAAAGTCGGTCATTTTCTCCCAGTTTTCCCTGATGAAAAACCTACTGTCAGACGCCCTTATGCAAAATGCCCTAATATTACATCGGAATTCATAATTACAGACGTAGAACGGCGTCTCAAATACGCACATGGCCCCTTTCTTCTCATTTCACATGTAGACGACAACCAGCATCAAAGTAAAAGTTTCCCCAAGATTTTCCCCAGTTCAAACTTCAGACCGTCAGTACTATTCCACGAGTATGACGAATAGTTGCGAATAGTTGCATCGTAATAAACGTAATCGGACGATACCATTTTGTTAGATATAGTAGGGGTGACAGGATAGATAAACACGCGAAAATAGTGTGCGAAAAAAAAAACGTGAAAAAAAACCAAAACAACGACAGCCTTGGCAACCGAATAAACAAAGCGCGAGGTGCACCGTTGCTATACAAAAATGTGGCCTCCCGCAGGACCCGCGGTTAAGCGTGTCGGACAAAATAATGGCCTCCCGTGTCTCGCGTGTTGCGCGGGGAGGCCAATATAGTGGCCTCCCGCAGGACTAGGGTTAATAGACCGAGACATCTGTGATGAGATTACCACAAGGTCGAAAATGTTCCCAATGCCTATGGTAACAGTCATTGTGTTAATGGTAAAGTTTATGAAATAAAAACCCGGGAATAGCTCAGAAAATATCTGCTCATGTGAGAAACAAAATGCAACACGGAGAGGGAGATAAGGGAGATAACTCAGTCATATATTTGAAGACAGTGGAAATAACATTTGTGGTTCCCCTTTAGAAACCATCTCAGACTGACATGAAAGTCACTGTTACTGGGAATGATGTCATTCCACATTGTGATTTTAAGATATTTAATAAAGGAATAAAGAAAAAAAAAGTTCACATTGAAAATTTAGCGTTAGCTTGCTAACTAATGAGCTGATGAATGAATGCTTTTGGGAGGTTGGGGTGGGGGTAGGGGGTAACTTGCACAGAATTGTGACACTTACACGTAAGTGACAAAGGTATCAACATCTGAATACAGCGAAATGAAAGGTTTGATCCCTGGTTGTCTGCCATCCCTCGTTTGTTGTTCAGATTATTGCTAGATAGACCTGATACAAACAGCCTTGCTGAGCCTGATACCCTGCTGACCATGATATCCTAATGTCAAGGTTGCGAACCTCCTCGTCCTCACAACACTTTTTTGCATATATTGGCTCCACAAGTCTATAACAAATACATTCTGCAATCTTTCTGAAGAATGATATTTTTGTAACAATGGATTACACTCACATAAACGGAGATATCCAAAGGCTTGTTGTATGGCTTGAGGTCGGCGTAGACAGCAAATGTTCTAAAATAGACTGGGAAAATTGATACAACATTCACACATGTGAACCAATAGGCTAGTGATGGGTATGACATGTGAGCACAAGAAACTGTCATAATATCAAAACAAAAACCACAGAAAATCTGTGAGGTTGCAGCAGGGCTTGAAACAAAGTTAACTCTTTCCGTACTTTTCACCGATACATCGGTTCCTCCGACTGACGCATTTGGACTAATTTCTGCTGAAGTGCAGTAATAGTGGCATCGGTTGTACCACAAACAACAAAAACACTGGGAAGCTAGATGGACACAGTATCGTTGAAATGCCCAGGGGTAACAAGGAGAGTACTTTTTGCCGATGTATCGGTCCCCCCGACTGACGCATTTGGACTAATTTGGGCTGAATTGCAGTATGGAAAGAGTTAAATTATGGCAAAGAAAAAAGAAGGAAAAGTTGTATGTTACAAAGGCCCACATAAGAAACAGTCAAGAAACATTACAGTCAATCAGGATTGAAAAGGCTCAAAAAGCTTGTGTTGTTGTCCTTCCTTTCCTTATTTCCAATTCACTGTATAATGTTTCTGTGCTGCTTCCTATGCCTGGCTTTGTAACGCTCAACCTTTTGTCTTGTTTTTGTCATATTTCACCTATGAAAACTGTATGGAGTTACATGTATCTGTATAAATATTCCTACACTGTTCACTTACTTTTTTTGTACTCATATGCATGTTTTCAGTATACTCAATTACCTGCCTGTGATAAAATGACACATTTATTGCTAAATACCTCAGTCTCCTCCAGACATCACATATTTCTACAATAGTCACAGCCAATCATACTGCTTTTGGTATCATCTCTTTGTTAAATAACTTTAATACTCTCCCCAACCCCTCAAAGTGCAAGCAGAAGCAAGATTACTTTGGAAAAAATACAAAAATTACACACTGGTTGATTTCACCTGACATGACCATGGCATCGCCAAGTTGTAAGATTCTTTCATACAAAATGGTGCAGCAGAACGCTGCTTAGTCAGTCTGCATCTTAGTTTTTGGTGCTATAAACAAAACATAGGCTATTATGTTTTAGTCAAAGGCATCTTTCTTACTATTATTTTATATAGATTAGTTGAGGCACTCAGCAGTGCTCGAGATAAATATGTTCCTGGATTAATATCATTATCATTTACTTCAGATCTTCCCATTTCTATGGTTGCGTGGTAGAGGTATTTTAAAAACAAACAATGAAGTACTGTTGCATTCACTTCCATTCCTGGGAGCCTGTGTACTTGTGCTAGATGCAATGTGTGTGCTGTGGACACCCCACCTCCCTCCAGGTTGTTTGCTGTTTTTGTTCTATTAAATCACCCATTCTATTGTTATATAGATACAGCCCTTACATGCCACTGGACAAATAATCTAAGCTCCTCCCAAGTATTCTGACACACACAATCACAGTGTAAACATTATACATGTAGGTCTTCAATCATCGGAGTATGCAATTAGGGCCTTAGTGACACTCAGGTGTGTGCAATAAACATTTCAGAGAACTATGTCTGTTTGACTTCGCCACAGTGATGTTTTTCTACATTTTTGTTTAAAAAAATGAGTCAAAATGAAAATGAAAGTGCCATCACTGCATTTCAGCTTTTAATGATGTCTCAGTATTTTATTACAATGAAAGTTTTAGTCAGTATTGTCTGTTGTTTACCTGTATCTCTAGGTTTGTAAATGGCTTTGTCTGTCTGTATAAAGACAGAAATCTCTTTCCGGCTGACCTGAAGTGGTGTAGATTTGGAGAATTGTAACCCCCCCGAGCCTTTCACAGCCAGAGAGTAGCCAGAGCCACTGATACCACTGGGTACCTAGAGGTGATGATGACGTTGATAATGTTGGTGATAATAAATCAACATTAACATTGCTATCGTTACTAGCTAAAATGTCGTTCTTAGAGAGCTGATCACGTAGTCACAATGAAATATTCAGTCATACTTTTCATTTTATTCAATAAAAATGTATCTCTTTTTTGCAGCTAAAGAAAAGTAATAAATAAACTATATTAAAGACAATATTTTGTCCAGAATGGATGTGTCCATGTAACTATCGTCAAAAATTGAGGTAGTCCACAAACTTCGACACTTTTTTGGTCAAGTATGCACAAAGTTTTAGCTGCCTACATTTTGTCCTCCAGCTCCATTGTATTTTACATCTTGACGATGTCTTTGTTTGAGGAATGTAATTAAATTTAACACTAGCCAACAAATTTTTGTGTGTGATATCCTTGTGAAAATAATGATGCTGACGGTGGTTATGATGGTTATAATGTTCATGATGATGACAATCATGATGATGGAGATGACGGTGATGATAATGATGATGATGATGGTGGTGGTTACGACAATGTTGAAGATACGATGATGATGATGACGGTGATGATGGAGGTGATGCCAATGAGGTTGATGAAAAGTAATGCAGTCTTTTGTGTCTCCCCAACTGAATTACACATTTTCATCTCAAACAAAACATTATTTAGAACTGTATTAACAACCCAAATGAACAAAAATTTCTGTTTCTTTTGTCAAATTAAAAACGATGTGTAAAAATGAAATTAATTTATTTCAATAAAGATGGGTAATAATGGTGCTGTGAGTGTTGACGATGGTGATACATTGAAAGAGAAGAAAAAGAAAAGACTTGAAGGTCCCTGTGTGAAATTATTCTGACCTACCCGAAGTGTGATGGTTCCTGGGACACCTGTTTAGAAAAAACAAAGGTTGACTTGCTTATAAATGACGATCTTAAAAAAAAGAAAAGAGAGAGAGAGAGTGGAGAGGGTGAGAGAGAGAGAGAGAGAGAGAGATAGATAGATCAAATTATTTGCTGATAATAAGCATTATATACACTGTAGTTTGGCAGTACTTTGAATAAGTGCTGTAGAATAACTTGGCATGTTCTCTTGTGTTTACATTACTGCCACTGTTGTCAGTATCTGCACACAAATAATAATACGTGTAGTTGTATTTCAAAGTTAAGCATTTTGATGGAATTGAAAGCGATTGATGGGGTCATTGTTGTTGTTGATTCTCAGATTTCAAAATACAGGAACTGTTAAGGTCCAGGTCAGAGACAAGGCAAGGGATCAAATAAAATATAACCAAATATACAAGAAGAGAACCACACTCCCCCCCCCCCCCCCCCCCCGCAACACACACATATACATTTTCACATAGAAAAAGCCTGTCATTGGGGGGCACATTGGTCTTGAGGCAAAGTGCTTGCCTCAGGTCCGATTCCTGGTTGGTTCAGGCATGTTGGGGAAAAATTCCTGTCCCTGATCCCATGATGGGTAGGGATCGAGCATCTAGTCTTCTCAGGTAAGGACAAAAACCTGGAAGGCCCATGTGCATGTTGGCAGCTCAAAGTCAGGAAGAGCAAGCCTAACAAGGTCGGCTGCCCAAGCAAAATTAAAAAAAACAAAACAAAAAAAAATAATCCCTACCACAAAAACACAGAAAAAGGAATAAAAAAAAGTATAAAACAAGATAAACACGGTGTAAATGGCAAAAGGAGCGAACCTCTTACAATAAAGATCATAAACCAAAAGCCTCTGTCCTTGCCTCTGCTATTCCTATGGCATAAACCCCCAAAGCAGCCCTTCTGAGGTCCCCCATGTTAAGCCATAAAACCGGAAAAGAGGAACAAATGGCCAAGGCAGTGCTCCGCTGACACAACAATCTCCAGCTGCATCATACAGAAATACTGGCTCTGTGATGCAATACTGAACGTAACAATAGAGTTTTCCCAAGTCTGTGTCGTTTTACCTGGAGTAAAAGTGTCAGTTTTGGAGTCCAGTACAGTCACATGTTTCTTGAGCTCAGCCGTGACAGTGACAGGTGATGAGGCTTTCAAAATGTTGACACTCAAAGTCAAGTCCATATTGCTCCTGATCTCGGACGGGACAACAACTACGTAGGAGCTGAACAACGGAGGAAGGAATTGGTGACCCGTTTGTTTGGAAATTACAGGATTTTAGTCCATTTTCTTCCTCTGAAGACCTGCTGCAGTATTGTTCTCCCAAGTGTTTCAACTGTTTCCAGTCAGAGACACAACTCTCCGAAACAGATTAATTGAAATTATTGAATGATTGGAGATCATGCTACAAAATTACAAATGAGTAATTGACTTTATAGGTCTTATCACTAACTATAAATTATACATACAATAAGTATAAAAAATGCATTTGACTAAAACATGAACTGTGATAGAGTGCAGCGTTCTCTTACTTTACATGTCACAAAGTATACACATCAAACTTAAAACACTGTGAAGAATAGTGGATTTTCACTCATCATTACAGTGAAAGAAATACCTAAATGCTGTATGCAGAATAATATTCCCATTGAACACTCTCCAATAGTCAGCCACTCTTTTTCAGTTTTCAACAAATTCAGAATTAGAAAATTATGGCAGAAATAGATGGTCTGTACATTCCATAACAAGTCCATTGTGAATGTTAGCTAAGTGATGGAATTTCAAATGTCAATGGTGATGTTTGAGTCTCCTGAGATTTGCTGACTTCTACATCCAATGAACGAAAGACATATTTTGCAGACACCCTAGAGTTAGTTTGTATGGACAGTAAAATGTGACTTACTTGTCGGTCCAGGCACTGACCACCAGAGCACTCAACAGGACAAAGAGCCGCATGTTGTAGCAGGGCTGTACATGAGAAAATAAAATGGAGAAAATTCCTGATTTATTCTAAAATATAAAATTCTCACAGAAAAAACAGAGGAAAGTCAGAAGGCCATACTCCCTAATTCTAACCCTACCCCAATCCTTGAACAATTATTTAAACATTCAAAGTGCCCCCATGATTGTACCTATAAGGAATAGGTTATCCTTCCTTGGCTTCTATTCTTCACCTCCAGCCAAGCTTCACTCAAGTCATATACTGTGGGTTCAAAATTATTTTTCTAATATAAATCTAGCTGATGTTTCCTTAAAAAGGGCCCACGAATGACAGAATCAATAAATTTAATTTCAGAAAGTTGTTCGCAATTAAAAAGAAGTGATACATCTCTCTGGCTTGACATTATCTTTAATTATATGCAAGCTTGCTAAAGTTCAAAGACATCATTAAAAATATCGTATTTTTGCAAGGTGCAGTGTAATAAACTTTCTCTCTGTATTTTTAAGCACTCACATGATGATGGTCCAAGGAGGACTCCCATGTCTTGTCTCAAATAGGCCTATAGCCTCCCTGTTTGTTGAAGATCTTTGTTTTCCGAGGATCACTGCTTTAGACCTTTGGACCTCATACTTTTCTTGTTTGTGAATTTGTAGTTTCTTCTGGTTTCTGAACTTGAGTTGAGTAGAGTTGTTTTTCTGCCATCTTTCTTCATTGTCCTCTAAGCCCACAAAAGCGGTGAGTATAACCTCGTCGCTGAACTATGCTTTAAATAGTTTTCATCTTTCTTCATTGTCCTCTAAGCCCACAAAAGCGATGAGTATTACCTCGTTGCTGAACTATCCTTTAAATTGTTTTCATCTTTCTTCATTGTCCTCTAAGCCCACAAAAGCGGTGAGTATTACCTCGTTGCTGAACTATGCTTTAAATTGTTTTCATCTTTCTTCACTGTCCTCTTAGCCCACAAAAGCGCTAGGCGCTGAGTATAACCTGGTTGCTGAACTATGCTTTAAATTGTTTTAAAATAAAAAAATCAGCATCACATCTCATTTAGCTTTTTGTTCAGAAATCTAGAATCAGTAAATTTTTAATATTGATGGACAGTGTTGGAAACCTTGAACGAAACAAACATCACAACAGTCATAATATCCTACATTGAGTCTAAGGAAATGTTACATGTATTGTGATGATTTTTCTGTAAAGTTTGTATTTGTATTAAATTTGGTATACTACTTTAATCCCATTTGGGAAATTTGCCTTTGTGTCATTGCATCCAGTTACAACTGGAGCAGGCACGTCGTCGTCACAGTGCAGTGCCGGTCGGCAGTTTTTTTGGTTTTTTTTTTGGAGGGTGGGTGGGAGATGAAGGGGAGGGGGAGGGAGTGGTAGCAATGAATTTTAATTGATTTTGCCCGGGCAGCGGCCTGTTTGGCCTCCTCTTTTCGATTTCCAAATGCCAAGGTATCTTTAACATGCGCAACGTGCACACGGGCCCTCCCAATTTTTTTTGTCCTTATCCGAGAAGACTAGATACTCGATCCTAGCCCCCCCCCCCCCCCCCCCCCCCAATAGGATCAGGGACAGGAAAATATGAGAAAAATCCCAAACTTCCAACATGCCTGCACCGGCTGGGTTTTGAAGTCGGTACCCATGGCATGAGAGGCGATCGAGCACCTTGCCTCTAGACCACCTAGCTGTCTTTATTGTAACACTGCACAAGTAGCATCAATACACGTGTTACTTTCAAGACAGCATCGTTATTCAACTTAGTCAAATATCTATGTTGGCATGAAGTGCTAAATCTGGATGGACCTTGGACAGCCAACCATGTCACAGGGCTCTTTCACCACAGCAATACCAGGCAACATGAAAACAGATTCTGGAATTCATTAAACTTGATGCATCTGTTTTATATTTGACATATTTTTTTTTGTTTTTTTTGTTTCTTCTTATCCTAGTCATGAGAGAAACATATCGATGGTGTTGTGCTCTAACCTGTGTAACTGGAAAAAATTGACCAACTCATTTTTTTTAGCTAAAAATAGTCAACTCGCCTTTCCGGGGGTTCCCTATTCAAATGGGAAGTCTACATG
Organism: Onchidella celtica; assembly: GCA_963931925.1. Classification (NCBI taxonomy): domain Eukaryota; kingdom Metazoa; phylum Mollusca; class Gastropoda; order Systellommatophora; family Onchidiidae; genus Onchidella; species Onchidella celtica. The sequence continues at coordinate 3,423,385 of OZ007573.1, forward strand.
CACTATAAATAGCAAAATTGAGCTTCGAAGCCTTCAATGTTATAATTCTAACCGTGTATGTGGCTGTTCTAATCATGCAACTGATTTCTGTGGCGGAATTTTGTTGTACTCTAGTCGTGCGTATCTATAACTGCGTAACTGCCCGACAATAGTTTGTGTGATAACCGCGTAACAGCATTAACCGGCTTAAAGGCCTGCATTTAAAAAAAAATATTTATTACGACAGAAAGACACGTTTTGTTTGGATTAATACGACCAAAAAGATATAGATCTAGTCCTGTATAAAAAAAAACTCGCAAAAAGATGTTTTTTCCGTCTCCTGGAAAATAATCCCAAAACCAGTTACACGGTTAGAGTACAACACCATCGATATTTATGTCCCCATTAATTTTTTTTCAGGTGTTGGACACGTACTTATTTTGTTTTAAAAATAAAAATCTATGTAAATTATTTTCTTCACAACTCCATTACTTAAGCCAGGCTCTACATCCATTCTCTTTGCACTGCTGATGAATTTCAATCGAACACCCCCCCCCCCCCCCCCCACCCCCATATCACACGTTCGATATTATATAATCAACCTAGTTACAGCAACTTAACTATAAGCTACAGGGTGACAAAGACAGCAATATACATTGAACAAAAAAGGGGGGGGGGGGGTTGGGGGAAGGGGGGCTGAGAAAAAGAAACAAACTAGGCTAATGTTTTAATTATTTCTCTTGTTTTGGCTCTTTGCAAGTCTCCTGGTATTAGAAAGAATTAAGAATTATAAACCTGTGAATAGAATCATCTTTATGACCTTATCTCAGCCTACAGACATAAATCGAGGCTAAGTTCAGTGTCTATGACATGACTACAATTATGATTACATAACCTATTTCAGGTACATGTATCAGATTCACCAGTGACCCAAGAGCTATTTATGGATTACAGGTAAGCTGGCACAAATAGAATCTTGTGTTACAGATAAGACGTACTGTACTATGTAGTACAAGGGCATACCTTATTGATCCCTGAGGTAATATCCTGGATTATCAGTCTTTATCATCATGAAGCCCGGTTAGCTCAGTCGGTAGAGCATCAGACTTTTAATCTGAGAGTCAAGGGTTCAAGTCCCTTATCGGGCGGCTGATTTTTTTGGATTTTTTTTTAAGTACCTCTCCAGTGAAACTGATTTTCTTTTTGAAAGTAGTCCCCAATTTTTTTTCCGATTGCTCTAACAATTTTACTGTTTTTATACTCTCACTTTTTTGTGGACACTTGCTAATGGGTTATGTGACAAAATGAAATATTTCTGTCAGAGACCTGCAAATCTTCATGTGATGATATTAGTCTGTACTCTGCAGAACAGCTCCTCCACATAATGCTTCCCATCTGCCATTCCCAGTGTATTCAACAACTTCAGAACATTATAAAATGTATGCAGTGTAATTTGTTTCTTTCTGAAATTCCATTTTTTTCTTCTTTTTTTTTACACTGGGGAGTTGGTGTGTGTGTGTGTGGGGGGGGGGGGGGGGGGGGGGGTTAGGGGGGGGGCTGGGGGGGGGGGATTGGTGAGTAAAATTTGCCAAAATCAAGCTTACAAACATCATTGGTTATCATCACATAGGTGAAGATGTTCGTAGATTCCTCGTATGGCTTGAGGTCGGCATAGACAGCACAGCTCTAAAGCTGGCTGAGAAAATACAACATTCACACATGTGAGCCAACAAACATACGTACTTCATGGGCTATCATCACAGAAGTGACAATGTTCATTGATTTCTCATATGGCTTGAGGTCAGCGTAGACAGCAAAGGCTCTGAAGCTGACTGAGAAAATACAACATTCACACATATGTACCAACAGAACAGTGACATTTTCTTGGCTCTACCTCTGAAGATTTACCGAGACAACTTAAAACAAGGAAATCAATCAAGATTTACAATAACAATGTAGCAAATTTATGGCAAAAACATTCTATTGCCTCCAGATAACAATATTTCTGTAACAGTCAGAGTTATTGAGACTATCACAGTAACAAATCAAATCTTGGAAAAGATTTTACAGTTGTTTACAAGAAAGGGATTCTGGAAAAAAGAAGCAAAAAGAAAAGAACTAGACAATGAGTTGGCTTTATGTGATCTCTCAGAACTTTTCTGATTTCCTAAAATTACTTTTATTCAAAGTGGCGAAGAAATGGTGATGTGGATGCAAAACACCAATTCTGAGACAGTGGGGTCTAGAACCTTCACGTGAGCCCAAATAAGCATCCTGGGAAGAGTACGGTATGCTTTTAGGACCTGAACGAAAACTCCAGCATGCAAAATATTTCGTACATATACTATTTTTCTGATGAGCCAAGAATGACATCATTCCACACCTTTGCCAAACCCAGAGAAAACTGAGATGAAAAGGAGCTACTTAATTTCCGCTCTTACCGGTGAATTAAGATTTCAGTATGACACAATTTAGCTGCGTGCATTCTATTCGAGCAGCACCGCCTGGTAACAAAATCTACTGTTTACCTGTGTCTCCAGGTTTGTAGATGGTTTTGTCTGTCTGTATGAAGACAGAAATCTCCTTCTGGCTGACCTGAAGTGGTGTAGGTTTGGAGAATTGCAAATCCGTCAATGATTTTCACAGCCAGAGAATAGCCTGAGCCACTGAAGTCGGTTGGGTATTGGTTGATGATGATGGGGATGACAGTGATGCCGATGATGCTGGTAATGGTGATGATGTTAAATCAGTTTTGACAAACATCATGGTAATAATGAGGGTGATGAGCATAGTGTTGATGAATTAATGATGGTGAAGACAGTGATGAAAATAAATATCCAAAATATTTCTCCTATGCAGCTCTAGTTATTTTAAAAGGATTCCTTTCTGATTTGCAATATCAGCTTCTTTTTCTACACAATCTCATATTTTCACATTTTGATTGTCTATTGTATGATAAATTTAATGGGTAACATGAAAAATAATTACATTACTGTACTAATGCAAAGCTTCGACACAGTCTCTTCCTTTAACTTGTATGGGTCACCAGAAAAAAACAACAAAACAACAGGAATTCTATTGAAAGCAATTATTATTATTTATTATTTATTATTATTTATTATTATTTATTATTATTATTTTATATAGCGCATATCCATTTTTAAAATGCTCTATGCGCTTTACAGAAGAAACCTGTCAACCAATGGGTTCTGCTCGGCAGTCGTAGCCAAGGTGAAATGTGCAACCATCGCCGCTTATAAATAACTAATCATGGTCATTGACTTGCCACACTCTTTTCTTCTGCCTCACCGCCGCTTATCAAATCCACTGACACGCGGAATACAGTATTCGAATCCGACCACATGCAGGTAAAATGGCGGACGGGGCGCCGGGACCCCATTTAAGTTCTCGTGCTGTGAGAAATTATTATTATTATTTTAAACCAATTAAAACCAGTCCAACAAAATACAGACAATGAAAATGTACATTTATGTATTATATCTTGACCACATCTGCACACCAATAATAATGATGGTGATAGTATAGGTCCTGAGGGAACTGAAAGTGACTGATGTTGTTATTGTTGTTGTCGTTATTGATGTGATGGTCCACACTGATGCATACAGGTTATTAAACACCCCAAGAACCTTGTCTCTGCTGTGTTATAAAAAAAGGAAAACAACAAGTATTAAAACTTACAGTAAAACTTCTCACAGCAAGAACTGGATTCCATACACTCGATAAGACAAACAGTACAGCAAGAACTGAGTCTATTCTGAGGGTGTGAACCTGTCCCTTGAACCTTCACCTGGCCAAAGAGTATTGTTCGTGTTTTCCTTAGTAATATTTCCGCCTCATCCCCCTCCAAATCTCCTTCCCTCAATTTCCTTCCCCGTCCCCTCCACTATCTCATCATCACAACAAAACTGTAAACACTCACCAAAACTTCGGGTTGATTTAGTTGGGTAAGAGCTCTGAACTCTGGGATGCCTAGAGAATCGATGCCCACCAACCTCGCAAAAATCAAGAACCTAAAGGGCATTAAAACATTTTTGCAAATGTCTCAATTTTCAGTCATAGTGATAACTAAAAATGGTACCAAAGCAATGACAAGTACTGACGACAGACAGAGTCATTATGTGTAATGTAAAATACACTGCATTAATAATAAAATAACAGAACTTCAGTTTATTGGTAAGCTACATATGGGATGTAACTCATCTCATCTTAATCACTGTCAAGTTGAAAATATTTATACATTTATTTCCCTTTACGGGAGCCATGTTCTCATACCGGCGCGGTTTATAACGCAAGGTTACCATGATTGTGTAAACTGTCATTTCACACAAGGCAGGAGCGCTCGATGAAACAGCGGGACATTACATCTCCTGCCCGAGCTCAGGGACAATAATCTATTTACCATAGTTTAGACCATTGGTATGGTTTGGTTTGGACCTTTAGCTAAAATGTAACTGAGCAATGAGAATGCACTTGACATTATCTTCAGTTTTCTCATTGTAGAATCCTTCATAATAGTGCCCTGTCAGAATCGCTTATTATAGATCTACACTTATTATGTTCATCAGTCATCTCGAGTGGTCATGGAATCATCAATAGCCTTTGGCAATGCCTCACACGCTTTCACCCAATAAGCTTGGCTTTATCACTTGATATCATCAGTGCATGATAGTAAAAGGTTTCCGAAACTCACCCAAAGCACAGGACAGGACTTTCACATCTTGAGAGGGAATAGCAAGGCTTCTATCTGGGGTTCTAACGAGCAGTTTATTATGGAGTTACTGTGACTCATCGGTTGGTTCACGGTGGCACTGGGCCTACCGTCTAGGATCAGAACGGCACTGACGGACCACTCACGTGACCTCCAGGACGCCGGAGGACAGCGTAAGTGGCACTCCTTGCTAGTTTTTTGCGGGTCATGTGACATCAGTCTAGCTGCGTCGTTTTGGCACGTATGGGAATCAACTAGTCTAGGCGTTAGTTTGAAATGCTGAAGGTTCTCTAACCAATTACGTAGCTTCAACAAAATGTCTAAAACCGAGGTCTTATTTATGAGTTGCTACAGGTATTTGACCTAACCATAGATATACACTAGAGAACTAGATTCCACGCGTCGCTTCACCGCCTCTGCCCGACGCGAGCCGGAATGGTCCGCATTGAAACCCCATCTCACCATCGCGGTGTGGGCTGAGCGCTCGATGCTGGCCTAACCCAGCCTAGGTAATGGGTTGAAAAATAGCGGTGATTGTGATTGATTTTGTAGCTTTAATTTGATTGTGATTGATTTTGTAACTTTCATTTGTTTACAGTCACTCACATACCATATCCGTACACTAAGACATAAAATTGAATAAAACTCCTCGATTGAAAAAAACCCAAAAAAAACCCCACCAAACTGATTCAACCGACACAACTCACCACAACTACAATGTAAAGCCAATGGTGTTAAAATGTGCATGACACGGTGCGAGAGGATGGGGTAAGCCTAGAGGGAAGACAACGGATGATGAGAATAGATAGATAGATAGATAGATGAATAGATAGATAGATAGAACAGACAGACAGATAAACCTTAGAAAGACAGAGAGAGAGACATTGATAGAAACAGAGAGATATACTATAGAGAGAAAGAGAGATATAGAGAGAAAAGCGAGAGAGAGAAAATAGATAGATAGATAGGTTAAATAGATAGATTAAATAGATAGATAAATAGATAGATAGGAACTGATAGGACCAGAATAGATCAGATCAGAATAGATCAGAATAGATCTGAATAGATCAGATCAGATCAGAATAGATTACATCAGAATAGATCCGAATAGATCAGATCAGATGAGAATAGATCAGAATAGATCAGATCAGATGAGAATAGATCAGAATAGATCAGATCAGATGAGAATAGATCAGAATAGATCAGATCAGATCAGAATAGATCAGATCAGATCAGAATAGATCAGTTCAGATCAGATCAGAATAGATCAGATCAGATCAGAATAGATCAGATCAGATCAGAATAGATCAGATCAGATCATAATAGATCAGATCAGATCAGATCAGAATAAATCAGAATAGATCCGAATAGATCAGATCAGATCAGAATAGATCCGAATAGATCAGATCAGATCAGAATAGATCCGGATAGATCATATCAGATTAGAATAGATCAGAATAGATCAGATCAGATCAGAATAAATCAGAATAGATCCGGTCATATTAGAATACATCAGAATAGATCAGAATAGATCAGAATAGATCAGAATAGAGAATAGATCAGATCAGATCAGAATAGAACAGAATAGATCATATCATATCGGAATAGATCATATCAGATCAGTATAGATCAGAATAGATTCATATCAGACTGGATCAGAATAGATCAGATCAGAATAGATCAGAATAGATCAGATCAGAAAAGATCAGAATAGATCCGAATACATCAGATCAGATCAGAATAGATCAGAACAGATCCGAATAGATCAGATCAGATCAGAATAGATCAGAATAGATCAGAATAGATCCGAATAGAACAGAATAGATCAGATCAGATCAGAATAGAGAATAGATCGATCAGATCAGAATAGATCAGATCAGAATAGATCAGAATAGATCATATCAGATCGGAATAGATCATATCAGATCAGTATAGATCAAAATAGATCATATCAGAATAGATCAGAATAGATCATATCAGAATAGATCAGAATAGATCATATCAGAATAGATCAGAATAGATCATATCAGAATAGATCAGAATAGATCATATCAGAATAGATCAGATCAGAATAGATCAGAATGGATCAGATCAGATCAGTATAGATCAGAATAGATCAGATCAGATCAGAATAGATCAGAATAGATCAGAATAGAAAGATAAGATAAATAAAATGGATAGATAGAATAAATAGAATAGATAGATAGATAGATAGATAGTACACAGACAGACAGACAGATAGACAAATAAACTTTCTCATAGACAAAGGCCTACACGCTGCTCCGTCTACAAACACGATGACTCAAATAATGAGTCGCGACCCACCCCGTGATGGCCGCCAGCGCATTCTAACAATCCCATTCAGTCCCTGGCGTGTCTGGGCATTGGACCTAACACACTACAGCTTAACGATTTTACTAATAGACAGAAAAATGCATTTCAACAGTATAGTAATATAACCAAAGATAGTAAACAAACTCTACTATCTTTGATACAACATTATGGAAAAATAACAGGTGCTACAGTCGACCTGAACAACGATAAAGATATAGCACTACAAAGACAATATTAGTGGCTGCAGAATTTGGTTACCTTTTGGCCACTCAGAACTTGATCAGCAACGTGAGTTATTATGTGACAGCAAAGCCGGATTTATAGGGGGGCCAAAGGGGTCAATTGCCCCGCCCCCACTGCATGCCAGAGCCCCCTCCTCGCCCCTACAAAATTACATTGTTGTAATGAAACAACAATGAAAAAGAAAACAACAACAATTACTTTCTTTTATTTAAATAAAGTCGAAAACAAAATAATTTAAATATCTACGGACCTCAGAGGAGTTTCTTCCCGAAGCAAATTCAAATGTGGAATTTTGTGTCATTTTTTTGGTCAGTTGTCTTTGTCGCACCAGATTGCAGGGCAGCGTACCAGTCGGTGTATGACATGGTCAGTCATGGTCAACTAATGCAGTCTAACCAAGGAGCTTATATTATCTCCTTGAGTCTAACTGATGCAGAGGTAAGACCGGAAGCTGAGAAACTTATCATTGCTTTTTCCCTCCACCGTGTATTGATATTTCTATGTAGGGGGAGGGGGCGGCGAACATGAAGCGCCCGCGACCCTTCTACCTCCCCCCGGGTCTGAATCCGGCCCCGTGTGAAGTAAGCTGTATTGAGCATTTGGCAAGTGATTTCCCTGTTTCTTGTAAACAAGTATGGTTCTCCATCCTTCAGGATCAAATCGGTGGGAAAAAAACATAATAATGACTTAAAATCGTGGCACTGGCGGGATATGGTGCTCAGTTATGTAATTATGTCTAGAACTTTAACAATCGAGCAGGTCTCCTGGCCTTCAACTAAATTGTGAAAAGAAACAACTTGAGTAAGCCTACTTTCACTTGTGACAACTCACGCTCGGATCAATTCATGACCGTAAAATATTTAAAATGCCATAAAGTGGCTATTTGCTACAGGCCCACTATTTTTCATCATATACATTACATTCATCTTTGCGAACCGTCTTTCAATTAATAAGTGACTCCTTTAATAAGTGGTCAGATAGGTAATTTTAACCAAAGAGGCCGATATACTGGACATTTTATACACCACTGCATAGGTGATTTCCACCTTCTCTCTCATTAGAATCTCACACGCACAGAAGGCGCAAGAAGGAGAGCAGTCTTTTCCATATTTAAATGAACCCAGTAGTTGAAAAAATAAATAAATTTACAACTCATGCAACCATGGAATCTACAACAATGATCACGATGATGTAAGTTTCCATTGGAGAATAGAAGTTAAATATCATTTTCCGTCTAGTCAATGTATATCCCCACATTATGTCATGCGTGCTTGTCGTGATACGAATCAGATAATGTGTTAGGTTTACCAATATTTTTTTCACTATATTACGGTTATTATCCTCAACATTTATGTAAAGTGTCTGGTGTATATTGTCACGAGTGGAGTGAGTGCAATTAAGGGGATTGCTACAGAGCGGGTGTAGAGTAAGAAGGGCTCACAGTAGACAAGTAAGTTAAGCGTGCTGTTGTGAGTAGTGGGAGGGTCTGAATGAGGCGAAAGCGCTGTATTACTATCACTGCAAGTTAGAAGGTCCTACGGAACGGACCTGTGAATAAGAGCCCATCGGGCGGACATAAGGGGAGCAGTCGAGAAGACTAGTGAGAGAGTCTTTCCAGTAATGACTGGTACGTAGAACGTTGATTGATTATTATGATTGATGTATTATATTATATTCGTCTATTACCATGATGTAAATAAGTATATGTGAGGAATGTGGAAGTCCTTGATATTGGATATAGCAATGTGCGCCATGAGCGATAGATGAAAGTGAGTTCATGGACTTGTAGCGCGAGTGAGTAGTGTGTACTCCGATGGAGGTGTGTTACCGTAAGATGTGTGGTGAGTGAAAGGTGAACTAGTGTGTGTACGCTTCATGGATTGTAAGGAGAGGTGGAGTGAATAGAAATGGTAGGGTATTATACCAATGTAATGTTATTCTTGTAGGTGTCGAGGACGGGCCGCAGAGCCACCTCGATGAGCACAGGGGATAGGCCAGCATAGGGCCGGAGGCCACACATAGGCCGGAAGTGAGGCTGTCAGTGCAGGACAGTAGAGGCACATAGAGTCGTGGCAGTCAGGCCACGGACAGGGACGTAGATATGAGCGTGAATGTGATAATGTACTATTGCCATGCTGAGGGGCTAGTGAACTAATAATGTCTATTGAAATGATAATGTCTATTGAAATGATAATGTGTTATTGCCCTGCTGAGGTGCTAGGGGAATGCTAAGGTGTATGACAATAGGAAGGTGATATTGAGAGACTGCGGTGCCAGTGAATTATTAATGTGCTATTAAGACCCTGAGGGGAGAGGCTGAGGCCGAAGTGCCTTTAGGAGTAACTACCGGATTGTGGATCCGAGGGAGAGTGTGTGTGAGAATAAGGCCGTTGTACGGCAATTATATATGGCCTTTAGCGTCTTTACAGACGGTCTTAGCAGCTAGAATATTCACTTTCACTTTGACTGACAGCTTCTCTCGTGGCTTATTCTACCAATGTTTGACCCGAGAGGGCGATGGCAGTGATTGCAGGTCAGTCTTTTGGGTTCACTTTGGCGAGTGTTTTCATTCCGCCTCTGTCGTTTTGTCAGGTATGTTTCTTTTGCCTTGAAGTCTATTGCGAGCGTGCCACTGCGCAATTTTTGTCTCCATCTGCTTCGATCATTTGCAAGGTTCTCCCATTCATTGGGGTCGATGTTGAATGCTTTCATCGTGACCTTGCAAGTGTCTTTGAATCGCAGATGTGGCCTACCTCTGGGTCGGTTGCCAGTAGCAAGTTCCCCGTAGAGAATTTGTCTGGGGATGCGATCATTTTCCATACGGTGGAGATGTCCAAGCCACCGCAGTCTTTTTTTGCCTAGGAGAGCCTGAGTTGATGGAATGTTGGCTCGGCTCAGAACTTCGATATTTGAGATCCTGTCTTGCCACTTGATCTTGAGAATTTTGCGTAGGCAGCGCAGGTGGAAGGAGTTGAGGGATCTTTCATGTTTGGAGTAGGTGGTCCATGTCTCTGAGCCATACAGCAGGGTGCTTAGGACGCAAGTTTGGTACACGAGTACCTTTGTTTTGATGGTCAGCTTGCTATTGTTCCACACCCTTTTTGAGAGTTTGCCAAAAGCTGTGGCCGCCTTTCCTATTCTGGCATTTATTTCAGTTGTTATGTCTGTGCTACCACTGATGGTTGAGCCTAGGTAGCAGAATTTTCCCACTTGCTCCAGAGGAGAGCCATTCAGCATGATTGGGTTGGGGTTTCTCAAGCCTTGTGTCAAAACTACAGTTTTTGAGACACTGATCTTTAGCATGAATTTGTCACAGGCTTTGGCAAGGCTATTGATGAGAGCCTGGAGCGTGGTTTCATCGTGGGCCACGATTGCAGCATCATCTGCGAAGAGGAGCTCTTGTAACATAATATGCTCTGTACGAGATTTTGCTTTTAGTCTGGCAACATTAAAAATGGAGCCGTCCACTCTGGTGTTAATAAGTACTCCACCTGAACATTGACCAAAGGCATTCTTGAGTAGGGCTGCAAAATATATACCAAATAAGGTAGGAGCAAGAACACATCCCTGCTTCACACCGCTGTTTACAGCAAATGAATTGGATGTGCAGCCCTCAAAGTTGACACATGCCCTCATGTCAGTGTGGAAGGATGCAATAAGTTTTAGCAATGTTGGTGGACAGCCTATGGATTTAAGGACTGCATACAGGCCAGATCGGCTTACGGTGTCGAAAGCCTTTGTTAGGTCCACAAAGCATGTTATAAGCGGCCTGTTTTGTTCTTTACATTTTTCTTGGATTTGCCGAAGTGCAAATATCATGTCAATAGTTGATCGTTTGCTTCGAAAGCCACATTGTGTTTCTGGTAAGACTTTTTCCGCCAGTTGTTGAAGGCGGCAGAGGATGACGCGAGCAAAAGCCTTTCCAGTAATGCTGAGGAGGGATATGCCTCGATAGTTGTTGCAGTCGCCTTTGTCTCCTTTGTTCTTGTAAAGTGTGACAATTTTGGCGTCTCTCATATCATGTGGTATCACGCCTTCTTTCCAACACTGCAGTAACAGATTATACAGGTGTGGTAATAGTGGGCCTTTTAGGTCTTTTAATACCTCTGCAGGAATGTTGTCACTTCCTGTGGCTTTTCCAGCAGACAGGTGGTCGATTGCATTGGAAAGCTCGACTAAGGAAGGTTCAGCGTCAAGTTCGGCCATTATTGGCAGTTTTTGGAGGTGTTCCTCAAAATCTGGTGGAATATTTTTCTCAGTTGAATACAACAGAGAGTAATGCTCTACCCACCTATTCAGTTGTTCATTTTTATCTGTGATGGGTTCAATATTTACAGACTTAAGTGGGGCGCTTTTGGTGATGATTGGCCCAAGAGCTACTTTCATCTGACTAAAGGCGGTTTTCATATCTCCCTTTTCATTTGCCTCTTGTATGCTGTTACACAAGTCTGTCCAGTATTTGTTGGCGCAACGTCTTACCTCCAGCTGAAGTTTAGCTTTTGCATTTTTCAAACAAGTTTTTGTACTCTGATTGCAATTTTTGTTATACTCATTGAAAGCAGATTTCTTTTGCTCAATGAGAGGTAGGAGAATTTCGCTGTTCTGGGCTACCCAGTCGTTGTTTGAAACTTTATGCTGTCCAAAAGACTTGATGGCACAGTCATGAATTTTTGAACTGAGAGTGTTCCATGTTTCATCTACCGAGTCACATTGGGTGACATTATCCATGCTTTCAGCAAATAACTTTTCAAATGACTTTCTATTTGATTCATCTCTGATTGCTGTTACACTGATCTTAGGGATTGAAGGGGCTTTTGATCTGTATATTTTCTTGGCCGAAATTTTGATTTTGCTGACTACCAGTGCATGGTCGGTGTCACAGTCAGCACTGTGGAGGGAACGTGTTATTTTTATGCAGCCCAAACTCTTCCTCCTTGAGAGAATAAGATCTAATTGATGCCAATGGCCAGACCTGGGATGGCGCCATGATGTTCTTTGGCATCTCTTAAGGTCAAAGTACGTGTTTGTAACACATAATGAGTTTACGGAGCATAGCTCCAGAAGGCGCTGCCCGTTTTCGTTGATGTTGCCAATGCCGAAGTGCCCAATGCACTTTGGCCATGCGGAGTGATCTGCTCCCACTCGAGCGTTAAAGTCACCCAGAATTAGCAGGCCTTCGGTGAGAGGGATGTTGTGGAGAGTCCTCTGCAATGCCTCGTAGAAAATGTCTTTGGTTTCGTCAGAGGAGGTAAGTGTTGGGGCATAGACACAGATAATGTTGGTAAAACCAGACCGGGTGTTCAGTCTGAGTGTCATGATGCGTTCTGACACTCCAATTGGAGTTGCGATCGAATTGATAAGGGAGTTTTTTACGGCGAAACCCACGCCGTGGATTCTCGGCTGTTCGCTGCTAAGGCCCTGCCAGAAGAAGGTGTAGTTTTCTTCTTTGACTGACCCGGAGTCGGGAAGTCGAGTTTCTTGAAGGGCAGCGTTGTCGATGTTTAGTAGCTGAAGTTCTCGATCAATAATTTGGGATTTCCTGATGGAGTCAATATTAGTGAGATATTGCTGTTGCAAGCCTGGGCGCATTGTTCTGACGTTCCAGGTACCAAGTTTTAGTATTTTTCTGTTTTTGCCAGGTGCACACTTTACGTCAGCTTTTTGACTTTTGGTCTAGCTCCAACCACCTTATGAAGCAGGCTGACGTGGCGGAACAACACCCAACTGCCTGGGGGCTGCCCAGGTTACGGCGGGCGGTAGTTGATCAATGCAGCTGAAAAGCCGCTCCCACCGACAGAGGGGACCCCTGGCGCTCATCCGTACGCCAAATGGATTGAGCTTATCACCGGTAACTGCCACCTCCCGTGTTGTGCCCATCCGTAACGGATGGCTGGAGTGTCCTCTCCAAATCGGAAATGGGTGGGCTTATAGAGGAGAGACAGACGCTTGCCAAGCCCGAGCAAACGCCTCCTCGTTTTGCTGCCTTGCCTGGGCTATTTTTAAGAGATGGTGCTTTGCCCAGAGGCACCACCCCTCTCTCTGCCATTCTAGTTAAACCCAAGGGAGAGACCAGGTCAATACATTTGGAACTAGTCCGGCTGCAGGAGATGCTGGAAGCCAGTTTGATGCAGTTCTCCCTGACAACCACCTTCGGGTCTCCACTCCTGATTTTCTGTCTGGGTTTACTCCCATAGCCTTTGCTATCATAGCAACACACAAGGCAGTGTGGTATTTGTATTCAGGGTTACCTTCCCCTAGTCTTCCTCTCTCCCGAGATGACCCACAAGACAGTGGGGGTGACAGTAGCAGGCTGTATTGTGTACTGTCGTACAATAGCAGAAAACTCTGGCCTGACCCGTAGGGCAATTAATTGCAATAATATAATGTATGTAATTGCGCTATTATCTGTATAATTAGGTTTAATAAATGTGTGAGTCTGATGGGTTGTTTTGTTAAGTGTTAAACTTGTTTGTTCGTGATTGTTGTCCTGTCATAAACTATTATATCTCCCAGTCTGGGATTTGTGACACTGGGGGCTCGTCCTGTTTACCTGTGGTCATTTTGACATTGTGTATTCGTTATATTTAGTTATTTTTCTGTTGTGCTAGGAATTCGTGCTGTTGTCCTTGTTCGTGGGATGAATGGAAATTTCATGATGATATGATTTATGTATGTTTATGAATAATAATATGTATTGATGCATGTATTTTGATGAATATGTATTAATGTGTACTTAAATTTCTGCAGAGTGTGCGTGCCAGCCTGTAGAGGTCAAGCAGCCAGAGCTCCGAGACAAGGGGAGAGGTTATAGTCAGAAAAGTTAAATAAAACGCTGATTGAAAGTTAAGTAAAAGTCAAAATTTTTGTGCCCTGGATTGTGGGCTGTTCCTTTAATCTGTCTTTTTCTCTGTTTTTGCTGTTTTCGTTGTAATTGATTGTACGGGCGGTGGCGCGGGTTTGCTGTGGTGAACTTGGTTTGTCCTCTTCGGGAGGTGGGCTAATCTAGGAACCGCGTTCATCACAGTGAACAGTTCTGTAGGGACCTGTATTTTTGTTTAGATTGTGCCGTTCCATCTTCCTCGTTGTTTTAGGAAGACGTCTCTCTTGTCCCTCTCTTACCTTTCTGTAGATACGTTCTTTTTTTTCAGACTCTGTTCTTGTTCGTACCTTGTTGTGTAATCGGCGTAGTTAGGTTGCATTTTTTTTCCATTATATTTTCTTTTTTACGTCTTTGTCCTAGTCTAGTTCGTTGTTCCTCGACGTCCTTGTGGTCTTTCTACTGAATTTCTTCATTCTTGTCGTTTCTATTTTCTCTTATAATTAATAGTGCTATACATTTTATAGATATAGAATTAAGTTGTGCTGTAAGGGTAAATTTCTGAATTGTATTGAGACAACTGGGTATTGTTATATCTGGTGTGATCTCAGGTCTCTGGTCGTATCGTTAGTGATCATACCGACAGGTTGGTCGTCTTATAATAGATACCATAACCATAAATCTGTGAAATGGCGGAACTCCAACAACTAATGAAGTTGGGTAAGGAACTTGGCCTGGAGGGAGAGGAGCTACGCGGCTGGATTAAAGAACAGCAGGCGGATTTGCGCGATGAGCGTGCTAAGGATAGAGAGCGAGAAAAAGAGGCTAAGGCTCAGGAGCAGGAGAGGGAGATAAAGTTAAGGGAGATAGAAGCTCAAGAGCGGGAGACAGACGCGCGAGTAAGAATTGCAGAATTAGAAAGCAAAAAGAATACGCCAACGGAAACAGTTGAGCGGCAGGTACACAATAAGGGTGGCGTTAGGATTAAGCTCCCTACGTTCGACGACCGGAAGGACGACATAGACGCCTTCCTTTACAGGTTCGAACTGAACGCACAATTGCAATGGGGGGAAAATAAGGAATTATGGGCCACGTACCTGGCGTCGCTATTGCAGGGGCGACGGTTAACCTACTTTAAAGAGCTACAGCGCGAAGACGTGCAAGATTACGATAAGCTGAAGGCTTTGCTGCTTCGCCGATTTGCGCGTACCGAGGAATATTTCCGGGAGCAGTTTAGGCGGGCACGTGCAGATACCAGGGAGGACTTTGCTGCCTTCGTCGCGAGACTAACGGAGTATTTCGCGAACTGGGTAGACTTGGCGCATGTGGGCGCGGATTTTGCTAAACTGAAAGACTTAATGATCCGTGACCAGCTGTACGCGTCGTGCCACAAAGATCTGGTGGCTTTCCTGAAAGAGAACGAACCCGCGACGGTGCAGGAGGCGTCTAAGTTGGCGGAAGCATACCGTACGGCACATCCGTCCAAACCAGTCGCCAGGGCGTACGTCCAAGATGCTGGGTACGTCGCCGTTGTCGAAGGGTCGCCGGCAGGACTTAGGGACAGGTCGCGTCAGCGTGGTGCCTATAGTGGGCAAGCCCAGGGGCAGCGTAAGGGCTATCACCAATCACCGGCATATGGATCCGGTAAGTTTGACCGGGCAGGAGGGCTAGGTCGCGGTAATGGCCGGGGGCGATTTGTGACCTTTGCCGATGACCGACGGCATAGGGACTCTAGTTCCGGTCGCGATGGGTCACGGGGACCCAGGCCTAGTGCAGCACAGGGAGCGGAGTGTTGGACTTGCGGACGCGTGGGTCACTTTTCACGCGAGTGTAGGGCCGCGAAGTGTTGGAACTGCGGAAGAGCAGATCACATCAGCGTGAACTGCCCTGCAGGTAGGATAGCGGCGAACGTGGACAGTAGCTCCAGTCCATGTTCCCCTAATAAATTTCATCATGCGGCTGCGTGTGTTACATCGGACAACGGAGGCGGACAGTATTCTAAGTGTCCCAGTTGTGAGAAGTTATTATCTTCCGGTGTTTTACCTTGTGGGAGAAAGATCCCCGTTATAAATTCATGTCATACAGGAGGTGGTCTTAGGGTTTATCCGGGGTTTGTTGGGGACGAACCGGTCTCGGTTTTACGAGATACAGGATCTACCGTTGTGGGAGTGCATAGGGACTGCATTCGGGATTCACAGCTTACAGGTGAGACTGTCCCGTGCATCCAATTTTCGGGGGCCATTGAGAAATTACCCATGGCAAGAGTAATGATAGATACACCTTTCCTTAGCGGGGAAGTCGAAGCAGTCGTTGGTTGTTTTCCAGGCGCCCAGCTCATCATTGGGAATGTATCACGGGTAGTTTCCCCTTCCGATGAGAACGTGCAAGCATGGTCGCAATCAAAAGGTATTGACTTTTGCGCCGCGGTCGAAACACGTCGACGGGTAGCTGATAAAGATAAGATTAGACCTTTGGCTACGCCAGCGGTCAACCTAGATATCACGCCAGAGCGCTTGGCGAGATTACAAAGGGAGGACCCATCATTAAACCCATGTTTTGGGGAAGCGCGAACCGAGAAAACGAGGAAATATAAGAACGAGTCATCTTCTTTTTTTGTCCAGGGGGGCATTCTGTTCCGTATGTACGTCACAGTGGCTTCCGTTCAAAAGCAGGTCGTCGTGCCACGGTCGTTAATTGCTACAGTATTGCGTCTGGCCCATGATGTTCCATTAGCGCATCATATGGGAAGTGCTAGAACCAAGCAGAGAATTCTGAAAGATTTTTATTGGCCATCGATACATAGAGATGTACGGCTGTATTGTAAGACGTGCAGTGCGTGCCAAAAGACGACGCATAAGGGTCGTACACCCCAGGCTCCTCTTCAAAAGATCCCCACGGTTTCGGAACCGGTTAAAAAGGTTTCGATAGACCTTGTTGATTTAAGAGAAAGATTATCTTCAGCGCGCACTATAGCAGAAGAAGCGTCTAGTATCGCTTCAGCAAGAGCAAAGAACTATAAAGATAGAGGGTCCAAACTGAGAATTTTTAAGCCAGGAGACAAGGTCCTATTGTTGTTACCTACGGACCATAATAAGTTATTGATGACATGGAAAGGTCCTTATGTTATTGAGCGAATTGTTTCGAAGGTAGATTACGCTATCCACATTGATGGATCAGTAAAGGTTTTCCACGTTGATATGCTGCAGAGGTTTCATGAGAGACCAGAGTATCTGTATTCTCATACTGGTATTAAAGGACATACCTAATGTCGTGTCATTCTTTGACGATATAGCATGTCATACGTCGACATGGTCTGATCATATTCAGACACTAACAGTAATTTTTCAACGATTACGTCATTTTGGGTTAACTGCTAAACCCGCAAAGATGGATTTGGCATGTCCAGAGATAATATTCTTAGGACATATTGTGGGTAGAGGTGTTCAGAGACCTGAAGTAACAAAAATTGACAAATTAGTAGGGTTGCAAATCCCTAAAACAAAGAAACAAGTCAGAAGCTTAGTGGGAATTTTAAATTATTACAGAAAGTTCATTCCAAATTTTTCCTCCTTGTCATCTTCTCTTACTGACCTTACTAAGAAGGGACAACCCGATAAGGTCCAGTGGACGTCTGAATGTCAGACAGCATTTGATAATTTGGTGACAGCATTATCATCGTCACCCATTCTGATATTACCCGATTTTCGATCTAATTTTATCCTCAGAACGGATGCGTCGGACTCTGGTGTCGGCGCTTGTCTTCTACAGGAGAAGAACGAATGTCTCCATCCTGGATGTTATGTCAGTAGGAAGTTATTGCAGAGAGAAAGAAAGTATTCTGTGATAGAGCGTGAGTGTCTTGCCATTGTGTGGTCCGTCCAGAAATTAGGACGTTATCTCATGGGACGAGAATTTTGTATCCAGACAGACCACAAGCCACTGACATTTTTGTCGAAGAATCGTTCGTCCAGCCCACGCTTGTCTAGATGGGCATTGGCTTTGCAGCCGTATACCTTCGTTATTCAACCAATTCCAGGAACCAGCAATCATATCGCCGACTACCTTAGTCGAGCCTAGGGGAAGAGTTCAGGAGCTTATACATCGGAGGACAGGAACATTGACAGGATCTGTGTGAATGAGTCGACTTTAAAATATTGACATTATAAATATGATATGAAGAATGGTTGATAGGTTGATTGGGTTTTGATTCTGTATTAGATATTGTGTTTAGTTAGCTATTCATGATGTGACACATATATTCATATTGCAGGCCATATTGATCCCCATATTTTCCCCTGATTTCGGTATTTTATATACTAGGGGAACTGCTAGGTCAGTTCTTTTAGTGTAGGTATTGCTCACGCTCACTCGTTGACAGTCATCTTGATGCGATTTGAAATTAATTGCATTAATTTTTTTGGGGTGGGGGATGATGTCACGAGTGGAGTGAGTGCAATTAAGGGGATTGCTACAGAGCGGGTGTAGAGTAAGAAGGGCTCACAGTAGACAAGTAAGTTAAGCGTGCTGTTGTGAGTAGTGGGAGGGTCTGAATGAGGCGAAAGCGCTGTATTACTATCACTGCAAGTTAGAAGGTCCTACGGAACGGACCTGTGAATAAGAGCCCATCGGGCGGACATAAGGGGAGCAGTCGAGAAGACTAGTGAGAGAGTCTTTCCAGTAATGACTGGTACGTAGAACGTTGATTGATTATTATGATTGATGTATTATATTATATTCGTCTATTACCATGATGTAAATAAGTATATGTGAGGAATGTGGAAGTCCTTGATATTGGATATAGCAATGTGCGCCATGAGCGATAGATGAAAGTGAGTTCATGGACTTGTAGCGCGAGTGAGTAGTGTGTACTCCGATGGAGGTGTGTTACCGTAAGATGTGTGGTGAGTGAAAGGTGAACTAGTGTGTGTACGCTTCACGGATTGTAAGGAGAGGTGGAGTGAATAGAAATGGTAGGGTATTATACCAATGTAATGTTATTCTTGTAGGTGTCGAGGACGGGCCGCAGAGCCACCTCGATGAGCACAGGGGATAGGCCAGCATAGGGCCGGAGGCCACACATAGGCCGGAAGTGAGGCTGTCAGTGCAGGACAGTAGAGGCACATAGAGTCGTGGCAGTCAGGCCACGGACAGGGACGTAGATATGAGCGTGAATGTGATAATGTACTATTGCCATGCTGAGGGGCTAGTGAACTAATAATGTCTATTGAAATGATAATGTCTATTGAAATGATAATGTGTTATTGCCCTGCTGAGGTGCTAGGGGAATGCTAAGGTGTATGACAATAGGAAGGTGATATTGAGAGACTGCGGTGCCAGTGAATTATTAATGTGCTATTAAGACCCTGAGGGGAGAGGCTGAGGCCGAAGTGCCTTTAGGAGTAACTACCGGATTGTGGATCCGAGGGAGAGTGTGTGTGAGAATAAGGCCGTTGTACGGCAGTTAATTGCAATAATATAATGTATGTAATTGCGCTATTATCTGTATAATTAGGTTTAATAAATGTGTGAGTCTGATGGGTTGTTTTGTTAAGTGTTAAACTTGTTTGTTCGTGATTGTTGTCCTGTCATAAACTATTACATCTCCCAGTCTGGGATTTGTGACATATATAATATATGACACTGTATGGAAGTACATTCTAGATACCACCACAATGCGTTGATAAATCAGATACCTGTGACCTCGACCCAGTAACATCTCAGAATGCTGTGCGCTAACAGTTCAACATTCACAGTCGTCCTTACAGCATTATCTGGATGTGTGAACCGACACCAAGGCTTATTAGTGATTGAAAACATAACATAGCGATAAAAGTGTTGAGGTGGTTGGTTCTACGCCTTTCCAGGTTCTCTTTAGATAACATTTGGCGGTCATCTAATCGAAAACATATTTCTGATAATAAATCAGCGGTTCTTTCACCTGTACTGACGTGTCTCCCCCCGCCGAAAAACCCACCAGGGAGCGAAATATGCCTGTGTCACTAGATGTACAGTATAAAACTACAACTTTTTGCTCTTTATAATTTCAAATACCAGAAAGGCCAACTGCAGCCGTTACAATGTTTAGGATTTACCAACTGGCAGTTGGACCGGCCAGTGATCAGGGGTTTGAGTTTGAGTTTGACTTTAATGGTCACTTTGCGCTTGTCACGGTTTTTCTTGCAGTGTTAAGTTAAAAGATAATAAAGCGGTATTTTTATGAGAGGAGGGTAAAAAACTCCATATTTATTATTTTACATAAATATTGGCCTACATTTTCTGGTCCCATCAGACCCCAAACCTCAACCATGTCCTCTCCACTCCTTCCCCTGCTTCTCTGAATGAACAGGGCTGATAACTGTCACCGTTTGAGAACACCTCGTCCTGATGTACATCCTGTTTACTAAATGTTCTATCTATACCGTGGTAAGAGAGACTGAACAGCTGCAGATCGGCCCTTGAGCTTTTAGGACATCTTTGTCTCTAAAACTATCTTACACAAGAAGTCATGAAGCTCTTCCTTGTGTTGTTTTGGAATATTCTGTACGGTAAGTGACGTTTTCTTTCTCGTGTCAGGCTCGGTTCACACTGAAAAGTTTCCGCTCTGACTTCGGATTCTGTTCGGTTTATCAAAAAACAAAAACAGTTCTGCCTCTCCTTCTTTTCCAGACAAAATAGTAATGTTGTCGCTCATTTATTGTCCGGTATTAACTAAGGACGTGATGTTCAGAAAATCCTTAGAACTGCAAGATCAAAGCCAGGAAGCATTAGGCGTGATGCGTCAGAAACAAACTGCCATAGTAATATCTGTCAAGTAGGGTACGCAAGCCTCCTTAATGGCTAAACTTACAGATAGATGGATAGATAGATAGATAGATAGATAGATAGACAGACAGACAGACATACAGACATACAGACAGATAGACAGACAGACAGACAGAGGCAGATAGACAGACAGACAGGCATGATAGATAGATAGAGAGATAGATAGATAGAGAGAGAGATAGATAGATAGATAGAAAGATAGATAGATAGATAGATAGATAGATAGATAGATAGATAGATAGATTGATAGATAGATAGAATAATAGATAGATAGATAGATAGATAGGTAGATAGACAGATAGATAGATAGACAGGTAGATAGACAGAGAGGTAGATAGATAGATAGATACATAGATAAATAGATAGATAGATAGACAGATAGATAGCTAGATAGGTAGGTAGATAGATAGATAGATAGATAGATAGATAGATAGATAGATAGATAGATAGATAGATAGATAGAATAATAGATAGATAGATAGATAGATATATAGATAGATAGATAGGTAGATAGACAGATAGATAGATAGACAGGTAGATAGACAGAGAGATAGATAGATAGATAGATAGATAGATAGATACATAGATAGATAGATAGATAGATAGATAGATAGATAGATAGATAGATAGATAGACAGATAGATAGATAGATAGGTAGGTAGGTAGATAGATAGATAGATAGATAGATAGATAGATAGATAGATCGATAGACAGATATATAGACAGATAGATAGATAGATAGGTAGGTAGATAGATAGATAGATAGATAGATAGATAGATAGATAGATAGATAGATAGATAGATAGATAGATAGATAGATAGATAGCAGGAGCGATGCGTGGCCCTCTGGAGAGGGTAATCAAAATTTAAGCTAGTAAGATCCTTATAATAGGACGTATCGCTACATCATATTTACATAATTATAAATGCAGCGACTAAAACAATGAAACGGGTGCTAGGCACGGCAAAATCTAAAGAGCGGGCTATTCTTGTCAACAGGACAGGAATGCAGCAATTTACAAGCCAAACTAATCTGAAAATACCATTCATTCATACTAACAGACGTATAGACTCATATTTTTCATCCATTTTTTATATATAATTTGAACGGCAAGTTTTCATTGTCATATTCATAGCCAGAGATTTTGTTATTCTACCATCTCATAAAGTTTCTCGAAAAAGACCCACTAACATTAAATGGCAGAAAGTGCTTAAGTGGCATCTCTGTGACACAACAATGTGCAGCGATCTCGGAGAAGTGGCTATCTGCCGTTTGCTCGACCTATCAAGTGAAGTGATGTTCTTGATAGTTACGTTCGACTGATTTTTATCACAGTTGTCTGGATCTAGACTATATTATTATGCCTTGATAGCTCTTACTGTGGGTGGAGTAAATTATTCTTAGATTACCTCAAACAAACCAAAAAAATCCACACTAACTCTTTCACTCTACCTTTTACCTTTCGATTAGGATGAACTTGAACACGACCGCATAATCAAAAACATGCACAGATCTAGGTAAAATCAGGTCAAACTTTGATTATAAATCTATTTTTATCCCCTACTATTCTGCTGTCTGCGGGCCACGTCGACGAATACAGGTTATGCTCAAGATAGCTTCTGGGTGTAGTCAAGTCTTCTTCGTCTTTGTTAATCAGTGATTATGGACCAGTTCATAAAGTGTAGGTCCCTATAATTAGATAAAGATGCTTTTCGGTGAGGGGTGTTGGACTATAATTATAAATAAACGCAAATACCGAGGGAGAATTGAATGCTGAACTGACTAAATTTTAAAGGACTTGGAGTTGGGCTCGATCTGGAAAGCACAGTAACTCTAGAATTAACATTAGAAAGGTAATCACTGATTATAATTTGATTATGAGGAAGCCTCGCCCCTGATAGATAGATAGATAGATAGATAGATAGATAGATAGATAGATAGATAGATAGATAGATAGATAGATAGATAGATAGATAGATAGGTTCAGTTCACCAAACCTGTCACTTTTGACATTGAAGGTTGCACGGCACTGAGTGAGTTCACGAACCCGCACTGTAAATCCGGTACAAAAGTTATAGTCCAGCTGTTTGAGTGGACATGGTCCAGTATTGCCCGAGAGTGTCCATTTCTGGCTGAGGCTGGCTATTGTGCTGTACAGGTATGAACATTTCATGTGTCATTGTTGTTGTTGTTGCTGGGGTTGTTATAACTGCCATAAACCATCGTATACAATAACAAACATAGTCAGCAGATATAAGTTAAAATAATATCGTCAAAATTTATACTTATGTACTTTTTTACCACAAGACATCTACGGCATTTTATAAGGGACACGTTGGCCTAGGGGCAAAGTGCTCGTCTGTCATCCTGAAGGTACCAGGTTCAAGTCCCTGTCGCTGCGTGCATATTGGAATTTGTTGGGAAAATTCCTGTCCCTGATACTATGGTAAGTGGATCGAGCTCGAGCACCTAGTCTTCTCGGAAAAGGACGAAAAACTCGGAGGTTCTGTGCACCCGTAGCCAACGTTAAAGATACCTTGGCAGTCGCAAATCGAGAAGAGCAGACCGGACAGGGCCGTTGTGCGGGCAAAAAAAAAAATTAACAAGAAAAATGAAGGCAAGAAAAGTGAGGTGTAAACGCCTCCTAAACTAAAGACTCCAAACGCATGGCATTTTGTATTTCCGATCGTAGATTTTAATATGTCTCATATACAAAGGCGAGTGAGTAACCCCGCTCCCGCTCCCTCACCATCTTCAACAATTAATTCTTTCAATTTTCACCCCTCCCCCACACACACACACACACGACAGGTTTCAGTGCCCACAGAACACGAAATCCAGAGAGTTCCATTCCATGGCTGGGAGGAGAGATACCTGCCGGTCAGTTACAAGATACATACAAGATCTGGCAATGAGTCACAGTTTCTAGAGATGACCACAGCTTGTGAAAAGTCCGGGATTAGGTAGGTATGATTTGTACACGTCGGCACACTGTCGGCCTTATTTTCTTTCTGCAAATGTTCTGGTAAAATTTGAGATCAATAGTTGTTGTGTCGTTGACGTGAGTGCGTGAAAGACGTTACGTTCCACCCCTAAGGAAGGTATCATACTAAGCCCGGTCAGACACAGTCAGATGGTGGCAGACAAGAAATGCCTACCATAATTTCCTACATTTTCTTAAAGTAAATCCGGGAAGACCCTATCATACTAAGCCCGTTCAGACACAGCTTCTGCCATTATTTCTTTAGTGTACATATTGCTGGCAGCATATGACTGTGTGTGACCGGGCTTAGCATGATACTTCCCTATCCTTAGTAAAATACACCTCTAAAGGGCTACAGAATCAAAATAAGCTTATTTCGACTGAAGATGAAATGTTCCGTCTGTAACAGTAGATCAACATTGTTATGCCAACCTCGTCCTAACCTTGTCGTAACCCTAACATTAACAGATAACTTTGTCTAAGTTTTCTAATATTATTTACATTCTAAATCACCACCAGGAAGATATAACTTACAATAACATCCCACCAAACATCTGTCTGTCTGTCTATCTATCTATCTATCTATCTATCTATCTATCTATCTATCTATCTATCTATCTATCTATCTATCTATCTATCTATCTATCTATCTATCTATCTATCTATCTATCTATCTATCTATCTATCTATCTATCTATCTATCTATCTATCTATCTATCTATCTATCTGTCCGTCCGTCGGTCGGTCGGTCGGCCGGTCGATCGACCTACCTGCCTGCCTGTCTGTCCGTCTGTCTGTCTGTTTGTCTGTCAGTCTGTCTGTCTGTGTGTCTGTCTGCCTATCTATCTATCGATCGTTTTTTCACAGGATTTTTGCAGATGTTGGTTTCAATGTTATGGCGCCAGGGGTGGGTATGGGAGATGCTGGCACGCGCTACAACGGATTTGCCAGGGACTATCCAGGTGTGCCGTATAATTCTTCTCACTTCCATAGTCTGTAAGTACTCACTCACTCACTGACTCACTCACTCACTCACTCAGACACTCACTCCCTCACTCACTCACACATTCATTCATTCACTCACTCACTCACTCACTCAGTCCCTCACTCACTCACACATTCATTCATTCACTCACACACTCACTCAACCACTCACTCACTCACTCACTCACTCACTCACTCCCTCACTCACTCACACATTCATTCATTCACTCACTCACTCACTCACTCACTCACTCACTCACTCACTCACTCACTCACTCACTCACTCACCAACCCACTCACTCACTCACTCACTCACTCACTCATTTAAATCGCTAGCTAAATACTGTGTCATCATGTGGCAGATAGAACAGGTACTCAGTCATAGGCCTTGTCTGAATCCTGTATGTTGTCACCTACCAGAGAGGAATGTTTTGATGTCCAACGAGACACACAGGAAGGGTACAGTGAGGCGATCAGAAAATGTGCCCAGTCACCAGACCTGGACCAGAGCCAACCTTACGTCAGAGGGAAAATCGTAGAACTTCTCGATCACCTGATTGACCTTGGGGTCACGGGGTTTTATATCGACTCAGCCAAACATATGTATCCCGAGGATATTGATATTATTTACAAGGCCGTAAGTGATTTCTTGGCAAAACTCTACAGGGCAGCGTTTCTCAACCTATATTTTTGGTCTCCCATGCCCCACTTCAATTTGCCCCCAAAAGACGCGCGTTTTACCAAAATTAGACAAAGTTAATATGTAGTATATATACAAAAAGATTAAAAGAATATATACTCAGTAAATCTATACAGCGAAGTTAAAATACACTATGAAATTATTGCCATATTGCCACGGCCGACCTTAAGAAATACTGATCTAGAGGGAGAGACGCCAAAACTGATGAGAGCCAGAGAAATGAGGGGGTTGGGGCAGTGTTCTGGTGGTGGAAATGGTGTTGGCATTGATGGTGGTGTAGGGACGTTTGTGATGGCGATAGTAGAGATTTTGGTAGTGATGTTGATGGTGGTGGTGTGGCAGTGGCAATGATGTTGATGCTGATTATGATATTTGGACATTTATGGTGGTGGTGGTGGTGTTGTTGGTGTTCACGACGGTGGTTGTGGTGCTGACGTTGCATCTTCTGCAGGATAGCTGACGTTTGGTCAAGTCAACTTTATGTCGTAGGTGTTGTTGGATTTCAGCTTTTATTGCCCAAATTTCATGTATTGCACCCAGGTCAAGAACAACAAATTTGGACAGCGGCCTTTGATGATTAACGAAGTGGTGGACACATTACAGGACCACGTCAGATCGGATGAGTATCTGTACAGAGGGTTGGGCTATCTCACAGGTTAGGCTGTCATGCTAGCGGATAAAAACTTGCACATTGTTACAAACATCAATTTATTTAATCTCATAAAATTAGTAGTATTGATTTTATTATTAAAGTAGTATACAACACGCCAACGCTTGGACACGTGAATACAATCATCCCTTGTATTTCATACCCCCACCTCCTCCTCCCCACACTGGCATACAATGGGATGACAGCGCCCGGGGCAAGGCAAGTATTACGCGCCTTCCCAAGACCCGGGGACAGTTAGGTCTCTTTTGCACCCCCCCCCCTCCCCCCCCCCAGTCCCCAAGCAAATGCATTGTATTTTAAGAAAATACTGATGTAATTAAAGTAAAATGCATTTAAAATTGTATAAATTCCTCTGAAAAATGAGATGCCACAACAGTCCAGGCATTTGCAAAAAGGTAACTGGATAGGGATTAGAAAATATTTTTTATTGGATGCGTAAATCATTTAAATGCTTTTAAGACAATATTTAGAAATGGTTTAAGATGCCATTCATGCCAAGAAATCAGTTTTATTTAACTAAGAATTTTGCGTCCGGGGCAACTGCCCCTTTGGCCTTGCCCACGTTACGCTGCTGACTCCGTGCATATTTGAATGTGTCAGCTGTAATTGGAACATCAATCAACCAGTCTATTCACCAAATTGATGAATTGAAGATGGTACGACGAATGTAATCCATGTAATCTTGGTTTCTCTGCCCCTAAATTCCACTTCTCCTCTAGGCTAGCTCAAATGTTAATGGAATGATGAAAGTGATCCATGTGAACTTTAGTTTCTCTCGCCAGAATTCCACTATTCCTCTAGGATAGCTCATGTCTATGGAGTGATGGAAGTGATCCATGTAAACTTTGGTTTCTGTCCCCAGAATTCCACTACTCATCTAGGATAGCCCAGGCCTTGAAGGAAGACAATTTGCTAGGCCTCTGCGACATTTTCATCTTTCTGTTCCCCTCGGAACGTGCGCTGATATTTGTGGACAACCACGCTGTCCAACGTGGCAAGTTGATCACTGGAGATTATTTAAGCCATAAGGTGCTTGGTTTTTCATAATCAAAAATAGTTATTTTACACGTCCAAATGTATGAAATTTTCTCCTGGAGAAATTAGAAACACAGTTCACTATATAACAGTTTGCTTGAATTCAGACTCAATTTCTGTCAAATCATTACCTTTTCTACCATTACTAGCTAGGGTGCCCAGTGTTGCTCTCTCTTGAAACCACTCCTTCTTTCTTTCTCTCACCCTCTCACTCTCTCTCTCTCTCTCTCTCTCTCTCTCTCTCTCCATCTCTCTTTTTCTTTCTTTCTCCTTCCCTCTCCCCTTCCCTCTGTCTCTCTCGTTCTCCCTCACTCTTTCTTTCTGTTTTTCTTTCTTGTTCTCTCGCTCTCATTTCTCTCTCTTTCTCATTCTCCCTTTTTCTCGTTCTCTCCACTCTTTCTCCTCTTTTCCCAAATCTCTTTCTCTCTTTCCCCTCTCTATCCCCTCTCACCCTCTCTCATTCTTTCTCTCTCTCCCTTTCTCTTCCTCTCTCGCTTGTTCTCTGCATCTGTCTGTCTGTCTCTCTCTCTCTCACCTTTTATTGTCCCTTAATATTGACCAGCACTCGTTGTTTTCCAAAAACGCACAAGTTCCACTTGTCTTTGAGTCCCTCAGAACAATTTTGTTTCTTTCTGTTTGACCACTAGTAACAGCAAAACGATATTATTATTTCAGGACACCCAGCTGTACAAGATGGCCCAAGCTTTCACTTTAGCCACAGATTACGGGATGCCACGTGTCATGTCCAGCTATTACTTCACCGACACCCAAGCTGGACCTCCACGTGACCGAAGTTATAACATTCTGGAAGTGATGGTCAATGCCGATGGTACCTGTGGAAACGGCTGGGTGTGTGAACACAGGTCAGCTAGGCTTACAGTTTTCTATGCTTCAGCTAGTCAAACACTACTTCTGTGCGTGTTTCCTACCTTGACCAATCAACATTTGTACGAACAATTTCCCCATACATATGTACGTGGCCAGTCAACATTTGTACTAACAATTTCCCCATACATCTGTAAGTGACCAGTCAACATTTGTGCGAACGATTTTACCATACATAAATATGTAGGTGACCAGTCAACATTTGAACGAACAATTTCCCCATACATATTATGTAGGTGACCAGTCAATAGTTGTGTACGAACAATTATATGTATGGGGCAATTGTTCGTTCAAATGTTGCCTGGTCACCTACATATGTATGGAGAAATTGTTCTTAAATATGTAGGTGACCAGTCAACATTTGTACTAACAATTTCCCATACATCTGTAGGTGGCCAGTAATTCAACAAATGATCAAGTTTAACCAACGGGTCAGGTATCAGAGAATGCATCACTGTGTGTCCACACAAGACACCATCTCATTCCTCATGGGCATGGACAATTTCTTCTGGATGACCACAGGTCCATTTCAACCTCAGGAAGTGGACACACGTGAGTCGACAGATAGGCAGAATGTCTCAAAAATGTATAGACACATTGCCTATTGATACGGTGTCAATTAAGATACATCCAAGATCTAGAATTCGAATTCATAAATAGGACAGTTGTGTAATTACTTAAGTTATCACATCTTCAAACTACGGCAATTCTGGGCCAGACGCAGTTCAGTATGGTTACAAACAACTTTAAGCATTTCTTTTGTGTATACAGTTTTTGAGACACGCGGTATTACAACTTCTTCAGTACAGTCTAAATACTCAGCTATATTTTGTTCCTTATTAGGTTTGAATTTATTTAGATTACTAGCACTCAGGGCTGTCATTGCATCCTGTTTCAGTTTTTAGAGTAAGTACGATTACAACAGTCTGTAGAAAGATAATTACTGTTTCAACCATTCTGTCTACCACGACATTGTAAGAGCATGACTGCTAGCATGCTACTGTGTTGGGAAGAAGAATGTATAGAGAAGCACAAATATTTCTTTGTAATGAATTTTCATTTGAGAATGGAACCCAGCACTAGAAGCAATAGGCTCTCTCATGTATACTGTAGCTATACTATAAGAAATAGTGTCTAGTTAGGCGATTGCTGTCTTGAGTTTTCCTTTTTCTTCAGCATTGCTGCAAGTGTGTCTGACATTGGGGGTCTTCATGGCCAATGGAGAATACCTGTCTCTATAGACTTAGCTATTTGGTTAGTCCCGGAAAAAAATGTCGGTCTAGAGAGCTTCAGACTGACTCCCAAGGAATCTTTGTGAAGATGGAAAGATTGGTAGTTTTATAAAGATAATATGGACTTGGTGCGCAGTCTTCAATTGTCTGTGTTGTCTCTGCTCTTGACATCCTGTCTCCAATTGTCTGGGTTGTCTTTGGCCTTGACGTCCTGTCTTCAATTGTCTGTGTTGTCTCTGCTCTTGACATCCTGTCTCCAATTGTCTGGGTTGTCTTTGGTCTTGACGTCCTGTCTTCAATTGTCTGTGTTGTCTCTGCTCTTGACATCCTGTCTCCAATTGTCTGGGTTGTCTTTGGCCTTGACGTCCTGTCTTCAATTGTCTGGGTTGTCTTTGGCCTTGACGTCCTGTCTCCAATTGTCTGGTTGTCTTTGGTCTTGACGTCCTGTCTCCAATTGTCTGGGTTGTCTTTGGTCTTGACGTCCTGTCTCCAATTATCTGTGTTGTCTCTGCTCTTGACGTCCTGTCTCCAATTGTCTGGTTGTCTTTGGTCTTGACGTGCTGTCTCCAATTGTCTGGGTTGTCTTTGGTCTTGACGTCCTGTCTTCAATTGTCTGGGTTGTCTTTGGTCTTGACGTCCTGTCTCCAATAGTCTGGTTGTCTTTGGTCTTGACGTAGTGTCCTCAATTGACTGGGTTGTCTTTGGCCTTGACGTCCTGTCTCCAATTGTCTTGGTTGTCTCTGGTCTTGACGTCCTGTCTCCAATTGTCTGTGTTGTCTCTGGTCTTGACGCCCTGTCTCCAATTGTCTGGGTTGTCTTTGGCCTTGACCTCCTGTCTCAAATTGTCTGGTTGTCTTTGGTCTTGACGTCCTGTCTCCAATTGTCTGGTTGTCTTTGGTCTTGACGTCCTGGCTCCAATTGTCTGGGTTGTCTTTGGTCTTGACGTCCGGTCTCCAATTGTCTGGTTGTCTTTGGTCTTGACGTCATGTCTCCAATTGTCTGGGTTGTTTTTGGTCTTGGCGCCCTGTCTTCAATTGTCTGGGTTGTCTTTGGTCTTGACGCCATGTCTCCAATTGTCTGATTGTCTCTGGTCTTGACGTCTTGTCTCCAATTGTCTGGGTTGTCTTTGGTCTTGACATCCTGTTTCCAATTGTCTGGGTTGTCTTTGGTCTTTGCGTCCTGTCTCCAATTGTCTGGTTGTCTCTGGTCTTGACGCCATGTCTGCAATAGTCTGGGTTGTCTTTGGTCTTGACATCCTGTCTCCAATTGTCTGTGTTGTCTTTGGTCTTGACGTCCTGTCTCCAATTGTCTGGTTGTCTTTGGTCTTGACGTCATGTCTCCAATTGTCTGGGTTGTCTTTGGTCTTGGCGCCCTGTCTTCAATTGTCTGGGTTGTCTTTGGTCTTGACGCCCTGTCACCAATTTTCTGGGTTGTCTCTGTTCTTGACGCCCTGTCTCCAATTGTCTGGTTGTCTCCTCTCTTGACGTCCTGTCTCCAATTATCTGAGTTGTCTTTGGTCTTGGCGCCCTGTCTTCAATTGTCTGGGTTGTCTTTGGTCTAGACGTACTGTCTCCAATTGTCTGGGTTGTCTTTGGTCTTGACGCCCTGTCACCAATTGTCTTGGTTGTCTCTGGTCTTGACGTCCTGTCTCCAATTGTCTGGTTGTCGCTGGTCTTGACGTCCTGTCTCCAATTGTCTGGTTGTCTTTGATCTTGACGTCCTGTCTCCAATTGTCTGGTTGTCTTTGGTCTTGACGTCCTGTCTCCAATTGTCTGGGTTGTCTTTGGTCTTGACGTCCTGTCTCCAATTGTCTGGTTGTCTTTGGTCTTGACGTCATGTCTCCAATTGTCTGGGTTGTCTTTGGTCTTGGCGCCCTGTCTTCAATTGTCTGGGTTGTCTTTGGTCTTGACGCCATGTCTCCAATTGTCTGATTGTCTCTGGTCTTGACGTCTTGTTTCCAATTGTCTGGGTTGTCTTTGGTCTTGACATCCTGTTTCCAATTGTCTGGGTTGTCTTTGGTCTTTGCGTCCTGTCTCCAATTGTCTGGTTGTCTCTGGTCTTGACGCCATGTCTGCAATTGTCTGGGTTGTCTTTGGTCTTGACATCCTGTCTCCAATTGTCTGTGTTGTCTTTGGTCTTGACGTCCTGTCTCCAATTGTCTGGTTGTCTTTGTTCTTGACGTCATGTCTCCAATTGTCTGGGTTGTCTTTGGTCTTGGCGCCCTGTCTTCAATTGTCTGGGTTGTCTTTGGTCTTGACGCCCTGTCACCAATTGTCTGGGTTGTCTCTGTTCTTGACGTCCTGTCTCCAATTGTCTGGTTGTCTTTGGTCTTGACGTCATGTCTCCAATTGTCTGAGTTGTCTTTGGTCTTGGCGCCCTGTCTTCAATTGTCTGGGTTGTCTTTGGTCTAGACGTACTGTCTCCAATTGTCTGGGTTGTCTTTGGTCTTGACGCCCTGTCACCAATTGTCTTGGTTGTCTCTGGTCTTGACGTCCTGTCTCCAATTGTCTGGTTGTCTCTGGTCTTGACATCCTGTCTCCAATTGTCTGGGTGGTCTTTGGTCTAGACATACTGTCTCCAATTGTCTGGGTTGTCTTTGGTCTTGTCGCCATGTCTCCAATATTCTGGGTTGTCTTTGGTCTTGACATCCTGTCTCCAATTGTCTGGGTTGTCTCTGGTCTTGACGTCCTGTCTCCAATTGTCTGGCTTGTCTCTGGTCTTGACGCCCTGTCTCCAATTTTCTGGGTTGTCTCTGGTCTTGACGTCCTGTCTCCAATTGTCTGGGTTGTCTCTGGTCTTGACGTTCTGTCTCCAATTGTCTGGGTTGTCTTTGGTCTTGATGTCCTGTCTCCAATATTCTGGGTTGTCTT
This sequence comes from Onchidella celtica, assembly GCA_963931925.1. NCBI lineage: Eukaryota > Metazoa > Mollusca > Gastropoda > Systellommatophora > Onchidiidae > Onchidella > Onchidella celtica. The sequence goes on from OZ007573.1 coordinate 3,455,669, forward strand.
TGGTCTTGACGTCCTGTCTCCAATTTTCTGGGTTGTCTCTGGTCTTGACGTCCTGTCTCCAATTGTCTGGGTTGTCTCTGGTCTTGACGTCCTGTCTCCAATTGTCTGTGTTGTCTCTGGTCTTAATGTCCTGTCTCCAATTGTCTGGGTTGTCTCTGGTCTTAACGTCCTGTCTCCAATTGTCTGGGTTGTCTCTGGTCTTGACGTCCTGTCTCCAATTGTCTGGGTTGTCTTTGGTCTAGATGTCCTATCTTCAGTTGTCTGGATTGAATCTGGTCTTGGTACACTGACTGTAGTTTTCTCGGTTGTATCTGGAATTGGCTTTGACGCAATTTCTACAATTATCTGGTTTGCCTCTGATCTAGAAGTCATGTCTTCAATTGACTGAGTTGTCGCTGGTGTTGACGTCCTGTCTGACAATAGTGTGTTGACTCCAAATGTAACAATCTGGCTTATATCTGTGCTTAGATTATATTAATCTGAAATTGTATTACGGCTGAAACCCTTCAGTGATTGTACAATAATAGTTGGTTGTCTTGACTCCAGGACTCCCACCAGGCCGTTATTGTGACGTCATCACCAACTGTACAGATGAGTACATAGTGGATGCACTGGGCAAGACTGAATTTGTGGACACTGGCGAGCCAATCAAAGCATTAATACACAGTAAGTATTCATGGTTAGAAAACGAGGAGGTGGCGGGCAGTGACTTAATTATATTAAATAGCGAAATTATGCAATCAACAACCCCAATAACCCGTACACTTTTAGCACGGGTGTAGCAGGCTAAAGTAAACCCCCCACCCAGGCTATACCACACGTGTACTTTGAACTAAGCCAGACTATACCCGCCCCCCCCCCCCACACACACACACACCTGTCCAGAGTATTCCCCCTGGCGTACTTTAAAACAACAACAACAACAACAACCAGTCAAGACCACAGTTTATTTCGCCCTTCGTTTAAATTGTTCATTATCACTGTCATCAGATATATATACATACATGAACACATTCTTGACACGCGTAAATCATAATACACTTTAGAGGAAATAATAATAACACTTTACTTCAGCCTTAGTCTAAATTGGTATACATACATTTTTGACTCCCGTAAAGGGGTACGGAAGACTGAGCCGGTTTTTCACCTGTTATGCAACGCATTGCGCAATAAGCCGCCGACCCCTGTTGTAAAACTGAGCCGGTTTTTTGTTGTACATATCGACTATGTTGTTTTCGAACTTTAGATCGATTAGCCTGATGCACCAACCCTAAAGTCACTGGACTGCATAAACGTGATAGATCTTTGGATAGACTCAGTATGCTAACTGACTGTGCGCGAGCGTCTAACAACTCAATAGGCTAGCCCAAGGCGTCACAGAGACAGGCTAGGCCTAGTCAAGCAGTTTGTTTTGGTCATGAGTTTGAACGTTTGTATTAGTTTCTAGGTTGCGACACATTGGCGTTCGGTCTATTTTTTCGGCAAATTAATGTCATTGAGATTGGTTCCGGTGTCTGTATCACACTCACAAAACAACTTCCGGTTAGGACTGGTTTGAATGATGAGATTGAGTTAGACTATCAAGTACGAAACTTTGTACGTGTGTTCTCAATGCGCCTAGACTAGGAAAAAGAAAAGGTCTGGAATTGGGAGATTGACGCTGCAGGGCCAAAAGTACAGGTTTGTGTTTTCAATATGCCTAGGAAAATATTATAATATTTCTTTTCCATTAACACATGACATTATCAATTCCTGCGTTGTGCAAACAAACTAACCCGTGCGCAAATCATAGCCATTTGAGGGATGCTGGCGGGACGCGCAGGACGTCAACGGGCAAAAGGAGAGCAGTAAAACGTATCTTAAAAACAAACAAACAAAAATAAAATAAAGCTAAAGGAACAGGCAAAATGAAGCAGGTCCGTAATAATCACCCAAAAGTGAAACTAATAAACGATTTATCCCGGACAGGGCCGGGAACACAGGTAGTTACACATAAAACTAAATGCACACAAGAGTTTTTTTCACGGAATGAACTCCATCTGTCCAGATCCACTTGAAACGTTACAGAATGGCAACCAGTAATACACAATAATAACAATAAGAACACCAAATCATCTTATCTACACTTGAAAATAAAGAGAAGTATCAAGATCAGAATCATCATCATCATCTTGGAATAATACAAAGATATAAGAGGGGGTGTAAAAATGACAGTGTAGGCCTACAAATCATTATGGAATCTATAAGCAGCAATATTGTGTGTGTATCAGCTATATGTAAAAAAATGTGTTAACTCTTTTCACCTATTCAAGTAGAACTGGACAGAAAAGTTTAGTGAAGTAGCCCCTTGGGGGTACAACATCTGGGCCGGTCAGATTGTCCTTAATAAAAACGCATGTTCCCGGAGGCTGAAGGATACGGTCAGTTTATTTAACGTGAAATGCAGAATAACAAAGATGGCAGAGAATGCAATGGGTTCACTTCAAACATAAACCATCTGAAGCCAAAAGTGTTGGTAGTGTTTCCTGAAATTAAAATGATATAAAATTTAGTACAAGAGACCGACTTGCGAAAATTTTATTGGATGTTTCCATCACTTTTTTCTTTCTGTGTTTTTTATAATGCAGTATTTTATTTGTTATCTTCCCACATATTTCCCCAGGAGGAGAAAGAAAAAGGCACTTCCTCAATTTTTTGTGTTAGTTTCAAATATTTTGTTTCTATTTTTCTTTATGCCTTATTTTATTTCTTTTTTGTTTTTTTTCACCTTTTTCCATATACGAAGAGTTCCAGCCGCCATCTACAGGCATCATGGATGGAACAACCGCATTAACAACAGCAACAACCTCTTCAACAACAAAGGTTACACCTCCAAATCGACAACAATTACAAGCATTCATATTAGAACAAGAGCAATTGTTAAACCAACAGCTAAAAATCCGACAACAGCAACAGCAAGTCGAACAAGAGCAAAAACAGCTGCTGCACACCGACAACTCCTACAGCAGTGGCAGTAGCAACCACCACAACAACAACAACCATATAAACAATAACAATTACTACACCAACAACAACAATTTGTTCAACAACAACAGCAGCTCCAACAAAACCACAACAACAACTCCGATAACAAAAACAACATCTCATACAACAATAACGACGACATTAAGTTTTGCAGAACTCGAAAAACGCATGAAAGAACTAAAAGAACAATTAGAAGAACTAGACGTTTCCATAGAAAAACATGCAGAAGAGATAGAAACACAACAAGAACAACTCGCAAAAAAAAACATTACCTCGAACAACACCAGCTTTAACTCTTACGTACACAACTACTCCTCCTACAATAAAAACTACAACTTCTACAACAAAACTTACAACTTATTCAGGGATGCAAAATTTCCTACAAGAAAACCTTCACTTCCTTCCAAACTCCTACAACAACAGCAACAACTCCTACAACAACAACAACTACTGCTTGACAACTACAACAACTCCTATGACAACAACATTAACTCCAACGAAACTACAAAAATAACACTTACAACAACACCAGCAACGACTTTTAGAAACCTGCAGCAACAACTACAAGAACAGCACCATCTCCTACAACAACAGCAACAGCAACTCCTTCAAAACTACAACAACTCAGAAAACAGCATATATAACTCCTACATCAATGACTACAACTCCTACAACGTCGACTACCATTGCTATCAAACGTCCTATAATTCGTACAACAACAGCAACTACAACTGCTTCAACAACAACACAATGTTAAATTCTACAACGACAAATCCCGAAATAACAACTCCTACAATGACAAATTCTGAAACAACAAGCCCTACATTGGCAAATTCTGACACAACAACCCCTACATTGGCAAATTCTGACACAACAACCCCTGCAATGACAAATTCTGAAACAACAACTTATGCCACGAGAAATTATGAAACAACAACTGATACCATGACAGATACAACAGGAAATTATGAAACAACAACTGATACCATGACAGATACAACAGGAAATTATGAAACAACAACTGATACCATGACAGATACAACAGGAAATTATGAAACAACAACTGATACAATGACAGATACAACAGGAAATTATGAAACAACAACTGATACCATGACAGATACAACAGGAAATTACGAAACAACAACTGATACAATGACAGATACAACAGGAAATTATGAAACAACTGATACAATGACAGATACAACAGGAAATTATGAAACAACAACTGATACAATGACAGACACAACAGGAAATTATGAAACAACTGATACAATGACAGATACAACAGGAAATTATGAAACAACTGATACCATGACAGATACAACAGGAAATTATGAAACAACAACTGATACCATGACAGATACAACAGGAAATTGTGAAACAACAACTGATACAATGACAGATACAACAGGAAATTATGAAACAACAACTGATACAATGACAGATACAACAGGAAATTATGAAACAACAACTGATACCATGACAGATACAACAGGAAATTATGAAACAACAACTGATACAATGACAGATACAACAGGAAATTATGAAACAACAACTGATACAATGACAGATACAACAGGAAGTTATGAAACAACTGATACAATGACAAATTCTGAAACAACAACTGATACAATGACATATTCTGAAACAACAACTGATACAATGACAAATTCTGAAACAACAACCCCTACAATGACAAATTCTGAAACAACAAAAATATTTAATGATAAAATGAGAAATTCTGAAACAAAGACTCCTATGATGACAAACTCTGAAACAACAACTGATACAATAACAAATTCTGAAACAACAACGAATGCAATGACAAATTCTGAAATAACAACTGATACAATGACATATCCTGAAACAACAACTGATACAATGAGAAATTATGAAATAACAACTGATACAATGATATATCCTGAAATAACAACTGATACAATGACATATCCTGAAATAACAACTGATACAATGACATATCCTGAAATAACAACTGATACAATGACAAATTCTGAAATAACAACTGAAAGAATGACAAATTCTGAAATAACAACTGATACAATGACATATCCTGAAATAACAACTGATACAATGACAAATTCTGAAATAACAACTGATACAATGACAAATTCTGAAATAACAACTGATACAATGACATATCCTGAAATAACAACTGATACAATGACAAATTCTGAAATAACAACTGATACAATGACAAGTTCTGAAATAACAACTGATACAATGACATATCCTGAAATAACAACTGATAAAATGACAAATTCTGAAATAACAACTGATACAATGACATATCCTGAAACAGTAATTGATACAATGAGAAATTATGAAACAACAAGTAATACAATGACAAATCCTGGAATAGCAGCTGATACAACCAGCACACAGTCGACCATTAAGACAACAACATCATCATGGAAACGGACAGTCATTTTCATAGAAAAAGCTGCAGGAGCTGGTCAAGATGTCTTCCTGCGTGGTGGGATTAGTGCTGCCCATCGGCAAGGTAATTCATTTAAATTGTCAACTACAGCGATAACCATAACCTTTACTACCACCGACATCACAACATTTACCGCCACCGACATCAGAACCTTTACTCTGACTGATACAACTTCTTTCACTATTCTAATCACTGGAGCAGCTTATGTCTTCTAATCTATCAACCTCTTGATCTATCATACTACTGAAAACCAGCATAGCCATTATTTCATTGTGATTACCTGGACAACGATTACAACACTTAGTGTCATCACCGATTTGCTTCTAGCACCGATACCGCTACACCATGTCGGAGCACTTTTATTGTTATTGTCACCATCTATAATATTAAATCTGCCTCTAGCTAGCTACTACCATTACTAAGGAGGGGGAGGGGGGGGGGGGAGGATGTGAAATCTCACCTCACAAACAGTGGCGGGAGCAATTCAATGTGGAAAAAGTTCCAGGATTTTTCATTCAAACCAATCAATTTATTGAGGATCTTTAGCCTTTACAATTAGAAAAAAAGCAGTCGATTTATTATAAGTTGAATACATTGTACCCTTCTTACTCAAGGTGGAAGCTGGTGTTAACATGGGGCATATAGAAACATCAAGTCTTCATCATTACCGGTACGGAATGTAATAGGGTGTAAGTGTCAGCCATTTTTATCTCTTTTAGTGGCAGCGGTTCTCAGACTACGTCAAAGGACTACACAACCGCTCATTGCCGCTCGTTTGATACCTTTTTGTTGTCAACCGACAACGATTTGAAAACAAACAAAAATGCCAGTATTAATATTGACTGCTAACTCTCATTCAACTGGCAAGCACCGAAATGATTTTAATACACTCAGTCTGCACAGATGGCTTTGTTTTATACTAGTTAAGATCAACAGATTGACACATCAGATGTACGCTGGATACAAGTAAGTAAATACAAGAATAAATGGCAAGCTGGGGAGGGGGTGGGTGGCAGTTGACACCAGGGACTTTCCAGCCTCCTATTAACATTATAAAAACTAGTTTGGCTTTCCATGTCAGATTGTTCGTGCCCCGTCTTCTCCCTCTCCCCCCTCCCCACCCCGCCACCCCACCCCAAAATTAAGTTTTGATACTGCTCCTCCCCAAAACCCCCATTCCCTGTGACCACACTTGCGCTCTCTTATTAAAATTTCTATCTCCAATCACCGATGATGTGGTACTGTAGCTCTCGGGAATGGATGGCATTAAGATTATAAATTACTTTACTTTATTCCAAGTCTAACATTTCATCCCTTTCGCACAACTTCAACAGACGAGCAGTTTCCCCAAAGGCGTTTGTTATTTTGTTTTATCGGGCAATGAATTGCAAATGCCTTAGACTTGTATAATAATCTTGATTTTAATCATTTTTATTTAATTGTGACTTTGTATGAGTGGAGGATGAGATGGCCATCCATTGCTCTGTCTTCCACCAGGTTGTCAAACAGGAGATGCCACCACTGACCCCTGCGCTATACCTATCCGCCACAGACCTCTGGACATGACCGGCAACTCGTTTGCCCGTGACGCCTGGGCAAAGGGAGATAATTACCTAGACTGGGGCGGTGCAGAGCCTGGGCAGTATGAGGTCAACGGTCGGGTAAGTTTTCTTGGTCAGTTTCAGCTGGAGAATCAAGTCTGATACAGTAGCCTCATCCCTACGTTTTGTGTATCGTTTTCTTTTGTTATTGATTCCCGAAAAAATGCAAAATGTGTTGGTTTTTGGTAAGAATTAAGTCAAAAATGTGCTGGGCATAAACTTACTGTGTTGGTAATGGCAAATTTGGAAAGTCTGTCGTCCTCATCTCTATTGTAATGCATAATAGTAAATAGATTGCAATAGTCTGGTGCGTTCTGCAAGTATTGTCTTTATATTTTACAGTTTTCGCCCTGGTTTCAGTTGTGTATTGGACAAAGTTTTATGATCGATAAACTCAAGGGCGAATGAGTCGGCATTAAATGCTACAAAAGTGCTCAAAACGTGGTTAGGGAAGTGACTGAAAAGGGACGCTTAGGAAACAAACAAGAAAGAAACAACATTGAAGCTAAGAGTCCACATACTTGTAGATTTAGGAAGAAACATTTCCCCATTGTGAGGCGCATTATCCGCCCACAGGCAAAGACAAGATAACAACAGTGTTCAGAGAAAATCGCTGAAATCTGTGTGCGCATTAAGGTTTTGCGGGCTGTAGTGATGGTTCACTTTGATACATTTTTTGCTTGTTTTTGATTTACTGTCTTGCTCTTCTATTTTCATTCCCGTCTTTACTATTCATGACCAGCTTGTTCTGTCTCTAGCGAGAGTAAAATAAAAGAACACGAGTGTCTTCCGGTCTTTTTTTCTTTCATCTTCCTCCTCAAATTTCTTTTCCAAGGTCAGGGGTGGGGGAGAGGGGCGTGGATACCTTACTGTAGTTTTATTTTCAGAAGTTGATAATTAAAATCACACACAAACACACATACCCACACACACGCGCGCACACAGAGTGACAGAAATTTAACGAGGAAACGGCCCGTACATTTTTGTTTCATTTATACAGTTTTGAATAAAAAAGTTTTGTCTGGATGTAGTATGAATTTTGTAGATATGTTAAAAATTATTAAATCCACGTGTAGATTTCAGCTTCCCCACGGAAGGCCCAGATACCCTGTGGGTCCATGTCAGAGAATAATTCTTTGATGAACAAAAGTCAAAGTTTGACTGTCTAGAGTTGGGGACTAAGATGAAACAGGTCCAATGATTGGGTAGTTGAATAAAACATTTCAAGATGTCTTTGTGCCCAGGAATGGGTAGGCCTGCTTAGTATTCACTATGTTAATATACTGTACTATGTAGTGTTGGGGATAAATTTCTCTCTCACAATTCAGAGACCACAAGGCACTCCAGCTCAGTGGACAAGAGATGACATGGGCGGAAACTTCAACAGTTCTCTCAACACGTGAGTTCTCATTGTATCCTCTCTCTCTTTCTCTGTCTGTCTGTCTTTCTCTCCCTCTGTCTCTGTCCGTCTCTCTCTCCCACTGCCTCTGTCTCTCTCTTTGTTTTTCTCTCTCTTTTTCTCTGTCTCTCTCTCTCTCTGTCTCTCTCTCTCTCTCTGTCTCATAATATTCTCCAGTCTTGCTTCAGAACTCATGCGCAGTACATTACGCACTAACTGTCAAATATAGTCCTCCCCGTGCAGTGAGCTTATCAAATGGAGCACAAAAAGAGATGATTGCATTTTATTTTTTGAAAACTTTTCTTTTGCTTGGAACTTGGATGAACCTAATGGGTTGATACAAACATTTTTGCCAAGAAATGCCGGGTACTTCATCTAGTGGCACAAAAAAACAACAACAAAAAAACGTCAGTGATATAATCGATGTCATAGACATGTTAGTTCTCACTTTGTTTGAAACGTATAGGTGAAATTGCGACCCAGTTTTTGAATGTGTGAAAAATCGTTTAAATGGTAGAAACTGATTCTTATTGCCTGTGAGTGTTGGCCTCCTTCTGTCTCGAGAATCAACGAATTTTGTACAGTCCGCTGGTCCAGCAGCACTGAAGTGGCAGCTCCGGGGAGCACGCCTGGTCAAAGCGTCAAGATTCCCCTCTCAGCCTTATCGGTGTGTTCCAAAGGAGCTAGGCAACATGTTTGGCATCGGCTCGGCTGCAGGGATTGCCGAAAGGATGTCAAAGTTGGCACCCAATCGCCATAGGGACATCTCCCCAGAATTTTAGGCTGGCTACTGTTCGTGGGGCACGAATCCTGCCTACCCGGATGACCTATAATATGAATTAAATTAAAAACCCTTCCAACTTCCAAAAAAACTACACATGACGTACTTTCTAAAATTGTAGGATTCTTGTGAAGATTTTTCTTTTTCCCCTTCAATATGGCCACTGTATGTATGCCCTCCCTCCCCCCCCCCCCCCCCAAAATCTTTTTTATGACTCATTCTCATGTAACTGTAAGGGAATCACATCAAACCGAACCCTGAAGTTTCAGTAGCTTCAACGAACGTGACGTCACATGCCCGCTTTGTTTACTTCCGTCCGCCATTGCACTGGTAACTGCTATGAAAAATGCCTACCATTTGTGCTGGTTTGGTTATCGATATCGTCGAACATCAGACAAAGGCAAACGCTGTTTTTCAGTGCCAGGGATTCGTACACGCTAGGGAGAAGGTAGCAGAGGAACTGAGAGAGAGAAGAAAACGTTTGTGAATCAAAGTCATAAATAGAAAAGGCATTTCCAGTTCCGTAGTTCGGAAAATCCAATTTTTTGAACTGATCGAATGGTAGACACTGAGTTCGGCACTAAAGAATCAAAAATGTTAGGATATGTCAGTGTGATGTTTGGCAGCTCAGTCAGTTGTTAGCCTGCCATCTGTCCTTTGGCAGCTTGTACAGATCAACGCTTTGTATACTTTGTAATGTTTGATTCTATCGGTTTTTCCCCTTTTCCCGCGACGAGATCTAGCGAGCCACCACTACAGGACGCCATGTTCGTTGATCTTAGAGTACATGTAAAATGGCGGCCGGGTCAAAGTTCAGTTCAACCTATATTTAATAATAAGAAATTTAGACATTTCAGTAACTTCCATCTTAACGAGATATACCCCCCTCCACCCCAACCATCCAAAGGCGTGAACTGTTGGTAGGAGGCAGTTATAGTCATTGATGACCTTGCTCTCTACTCTATAGCAAAATACAACATATGTTGTCTCTCCCTCACTTTTTCTCTCTCTCTACTACGCGTCTGTCTCCTCTTCTACACATCGTCTACCGATAACGAGAAAATAAAGGAAAAAAGCCTAGAACAAAGCAGAACAAAATAAATTAAAAGCTGAAGAAATCGAGAACATCCAACAACTCGGGAGATCAAAACAGAATCTATGGAAACGGAACAAGAATCATGAAGAATCAAAGATCTCCCACATCGTGCCCCACCCCCTTGAAAACAAAGGGACGAACAGCAAAGCATTCTCATCTCCACTAGAGTGGTAATAGATGGAAATTGTTACGATAATTTATCACATCTTTCACCTCACAGTTACAAACAAGAATTACACTTGAACCTTCCATTTTTTTTGTCAGCTCAAGAATTGTAATACTCATCATATAAACAAGTCATTATCTTTGTTCTCCGGCTTACGTACACCAACACACATAGGCAAACACAGACACAAGTATCACACATAGAATCATATGACGTATTACTTGTTCTTTCCGTTCTCAGATTCGGACCAAATTACTGGTTAGTTGACGTAGACATGGACTGTTCTAGAACTGAAGGGGGATTTTTTGAGTTCAGAGGATTTCTGAGCGGCTGGGAAGACATCCTTGACCCCGGTGCTAAATGTAGTGGTGACCAGGCTACAGAACTGCCTTATTCTTCCTACAACCACTTCGGGAGGTGTGGCTATATGAACGTTTACCACTGGAGTCAGACTGCTTGTGAAATCCTCTCATTGCCCAACGTTTGATGCAAGTGATATGATGACGTGCTGAAGCTGGCTGATTCATTTTATTCTGTAGTTTTCTAATCGATGGTTGGTTTTGTTTGAAGAGTTGGTCACTGTCAATACTGTGTTTCTAAATTCCTGCGCAGATAGATAGATAGATAGATAGATAGATAGATAGATAGATAGATAGATAGATAGATAGATAGATAGATAGATAGATAGATAGATAGATAGATAGATAGATAGATAGATAGATAGATAGATAGATAGATAGATAGATAGATAGAAGGACAGATAGATAGATAGACAGGCAGACAGAACCTCTTTCCTACCTGGGACGCCTTCGAGTTAATTAAAGATTGGCGCCGCTCAGTGAAAAATTGAATTCTTAAAGTATAGTTTTACAAAGGTAATCCACAGCCTCACTATATTTAACTTTCTGTCTAATTACTTGAGAAATCTGGATTCTGAATAACTTAATTTATTCCATTGCTATTAGTCTTTGAAAGTGTCATGGCTGTACATGCAGGTTTTGTTTACGTTTTTAATTTTCAGTTGATTGTATCAGTTTCATGATCATCATTAGTATTGTGGTTGTCACCAGCATTAGCACCATCTGAATTACTGTTAATTACCATCATTACCATCATCATCATCATATTCGTCATCATGATCATCATCACCAACAGCAATACAGCGACAAAAGGCATCCTCGTTGTTTTACAATGTAATCTCGCAAAGACAAGACCCAGTCAAGTTAGCCTGGGAATATATGAGTGTTTTTGTTTGTTTATTTTGCCATCTTGCATATTGAAGTATAGTGTATCGTCAGTGGAAAATGAATGTTACAGGAGTTTGTTGTAAATTAACAGTATCTCCTGGAAAGAGAGAGAGAGAGAGAGAGAGGGGGCGGGGAGAGAATGAGAAAAAGTCGGGTCGGGCAGGGAGAGAGACTGACAAAGAGATAAAAAATGCAGAGCAGAGAGAGAGAGAGAGAGACCCCCTAGAATCAGAGTCACAGAGACAGACAGAGATAGAGAGAGAGAGAGAGAGAGAGACCCGAGAATCAGTCAGACGGACAGACAGATATGGAGAGAGAGAACCAGAAAGAAAGACAGAGAAAGAGACAGACAGATGGACAGCCATAGACAAGCAGAGAGAGAGAGAGAGAGAGAGTGAGAGAGAGAGAGAGAGAGAGACAGACAGACAGACAGAGACAGAGAGAAACAAATAGAAAGCGAGAGAGAGACACACACACACACTCAAACGGAGAGAGAGAGAGAGACAGACAGAAGGAGAATTAGAAACAAAGAAAGACAGAAAGAGAAAGAGAGACAGAGAATGAGAAACAGAGACATATAGACACACACACACACACACACACTTGCACAGGGAGAGAGAGACAGAGAGAGAGAGAGAGAGAGAATAATTAAATACTGATTATTTTGCGTCCTCTTGAATTGGGCTCTCAAACTATGAGAAACATTTTTCTTGAAAGCTTTTCACAAAGCGACAGCCATTCGGCCATAACATCAAAAAGACAGTTGTATACTGGGATGGAAATCAAACATTCATTGAATACAACATTCATGTTACTACACGATGCCACAACTTTATCTCACGGATTCGTACATTTATGTTTATGTACAATAGTTTACATTTTGAAAGAACAATCCACTTTGGTAGAGAACTTTACTTATATATATATATATATAGCCAAATGGAGACAACCACGCAGTATCAGAGCAATTGCTAACCTACACTTACACACACACACATAATTATAGTACTCACACATGCACACACATGCACAAAACACGCCTACACACACGTACAAACGCACACACACTACGTTAACGCTTATCTTAACGCTATTACTGTCACAAACCAATTAAATTGGCTGTCTTAATCATCACTGGGCCTGTCAAAACCACAAATTATATCACCTGTCTGGAAATGTATACTGTGCTGTGGTTCCTAAATGAAAGGCAGCCTCAAAACAGGACTGTCGTGGGATGGTGTTGTACTCTAACCGTGTAAATGGTTTTGGGATTGTTTTCCAGGAGACGAAAAAAAAATCTTTTTGCGAGTTTTTTTTATACAGGACTAGATCTTTTTGGTCGTATTAATCAAACAAAACGTGTCTTTCTGTCGTAATAAATTTTTTTTTTTTTAAATGCAGGTCTTTAAAGCCGATTAATCCTGTTACGCGGTTATCACACAAAGTATGCACTTACTCAGTTAGAGATGCGCACGTCTACAGCACGACGAAATTCCGCCACAGAAAATCAGAACAGCCACATACACGGTTAGAATTGTAACTATTGAAGGTTTCGAAGCCTTTTTTTGCTATTTATAGTGCGTGTAGACTTCCCATTTGAATAGGGAACCCCCGGAAAGGCGTCGTGACTATTTTTAGCTAAAAAAAATGAGTTGGTCAATTTTTTCCAGTTACACGGTTAGAGCACAACACCGTCGTTAAGATGTAGACTTGCAATTGAACATCTTTACCGGGGCAGGAACTCTTTTTTGACAGTAATAAGAGTTAAAACACAAAATTAAGCGTCATAAATAATACTCAAATATTGTTACGGGATAACTACACCTAAAGACATCACGAATGGCCATGCGTCGACATTCCTAAAACAATCAGTGTCGACCTTTCTTGATGTGACACTCTTAGACGAGTTTATTTATATACCTGGCTTGACAGTTGAGACAACCACTGACAACAACCACAGAGATACCTATGAGAATGGGATTATAACAGTATAGAATATTAAGGACGAGGTTCCTCTGATCAGGTGGTGAAACTAATCCAAAAAAGGTTCCTCTGAACAGGTGGTCAAACTAATCCAAAAAGGTTCCTCTGACCAGGTGGTCTAACTAGCCAAAAAAGATTCCTCTGACCGGGTGGTCAAACTAATTCAAAAAGGTTCCTCTGAACAGGTGGTCAAACTAATCCAAAAATGTTTCTCTGACCACGTCGTCAAACTAATGCAAAAATGTTTCTCTGACCAGGTCGTCTAACTAATTCAAAAATGTTTCTCTGACCAGGTGGTCAAACTAATTCAAAAAAGGTTCCTCTGACCAGGTGATCAAACTAATCCAAAAAGGTTACTCTGACCAGGTCATCAAACTAATCCAAAAAAGGTTCCTCTGGCCAGGTCATCAAACTAATCCAAAAAAGGTTCCTCTGACCAGGTCATCAAACTAATCCAAAAAAAGGTTCCTCTGACCAGGTCATCAAACTAATCCAAAAAAGGTTCCTCTGACCAGGTCATCAAACTAATCCAAGAAAGGTTCCTCTGACAACGACGTCGAACTAATCCAAAAAAGGTTCCTCTGAACAGGTCATGAAACTAATCTAAAAGTTTCCTCTGACCAAAGGAATAATTCGAGCTGGTGAACGAACTCATCCCACCAATCAAATTTCATTTCAGGCAAAATGCTGAGAAACCTTCATTGTGACTGTGGTCTGCAATTTCAGGCCTAATTTGGGTGTCTCCGACCTGACCGCTGTGCGAGAAACGCAAGGAATGGTCAAAATTAAAAACCTGGTCAAAGAAATCTTTTTTTGGTGTAGTCTGACTACCTGGTACGAGGAATCACCCGTATAAACAATGCCACATGAGAAAAAAAAAACAAACATCAAACAAACATTGCTCTAAAAGTGAACAGGTCCTGTAGATGCCGCACTCCGGACAAAACTTAATTTAACAATTGCGTTAACACTACAACTACGCAAACTATTCTCTAGCAGTCCACCATTCTGTTATCATCCCCTATTCTTGGTCTCTAAATCACGTACGTTTGGCTTTTGTTCTCACAGAACATTTTAGTTGGCTTAGGAACACTCAGTCTCCTCCTGACTCCACGAGTGCCAAGTGTCTGGTACTTACGGATAGTTCGAAACAGCGACCATTGGCTTTCTTAGTCATTCATAATATTATTTCCATGCAAGATTACTACAAGTTTCTTTAGCAATTCAAGATCTCATGATTATCTAGACAGATAGATAGACAGACAGACAGACAGATAGACTTACAGACAGATAGACAGACAGCCAAACAGATCTAGATAGATAGATAGACAGATAGAAATATAAATAGATAGATAGACAGATAGGCTTAGATAGAGAAAGAGAAATAGAGAGATAGATCTAGATAGATAGATAGATAGATAGATAGATAGATAGATAGATAGATAGATAGATAGATAGATAGATAGATAGATAGATAGATAGATAGATTGATTGATAGGTAGGTAGGTAGATAGATAGATAGAGATGTAGATAGATAGACAGACAGACAGACAGACAGACAGACAGACAGACAGACAGACAGACAGACAGATAGATAGATAGATAGATAGATAGATAGATAGACAGATAGGATGATGTAACAGCTATATAAACATACCTAAATAGGCTGTCACACAAGGCATTTATGAACACCATGGTAAAATCCCCTATCTACCCCCTCAACTCCATCCATTTTCTCCTTTTTCTGTAGGTCGAGTCGTTCTAAGACAGTGAGTGCGCCAGCCGTTATTGTATTCCAGTTGGTTTGAGTGGATAATGGTCCAGCACTGCCAGAGACTGTCCATTTCTGGCTGAGGTTGGCTGTTGTTGATTACAGCAACAATAACATACCATGTCGTTGTATGTGAATGGCTTGCATCATTTTGCGAAGATATTTCAACCATCCTTGACACTAACATTCTGTACAGGCTTGCCTGTCAGACTTTTTATTTATCATAGGAAGAGACTCTTCGTGCTCTAGTCAGTCCTTCCTTAGGAGAAGTCTTCAAGTGAAACCAAATGGAGAAACTGCTGTCAAATTATGTCCACTGTTCAGCTACATGTATGATAGTAAAGGAGGACTGTCCACGGAACTGCTCTTGGCCAATCCAGGACATAACTGCCATGTCACGCTTAATCTCAGAAACGATACTATTGTATAAATACAAGTCCAAACTGTTAGGTCCAAGCCATCTATCCATTCGTCCATCTGTCCATCTGTCTCACTGTCCGTTTGTCTGTCTGTTTGTCTATCCTACCCAGGAATTCGGAAACACATTACTGATAGGGACCAACATCTCCACATAAACCAACAGCCAATCACAAAATTGCAAAATAAAATGAATCAACCAGCTTTAGCATGTCCTAACCACTTATGTCGCTGACATCAAACGCTGGGCAATGACCGGATTTCACAAGCAGGCTGATTCCAGTGGTAAACGTTCATATAGCCACACTTCCCGATGGGGTTGTTGGAAGAATGGTGAATTTGTGTACCTCCGTCATCAGTACATCCAGCTTGTAAGTTAGAGCTACTCTCCCAGCCGTTCAGATATACCTTGAACTCGAAAAAATCTTTTTCAGTTCTAGAACAGTCCATGTCTACGTCAAATAACCAATAATTTGCTCCGAACCTATGAACAGAAAAAACAAATGCATAATGTTATACGTTACTGTGAAATTATATTTTATGTGTGTGTGTGTGTGTGTGTGGGGTGTGTGTGTGTGGGTGTGTGTGTGTGGGTGTGTGTGTGGGTGTGTGTGGGTGGGTGTGTGTGTGCGTGTGTGCGTGCGTGCGTGTGTGTGTGTGTGTGAGAGAGAGAGAGAGAAAGAGAGATCAAAGACGTGACGTCATGTCTGAGATGGGAGATAACTCTTAAGAAAACAGAAAATGGCAGGCTACTGTTTCACTTGTTGCATGTGGAAGATGTATAAAATCATTACAGCAACCATTAGCTATTATCATTCAAAATGTTGCACAGAGGCATGGGGAGTCAACAAGGGTTAAATGTGAGCAGGAAAGTACGGAAAGGCTATTACAGAGAGAGAGAGAGGGGGTTAAAGTCAAGGACGACGACTCGCACAGATGGGTAAGAAAGACAGAAAAGGAGAGAAAGAGAAACTGGGAGAGAAAAGAGAAAGAAAGAAGAGGGAAAGAAATAGGGACACAGTGAAAGAGAGAGAAAGAAAGACAGAGTGAGAGAAACAGAGACGAAGAGAAAATGAAAAAGAGAGGTGAGAGGGACAGAGAGGGGAATAAATAGATAGATAGATAGATAGATAGATAGATAGATAGATAGAGAGAGAGAGACAGGAGAGAATGATCACCCACGTATTGAGAGAACTGTAATACTTCCCGCCAATGTCATCTGTTGTCCACTGTCCGGGACTACCATGTGCTGCCTGGCAGTGAGAGAGAAATGAATGTATGAGCACGACATGAGTTAGGTCTGTTAAATACATGACAAATTTTGTCTTAATATTATGTTGTTCATACCATCTTGCCGTGGTTTATTTTGGGCTAGTTACCATATCATAACTATTCAGTAGATACACTAGTTCAAGGGAACAAGACGATCTTGAAGTCTTTTATTACGTACTGACCAATCTCACTCGCTCACCCGTTTCACGCCATCCCCCAACATAGAAAGTCAAAGTTTGACTTCTGTGTCCCGTTTTCGTGTAAAAAAACAACAAAAACAGCCAGCAATGACGAGTGCACACGTTTCATGACTTTTCTATTCCCTTTGTTGTTATCTTGTCGCATCGCAAACGTTTGCACACACACACACAGATCTATAATTAATACTCTGCTCACTGGGAAATTTCTTTCTTTCTAAATCCTTGTGGACTCTCAGTTTCGACTTCGTTTCCATCATGTTTAAAAAAAGGCAGTGGCTACGTTTACGGCAGATTACGCTCATATCCCACTAGAAAAAAACACAACAAAAACAAGTTTACGGCAGATTACGCTCATACCCCAATAGAAAAAAACAAAGAAAGAAAGCGCTGCTGTACGAACGGGAGTAAAGCCGAACAAAGAAAAATAGTGAGTTGTGTTCACCGGCTGCCGTAACCGTAGCCGCTGCCTTAAAAAAAAACACAACAACAAAAACACGTTTACGGCAGATTACGCTCATATCCCAATAGAAAAAAACAAAGAAAGAAAGCGCTGCTGTACGAACGGGAGTAAAGCCAAACAAAGAAAAATAGTGAGTTGTGTTCACCGGCTGCCGTAAACGTAGCCACTGCCAAAAACAAAACCTTCGGTGAGTCGTGCAACCGTGTTTGATTGAATTGTTTCACTTTGCCTTGTTCCCCAATTTCAAAGCGATTTTTTTATATTTCACAAACGGATGAGGACGTGACATCCTCATTATAATGCTAGCTGATTTGAATTCGGGAGATGATGAATGCCAGAACGTGTTTTTTTTTTTGTTTTGTTGAGAAGTGCTTCAATGTGGACAGATTCCATGTGAAGGCGATTACGAAAATGTATGGTTGAGTAATAAACAGAATTCGCCACATTCCTCCAATCAGCTGGATTTAGAACGTTGGTACCACAGCACTTCCCTCCTTCTCATACATGAGACCGGGACAAAACAAACAAACAAACAAAAACATATTGGTGAGTCATTCCCGTAGCCCAATCAAAATCCAGTAAATAATGAGCTAGCGGCTGAAATTAGAACACAGCCATTTCCAAGTTGTGCCTTTCTCCTTTACCGTTTAGAACCAATAACAAAAGTAAAAGTGTAGTAGAAGGAAGGGATACAACTACTACATCAGAACTGAGTGGTCTGCCGAGTCTGATAAAAAACAAATAACAACTTACCACACTGTAGTATGTCCCCTGCCTCGGCTCTGCACCGTACCAGTCCAGGTAATTGTCTCCCCTGGCCCAGGCGTCACGCGCGGGCGAAGAGAAGGTCATGTTCAGACATCTGTGTCGGATGGGAATGGCGCAGTGGTTAGAGCTGAACTCTGAGGTTAGGCAACCTGGCGGGAGACAGAGGAGTGGATGGTCACCCGATTCTCCACCAATACATTCATTATTCTTACATTCTAGCGCAGTTTCATTTTGCTGCCCAATAGAACAAAATAACAACGGTCATTGGGAAAATGTCTGTTTGCTGAAATTGTGGCGTTTGGGATGACTGAGAGAGACAGAGAGGGCGAGAGAGAGAGAGAGAGAGAGAGAGAGAGAGAGAGAGAGAGAGAGAGAGAGAGAGATTATGTGTGAGTGTGAGAGGAGAGAGAGTGAAACAGAGAGTGTGTGTGTGAGTGTGAGAGAGAGAGTGTGTGTATGTGTGTGTGTGTGTGAGAGAGAGAGAGAGAGAGAGAGAGAAAGAGAGAGAGAGAGAGAGAAAATAATCTGTAAGTCTTGCTATACGTCAGATTATCACCGACTTTCACAAACACTGACAGCTGGATTTCTAAGAAAATTTGCTTGACTGTGCTTTTGTAATGGGTGTATTTTGTTTTTTTTCCAAACCAGGCGTTGGTTCAGTTGGAAATTTTACCCCAAACAACTCAGATCGTAATCGACCTATGGCAATTACCGATACCAAGGCGTCTATTTTAGAAAGAAAATAATGTTTTTGTTCGATCCTTTTTGTCCTCACCTGGAGTTCTCTTTCTCCTAAAATGGATTTATTTGACTGTCATTCAAGACCGTTCAGTCCTGTCCACGTTTCCCAAACAGAAACATCCTGCACAGTGCACAGACCAGCATGGAAGTCGGTATTTGATTTTGACTCAAGAAGTAAATATAACTTTGTTTTTTAAAATCAAAATATCTTTATCAAGCCACTTACGTAAGAGTGAGGAAAAATATGGGCAGATCTGGCTTTATGATAGCTATCCCAGAGAGAGAGGGTGAACGAAAGAGGGAGGGGTAGGGGTGGGTGACGGAAACAGGTGTATCCCCAACGCTGGATGGATAAATCCTCACAAAACAGAAAACAAAGAATGGATGTCTGTGAGCGTTATCAAAACAGGAGATAGCTCAACTAGTGATGTTAGGGGTAGTGAAAGCTGTGATGTTGGTGGTAGTGAACATTGTCATGTCGGTTGTAATGAAAATTGTAATATCAGTGGTAGTAAAAATTGTGATGTCAGTGGTAGAAAGAGTTGTGATGTAGGTTGTGGTGTCATAAGTAGTAAAAGGTGTCATGTCCAGGGGCGAAGCGTGGCCCTCTGGAGAGGCTAGTCAGAATTTAAGCTAGTAAGATCCTCATAATAGGACGTATCGCTACATCATATTTACATGATTACAAACGCAGCGACTAAAACAATGAAACGGTTGCTAGGCACTGCAAAATCTAAAGAGCGGACTATTCTTGTCAACAGGACAGGAATGCAGCAATTTACAAGCCAAACTAATCTGAAAATAGCATTCATTCATACTAATAGACTTATAAACGCAAATTTTTCCTCCATTTTTAAAAATATAATTTGAACGGCAAGTTTTCATTGTCATATTCATAGCTAGAGATTTTGTTATTCTACCATCTTATGGAGTGTAGCGTCTGCGGGCTACCCCTTGCCCTCCCCCGGTTTTGTTGTTGTGCTGGTGGCTGAGCATGTGTCCACTACTTTTCCCATCTTATTGTTGACTACCGTCAGAGTGTGCTGTACTCCGTGACCTGACCTTCTTTTCTAGTGAGTAGTTTTTTTCCTCGCTCGCTTGTTGTCAGGTGTTTTGACTCGTTCAGTAAATATTAGTATGTTCCCGAATATTCGATAACGTTGTGGAAACGAATGTTTACGCCAGATTTGGCCTTGAGTGATGTAACCTGATGACGTATTGATGCGTGATTGGTTAGTTTGTGCGAGGGCAAAGGTAACGTTTATTTCGGGAACTTTCTGTAGGAATGTTTATATATATAGACCTGTGTGAGTGGTTGGGGTGAGTAAGTGAGTTTCCTTTTGTGTGGCGTAGATATTTAGTTTCGCTGGTGTCTTCCTAGTAATTTATTGTTCACTATACAGTTATTAAACGTTTGTATTATTTAATCTATCGTCGGATCTCGTGTTTATTTATTTTACAGCTGTAATAGTTTCGTTTTCTAAAGGGTTGTAGTTAGATCAACTAACTCCCCCCTACTATAACGTGTTAGAACAACCTCAGCTGTTACATATTGGGGACTCGTCCGGGATCCGACCATATTCGAGCGGACCAGATCAAAATTACTAGATTTATTTACATAGTTTATTGTAGGAATATCATCGACAAGCTATCTACAACATGTCAGAGGCTATTGGAAGGCTTAGCCAGGAAGCAGACGCCTTGGAGCTCACTGGGAAGGAGAGACAGGATTACATCCGTGAAGGCCTAAGGGAGGAAAGAGAGAGGCAAGAGCGCATGGATCAACTGAAGATAGAGGCTCGGGAGAAGGAGATGAACCACGAGCTGGAGATGGAGAGGATCCGCCATCAGCGTGGAGGCGAGTCGACGCAGGGGACCAGCGACCACGCCAGTTCTAAGAGACCCAAGCTACCTGCATTTCAGGACAAGAAGGACGATCTGGATAGCTGGTTGCTGCGGTTTGAGAGGTTTGCTGAGACAGCTGAATGGCCCAGATCCACCTGGACGACATCACTGTCTGCCCTGCTGACCGGGATAGCTTTGGAGTGCTTCTGCAGACTACCGATCGACGAAGCCAAGGACTACGACAAGGTCAAGGAAGCGTTGCAGAAGAGGTACAACCTGTCAGAGGACGGATACAGACTCATGTTCAGACAAGGTAAGCCTGAAGATGGAGAAGATGTTGGAATGTTTTTGACCAGGATCAAGACCTATCTAGAGAGGTGGATAAAGCTATCGAAGACGGAGGAGACCTACGAAGGAGTGAGAGATCTGTTCGTCAGAGAGCAATTCATGGATGCCTGCCCACCAGACCTTGCAACCCATGTGAGGGAGAGGAAACCAAAGACGCTACAGGACATCGCAGATTCAGCGGAGGCGTACCTGGTAGCGAGGAACCGGACGCTCAGCGGGAGCGCCAGACTGCAGAGCCGGCCAGTGCGATGGAGGCCCAACGGAGACAGAAGCCCACAGGTCTGCCATAGGTGCCAGAGGCCGGGACACAAGGCGACGGAGTGTCGTACCAAGTTAAACGACAAAGGTGAGTTGAAATGTTACCTTTGTGGAAAGCCAGGCCACGTTCGGAGGATGTGTCCAGCCCAGAAGGATATGGGACGAGGCAAGCCGAACAAGGCGGCGGCGGCCGTAGTTATAGCGGCGGACGAGTCGTCAAGACAAGATGTGACGACGGCTGACACCAGCATCAACGTTCAAGCGGTAATGAAGGACGGGAAGCTACAGTTAGCGGTGCCTGTTACGTGCGGAGGATGCAGTGACGGAAGGACCGTGGAGAAACTGAAGTTACCAGTGATGAAGGGCTTGATTGGAAATCGAGCGGTAGATGTCCTAAGAGATACCGGCTGTGAAGGTGTAGTGGTGCGGCGAGCACTGGTGGACGACGGACAGCTCACCGGTGGGAAGAAACTTATCGCGAGGATCGATAACTCCTTGCTAGCGGGGGAGGAAGCCGTTATCGACGTGAAGACGCCTTACCTGACGGGCAAAGTGACGGCGCTGTGTCTCCCGGAGACCATCTGCGACCTAGTAGTCGGGAACGTGGACGGAGCGAAGGATCCGTACGACCCTGATACTGAGGTGATGGTAGGAGCGGTGACCACGAGGGCCCAGGAGAAGAGGAAGGACCGGTCTACGTCGCTGAAGGTGCCGAGGGCAGAACGGCACGCGGGAGTGAATAGAGAGGAACTTATCCGACTCCAAGAAGAAGACGAAGTCATTAGGAAGTCAGAGCAGAAGAAGATCCCAACTAATAGAGGCAATAAATCTGTTCATTTTGAGAAACATGGAGGAGTACTGTACCGGATCTACAAGGACCTGAGACAGGCGACGGTTATAAGGCAAGTGGTACTACCCGAGAAACTGAGAGAGTATGTATTGAGTGTTGCCCACGACTCGATCGTCGGAGGACACCTCGGCGTGAAGAAAACCAAAGACAGAGTGATGAGCAATTTTTACTGGCCTGGTATCGAAGGTGACGTCGCGAGATACTGCCGCTCATGCGACATATGCCAGAGAACAGTGAACAAAGGAGCGACACCAAAGGTGCACCTGCAGAGTATGCCAGTAGTGGACGTACCATTTAGGCGAGTGGCCGTGGACTTAGTAGGACCTATCGACCCCCCCAAGTGAAGGTGGACATCGGTATATCCTGGTGTACATAGACTACGCTACTCGTTACCCCGAAGCCATACCCCTGAAGAAGATCGACGCAGAAACGGTAGCAGAAGCCTTAGTGAACATCTACAGCCGTTTGGGTGTGCCCGAAGAGATCTTGTCCGACCAAGGGACCCAGTTTATGTCAGATGTCATGGAGGAAACAAATAGACTACTGGGAATTCGACAGTCGACCACTACAGTCTACCACCCTATGTGCAACGGGTTGGTGGAGCGATTCAACGGCACACTGAAGAAAACATTGAGACGACTGTGCGCAGAGCAACCCAAGCAGTGGCACAGATACATCAACCCGCTGCTCTTTGCATATCGTGAAGTTCCCCAAGAGTCGACCAAGTTTGCCCCATTCGAGTTGCTGTATGGGAGAACTGTGAGAGGACCCATGCACATCTTACGACAACTATGGACCAAGGACGTAGAGGAGCCGGAAACGAAGACCAGTTACCAGTACGTCATGGAACTACGTGAGAGACTGGAGGACACATGGAAGCTAGCGACGGAAGAACTCTCCAAGGCTCAAGGTAGACAGAAGACCTACTACGACCGGAAGGCGCGAGAGAGGAAGTTCCGCCCCGGAGATGAAGTGTTGGTGCTACTGCCGACGAACACTAACAAGCTCCTAGTCCAATGGAAGGGACCATATAAGGCAGTCTCAGTTGTCGGTGTTAACGACTATAGAGTCAAGATGGGTGCAAAAGAAAAGACCTTGCACGCCAACCTCCTCAAGAGATACATTCCAAGGACGTCAAAAGCAGCAGCAGTGGCAATGGAACCGAGACCCATTGTGACCGAGATGTGTGGGATGGACAACAGTAGGAGAGATACCACGCCTGAACATGTCAACGCCATAAAGGACGGCGGCGGTGATAGTGCTGAGACTGTACTAGCAGAGGACGACCTGATAGACAAGAGTCAACCCGTGGAGTCAGCTAGCATGACAGTCATCGAGGACTGCGACCTGGAAGGCGACAACGGTGGAACGACGGAGGACCTTGCCGACCTAGGAAGCTGGGACCAGAAGGAAAGCTACAGAGATGTCCAGTATGGAACGCAACTGACATCGGAACAACGTCAAGAACTCTGCGATGTGGTGAAGAATTACCAGCACGTCTTCACCAATCTCCCTGGATGCTGCCAGTTGGGTGAACATCGCATCGACCTGACGACAGAAGTACCAGTTCGTCAACTACCATACCCGGTGCCCTACGCTATGCGCGACTCATTGAAGGAGGAGCTTAGCACCATGGGACGGCTGGGCATCATTCGAAGGAGCTCATCAGCTTATGCTTCACCTATTGTTGTCGTCAAGAAGAAGGACGGATCCAACCGAGTCTGCATCGACTACAGGAGGTTAAACAAGATCACAGTATTCGACCCTCATCCGACAGCAGCGCCATTAGAAGTGTTTCAGAGTCTCTCGAGAGGAAAATTATTCTCTCGGATTGACCTGAGCAAGGGATACTGGCAAGTGAAAGTTCGAGAGCAAGACATTCCCAAGACGGCGTTCGTCACCATGGGCGAACACTATGAATTCATTCGGATGCCTTTTGGGATGATGAACTCAGGAGCCACACTGAACAGGATCGTAAAGCCATTGATCCGTGGAATGAACAATGTGACAGCATATGTGGACGACCTGCTGATTCATACAGAGACATTCGACGAGCATGTGAAGACTCTCAAGGACTTACTGCAGAGGGTGGACCAAGCTGGATTAACTGCAAGACCATCGAAGTGTCTGATTGGAACGTCTGAAGTAGACTTTGTTGGACACTTAGTGGGAGAAGGTATGATTGGCCTGTTAGAAGAGAATGTATGTAAAGTACGAGACGCACCCAGACCCACCACTAAGAAGGAAGTGAAAGCATTCTTAGGATTAGTGGGATATTACCATGAATTTATTCCTAACTTTTCAGCGATTGCATCACCAGTGTCTGATTTACTTAGAAAGGGTCAGCCCAATATAGTTCAGTGGGATGAAACGCAGGAGAAAGCGTACACCTTTTTGAAGAATGTCATTATCTCCAAACCCGTGTTATGTTTGCCAGATTTTTCCAAAGAGTTTGTCTTAGCAACTGATGCATCAGATCGCGGATTAGGCGCTAGTCTTATGCAGGAACACGAGGGAAAGTTGTACCCTGTGGCATATGCTAGTCGTAAGCTATTGCCTCGTGAGACAAAATATTCGGTCTCAGAGCGCGAATGTTTAGCTATTGTTTGGGCTGTAAAAAAGTTTACTTTGTATTTGTATGGAAAGGAGTTTGTGCTCCAAACTGACCATCGGTCATTAGAGTTTTTGAACTCTGCCAAGTTTGACAGTCCAAAGTTATTACGATGGAGTTTATTTTTACAGTCTTATCGATTCAGGATTCACTACGTAAAAGGCAGAGAAAATGTCTGTGCCGATTTCCTGAGCAGGGTATTTTAAAGTAGTACACTATCAGTGAAATGCATTGTAACCCATACTTTTGCCTACTGGATGAATTTCTAGGACGGCAGTATTGTACTGTAATTGGGGACATAGTTCATCTGTGACTGAATATGGAATTGATGGCTGATAGAGAGTCATGATGTGTTAGTCACATTTTGATTTTATGCTATGTCATATTAGTTACCAATGGAACTTGGTGTAATTTTTGAAAAATGTAACCCAAATGGGGACTGCGAGCAAGTAATGTTTGTGTTATATTGCAATGTTGTAACTTGTTTTGACCTAATATG
Organism: Onchidella celtica; assembly: GCA_963931925.1. Classification (NCBI taxonomy): domain Eukaryota; kingdom Metazoa; phylum Mollusca; class Gastropoda; order Systellommatophora; family Onchidiidae; genus Onchidella; species Onchidella celtica. The sequence continues at coordinate 3,481,467 of OZ007573.1, forward strand.
ATGAAGAAAGACCCTAATCAGTGGTCGGTATGTATTGGTATTTTTGCCATTGTACGTATGAGTTATACATTTTGGAGATAACCATGTTATGTACAACAAGTTATATGCTATGATTCGTGCACGAAGCATTGTGTAAACGATGGGCCATCGTTTCACCTTATATGATTTGTAATAATATCATTGACCATTGTTTCACCACAGTGGTGGCGTTGTGTTATTTTGACCAGTAGGCCTACTGTTTACTATTGGGAAGCAATGATGGTATTGTATTAGTTATGGTATTAGTGATGCAAAGTACACTGCATTGTATCGTATTTGTGATGACATTCGGGAAGACACTGAAATTGTTTAATTGTAATAGAATTAGCAACTACCTTTGTGAGATTGGGAGTGCTATAAGATTATTTCACGATAGTGCAGACGCTGTATAATGTTTTTGGAGTTGAAAGATATTCAACTTAAATCGGGGAGTTGTGTAGCATCTGCGGGCTACCCCTTGCCCTCCCCCGGTTTTGTTGTTGTGCTGGTGGCTGAGCATGTGTCCACTACTTTTTCCATCTTATTGTTGACTACCGTCAGGGTGTGCTGTACTCCGTGACCTGACCTTCTTTTCTAGTGAGTAGTTTTTTTCCTCGCTCGCTTGTTGTCAGGTGTTTTGACTCGTTCAGTAAATATTAGTATGTTCCCGAATATTCGATAACGTTGTGGAAACGAATGTTTACGCCAGATTTGGCCTTGAGTGATGTAACCTGATGACGTATTGATGCGTGATTGGTTAGTTTGTGCGAGGGCAAAGGTAACGTTTATTTCGGGAACTTTCTGTAGGAATGTTTATATATATAGACCTGTGTGAGTGGTTGGGGTGAGTAAGTGAGTTTCCTTTTGTGTGGCGTAGATATTTAGTTTCGCTGGTGTCTTCCTAGTAATTTATTGTTCACTATACAGTTATTAAACGTTTGTATTATTTAATCTATCGTCGGATCTCGTGTTTATTTATTTTACAGCTGTAATAGTTTCGTTTTCTAAAGGGTTGTAGTTAGATCAACTAACTCCCCCCTACTATAACGTGCTAGAACAACCTCAGCTGTTACATGGAGTTTCTCGAAAAGGACCCATTAACATGAAATGGTAGAAAGTGCTTAAGTGGCATCTCTTTGACACAACGATGTGCAGCGATCTCGGAGACGTGGCTATCTGCCGTTGCGGTATAGGTTTGCTCGACCTATCAAATGAAGTGATGTTCTTGATACGATCGACTGATTTTGATCACAGTTGTCTAGATCTAGACTATAATTATTATTATGCTTTGATAGCTCTTGCTGTGCGTAGAGTAAATTATTTTTAGATTACCTCAAAGAAACAAAAAAATCCACATTAACTCTTTCACTCTGCTCTTTACCTTTCGATTAGGATGAAAACGACCACATGGTGAAAAACATGCATAAATCTAGGTAAAATCAGGTCAAAGTTTGATTATAATCCTATTTTTATCGCCACTATTCTGCTGCCTACGGGGCCGCGTCGACGAATACAGGCTGTGCCCAAGTTAGCTTCTGGGTGTAGTCGTCTTCTTCGTCTTTGTTAATCATTGATTATGGACTATTTCATAAGGTGTAGGTCCCTATAAAGATGCTTTTCGGTGAGGGGTGTTGGACTATAATAACAAACGCAAATAGCCAGGTAGAACTGAATGCTGAACGGACTAAATGGACTTGCAGTTGGGCTCAATCTGGAAAGCACAATAATTCTAGAATTAATCTTCGAAGGGTAATCACTGATTATTTGATTATGAGAAAGCCTCGCCCCTGGTCATGTCTGTGGTAGTAAAAGTTGTGGCTGTCACTGTAGCTGGCAGGGTAAGTGAATTACCTCGTCGATGGCCAGCATCAATGCCACCACGCAGAAAGACATTTTGACCAGTTCCTGTAGCCCTTTCTACGAAAATCACTGTCCGTTTCCATGGTAATGTTCTCGACTGTGCGCAGGTTGTCTTTCCTGTTGTAGTGGTGGATGTAGTCGTCATGACTGTTGTTGTAGAAGCTGCTGGTGTTGTTGTCGCAGATGTTGTTGTAGAAGTTATTTTTGCAAGAGCTGTTAATGTTGTTGTTGTTGTTGTAGGAGATGTTGTAGGAATTCTGGTTAATGTTGTAGGAGGTTTGGTTACTGTTGTAGAAGATCTGGTTAATGTGGTAGGAGTTCTGGTTAATGTTGTAGGAGATCTTGCTTTTATGGTTTTAGAAGCTGCATTAATGTTGACTTCTGTTGATGTAAGTGTATTTATCGTTGTTATTGTGTGTGTTTTGAATTCTTTAGTTCCTGTTGCTGATGGCACAGTGGAAGTTCTTGTGCCACTCAAGACGTTGCCGGATGACGGCTGCAGTTCTTCTGTGATAAAAAATAGAGAATAAAAATAGATTAAAAAGAATGAAAAATAAAAACTACAGTGTATGAAAAAAATTAAGGATGGGGTGTCTTTTTTTCTTGTGAGGAAAGTCATGGAAAGAGGAAAAAGAATCGAAGACATCGAGTTCACGATTGGCATTGGTATAATATATCTTGGATTCACGGCATTTTAAGTTCAAGAAATTATGAAAGCAGACACAAGTAACACGAGAATTCAGATCGATAATATTTTGAAATAAATCCATTTCATTCTTGGTGTTGCGTTTGCATTCAACATTTGACTCTAAACATCAACAAACTAACTGGCTGTGTCCCTTCAATATTTGGAAATATTTTAAGAAATCCAGTATGGGGTGGCTGGCACAGATGTTCTGTCCAAATTGGGTGGTATGTACTGTAATTTTACTTCACTTGTAATTCTATCTCAGTTATGTGCTGGCCTACTGAGAAGATTGAGTGAAAGGGTAAAGAAAACAGTTAACTTTTTTTTGTTTGTTTGTATCCTCTGCCATGTCTTTATGGACCTGCTGATGTGAAGAATTAATTCCTTTCTTCCACAAATTTCATATATTATAATGTATCTTAAGGTATACATGTCAAGGTTTAGTGTTTAAATAAAGACCGGCGGGGTGAGTGCATGGTGGAGGAGTGTAATACTAACATAATGACTGATTTGACAGTTCTGTGTAAATTAAGTCACTGCCAGCCACGCCCTCGCTGTCTGACCATGATACTCACTGTGTACAAATGCTTTAATTGGCTCGCCAGTGTCCACAAATACAGTCTTGCCCAGCGTGTCCACCGTGTACTCATCTGTGCAGTTGGTGATGATGTCGCAATAATGACCTGGTGGTAGCCCTGAAGTCAAGACAACCAACGATTATTGTACAGTCACTGAAGGCATTGCTTTTTTGTCATCAACTGGTTAGAGTTGTAAAAATACAACATCATGTAAATCTAATCTCAGCACAGATATAGACCAAATTGTCAGAATATGGGCCAATATTATTATCAGCTCAGGCCTGAAATGGTCATAGACTTGACATGCCATCGCTACTTTGTGTTCCGGTGACGCAAATTCCAACTTCTCTACAAAGAGGTATAAATTATACTTTAAAAGCGCGTAATGGTGGTAGAAATATTCACACTTCTATGCAGATCAAGGAATTCTGTGGAGACAATTGAAAATATGATACTGAGACCACAAACAACCCAAGCAATTGTAAACGTGACTCCAAGAATAGAGAAAACCCGGGCAGCTGAAGACAGGACGTCAAAAACAGACGCAACGCAGATACCTGAGGGAAGGGCGATAAAAACAGGACGCCGAGAACAACACAACTCAGACAATTCAGGACAGAACGTCAAAAACACACACAACGCAGACAATTGAAGACAGAACTCTAAGGTCAGAGACAATCCAGACAGTTGAAGACGTAGCGCCAAGACCAGAAACAACAAGGACAACTGAAGACAGGATGCCAAGACCAGAGACAACCCTTGAAGCCTCTCATAGATTCCTTGAGAATCAGTCTGAAGTGCTGTAGAACTGACACTTTGTCCTAGAACTAACAAAACAGTGGTGTGGTGGCAGGTATACCCCATGAGCTAGATAATTCACCAAGACGGTCAGAATTGCAGAAATGCTGAAGAAAAAGGAAAACTCAAATCTCGGCTTAACGAGATACGTTTTCTTTTACCTATTGTGTACAGGAGTGATGGCATTGTCTCTCGTAAAGGTCTTCATTAGTTTGAGATGGAAATCGGGGTCAGCGAAACATCCAGGTTTGACTATTCATGCAATTCTGTCAACACAGTAATATTTGTTCAGTGGGCAACGTACAGGTAGAAAGAACGGCTGAAAATGTAATGACTTCGGTATTGGCTGAAGTTACAATGATGCTCTAGAGACACCAAACATTTCAGTAATGGTATTGTTTACCACTGCCCCAGGTAAATACAACATAAGACAAAATACAGTTGGGTATTTAGAGTGAAAAGTATGTTAGTACGATATCTGACTCTACACACCTGTATCCACTTCCTGGGGCTGAAATAGACCAGTGGTCATCCAGAAGAAATTGTCCGCGCCCATGAGGAATGAGATGGTGTCTTGTGTAGACACACAGTGATGCATTCTCTGATACCTGACGCGTTGGTTAAACTTGATCATTTGTTGAATTACTGGCCACCTACAGATGTATGGGGAAATTGTTAGTACAAATGTTGACTGGACACCTTCACATAATATGGGGAAATTGTTAGTACAAATGTTCAGTGGTCACTTTCAGATATATGGGGAAATTGTTAGTACAAATGTTGACTGGTCACCTACACATAGATGGGGAAATTGTTAGAAAAAAAGTTAACTGGACACCTTCAGATATATGGGGAAATTGTTTGTACAAATGTTGACTGGACAGTGTGGACACCTTCAGATATATGGGGAAATTGTTTGTACAAATGTTGACTGGACAGTGTGGACACCTTCACATATATGGGGAAATTGTTTGTACAAATGTTGACTGGACAGTGTGGACACCTTCAGATATATGGGGAAATTGTTAGTGCAAATGTTGACTGGCCAAGTACCTATCTGTGGGGAAACTCATAGTACAAATGTGGACCGGCAAAGTACGTACAAAAATATGTATGGTAAACTGTTAGTACAAGGTGAGTAGTCCTCTACAGATGTATGGGGAAACAGTTGGTGCAAAGCAGCAGTCGCTGTTGTTGGTGGTGATTGTAGTGGTATTAACATTACTGTGTATAGCCTTTTTAATATACGGAGGACACAAAGGCTTAATGTTATCATAGACTTGATATATATATAATAATAATAAGCAAGACACCAATTCCTTCACAAAATCTCATGTCAAACAAAACTCTGGCAATATTACAGCAGAGAATTTGAAACTTTAATTGAAACTTAAACACCCAAAGCAATTTCTTTTCTTCAAATGATTACTGCATTTTCACACAAGACACGATCTCATTCCTTATGGGCGTGGACAATTTCTTCTGGATGACCACAGGTCC